>OZ005698.1:8081718-8456205 GCA_963930775.1 Cliona cf. orientalis | reverse complement strand
GGTTTAGACATGGTCAACGGAATGAATGGCTATTCTGGACAAGCTTTTTCCAATAGGCAATACATAAAGGTAGAATCTCAATACTTTTTGTAAGTGATGAGTAAGATAAAGGATGTGTATACAATAATAGTATAAGGCTGAGAAACTATTTACAGTACATGCAGTGACATAAAATCATGATCTACAACAGAGGGGGGCACCAACAAAATTAATGCATGAATATGAGGAGACTAGTTGATGTATAAAACTATACAAATATTAGTAAGGGGTATATATGGTAACATGATTGCTATGCAGGTAGGGAAATTTGTGTACGTGTGTTGCATTGGGTTGGGGGACGGGGGGATGGGGGGGGGGGGGGACTCAAACCTCATGATGATGCAGTGGTGGTAGTATTCTCCAGGTGCTTGTCTCTGAGTTCTTGCACTAAATTTCCATGTCCCCCCATATTTTCGACTGCGATAGCTAGAGCTTCCAATGAGTGGTCTGAACGACTATGCCGCCAGTACTCGATCACTTCTATCATCTGCCGATCAACGTCTTGTCGGTGATTCCTTTCTATCTTCTTTAGTTTGGATAACTCAATGCCCAGGTGCACCCCCAGCTTACAAGGGTCCGATATGTCCTTAAGGGCCAAGATGATCTCTCTAAGCTGGAGTCCTATGTGCATATCACAGCACACAGTCACAATCAAGACGTATGCAATTTGTGGTAAAGCAATAGTTGAATGACCTTATTTGGGGTGAATGGTCAAATGCACCCCAGTTGAGGTATTGTATTGGCCCACGACCCCTCTTATTGGCCTACCTTATGATTACCCACACCCCTCTGGTAGCTGGCATTTGGTTGCTAGGCAATGGCCAAGTTCTACACAATACACGGAGATGCACACTCAAACTTTGCACATATCTGGCATATTTAGCCTCGTCCCCAGGCCACTCCCAATTTTCAATATTACATGAAGAAAAAAATTAATAGGCCACTCCCCATTTTTCTGTGTGTAACATTGAAAACTCAGGAGTAGCCTGGAGACGAGGCTACCTGGTATTGTTATTGACTAACCTGGTGTGGCTGTCCTCCCTGACTCCACTGTGGGGGGTAGTTGGTCAATAATTTCTTCACCTGCCACACTAACACTTCCACCTTCTCCTCCAGGTCCACTTGTATCACAGAGTGAGCTCATGGCTAATGAGAGAAAGAGTAATTTTTATAAAACCGTGAAACATACACCATTAAAACAACCTACTGTCTTCCAGTGTAGATCTTGCGTCAAGAATTGACCCTTCACTCTCATCCTCCTGCAACTTCACCTAAAATAAAAACATTGTTACATATTCTTTGGTAGTACTTGAGTCTGGACTACACGAGAGATGGAGGCTGAAGACTTACCCTTTTAGCAGCTGGTGTTGATGGAGAAGTTTCAATGTCACTGGAATCTTCACTTTGTCCATGTGATATTTTTCCCTCGGCTACCACGGTTGTAACCTTCTGAACTTCCTGACGAATAGGGTGTGGCTCTGAGAGGGAAATAGTTTAAATGTCAGGTCTGGTTGCCATATAGACCCTCATGCCTTCAGTATCCATAATTTCTTTGATGTGGTAACCAAAGATTTGGACACAAACTCTGCCCAAACCACACCCACCCGCTATACCTTTAATTTTTCTTGGGGAGAACCCTGTGAATATATAGGAAAGGGGAAGGGGGACCCGCTATGCTGAAAGGGCATAGGGGAACACTGGTTCACTACACTAAGATTCAGGGGACAATATAGCTGGCCAAACAAAATGACAATATCAGGATATTCAAACGTCATTAGCTGCAGGTGGCACAAACTGGCATTCACCTGTAGTTGTAGGCTCCACTGAGTCAGGTGTAGAACACTGATTGTCGACGTCTGTACCAGCTCCATTCTCGGAATCAAACATTGGTAAATCAATTTTAGCGATTTTACCTTTCCTCTGGGAAGGGGTAAACAACACACCATAGTAGTAGTAATAATACAATATGTATTATACCCAGTACTGAGTATAGGTACCATAGTACTATTATAGATGCCAAAATAAGTAGTGGGAATAATAAAAATGACAGGAGTACATACCTTCTCACAGATTTCTTTCAGATTTCTGCACGTTTCTGAGCTGACCTGACTATTTCTATCGATATGAATACTTGTCAAGGATGGAAACATTGACAAATGTTCAATCAAAGCAGACACTCCGTCATCATCAAGGTAATTATCACTAAGATCCCACTCCTCAAGATTTAAATTTGGTTGAGAAAGCAGTGATAGAAGCTGTTTAAGATCATTGGAAGTGATGTTACAGCCAACGCAACCTAAGCTCCTCAAATGTGGACATAGATGCATAAAGCCAGCCAAAACATAAAATTCAAAACCTTCCCCAGAAAAGTCATTTCTGGACAGATCAAGAATTTCAACACCATCAGCTTTAATTTCGCGTCCACATACCCACTCTCTAAAGCCTGTACAGGAGGATTCACAACAATATGGAGAGATGGAGTGTGCACTACCATCTTTAGCAAATGTTAATTCACAATCACTAAGCTGAACATATTTAGCCAGGAAATGTTCACTACTGAGCAATTGAACTACAGCCTCTGCTCCTTCTAAGTGTAGTGGATTTTCACTAAGGTCTAAGGAATCTTTAATTACCATCTTTCCTGCATAAATACTATTAGTTAGACATAAAATACCAGCAGCATGGATGCCATTATTGCCAAGGTATAGCCATCCAATGTGGCACGTACTCTCAAGACCTTGATTTAAGGCAGACATTTCTTTGTCACCAAGCTTTGCATTAGATATATGTAATCTCTCTAAAGAAAGTTGTGGTAAGATATTTCCAAGAGCTCTTCCACCAGGTGCACACAGGTTGTTCATAGACAAACCAAGAACCTTTAAACCACGACAATGGCCTAATGCTTGTATAAATTCAGCATTTGCTTGAGGCTCACTGGAGAGAGAGCCCTCAAGGCGCAGTTCAGTCAGATTATTCAATTGGTGATGACATAGTGCATCCCTGAATACATTTAGAGATTGGACGACTAACTTATTACCCTGAAATGAGAATACTACTTCATTCAAAGATTGGGCTAGTATAGCTAGTATTGGATCAATACACTTGTCATCAATTATAATAATATCATAGGACGAGTACAAGTTGTCCAGAGCCAGGTAGCGAAGTGACTGAAAAGCAGCTGCTGCTCTATTAAAGAGGCTAACCATACCTCTGACAGTGTTAGTCAGCTCATTGAAGCGGAGGTCTAAGCTCCTCACCTGGAGCTTCCCATCTTTATCAGAGAGTATGTCTGTCAACATTATGAAATGATGATCTCGTAAAGTATAACCACGAAGGATGATAGCCTCATCAGTGCACTCTGGAGTCTTGGCGATCACATATGCCACCGCAACAAAGTCATGTATGGCATCAGGAAGGAGATAGTCACAATTAAGCTTATCCATAACAACACGCACAAACTGATTATTATGTGCTTCAAATGCCCAGTGGCAAAGGACACGGTCACAAGGTAAGCAACGATCATCAAGACCTGTGAGAGAAGTTAGTATCCTTTGACCAATGCTATTTTGAAATATTTCAAAAGTAAAAGCAATACCAAAAAAGAACCTCAAAACAATTGAATCGTTATATTTCATAAATAAAATATTATCATGTTTCATTGGAACTTCGAATAGATTAGTTAACCCTGATATGAGTGAACCTGAGTCAGCTACTGGTACCTCACAGCTCTTCTGTTTTACCAAAAAGAGGGCAGCCAAATATTCTTGAAAGGTCTTGTGGAGAAAATGAAAGGATCTGCCACAACCAACCTCTAACATTGATACAGAAGACTGGAGTAAGCCAAAGTAATGAATATCACTATCTAAATTTAATCCTTGAGGGAAGAAATCCCTCAGCTCCTTGTCTGAAAAAACTAGCTTATCTTCCTTCAAAGTTTGAAAAGCAAACTCGCAAAGTAGCCACCATGACTGCTGTAAACTCTCAGGGAGATCATCAAAAGAAGAGACACTCACAATATTTTCGTATTTTGGAAATTTGTGAATACTGCGGATAATAATGTTAAAAATTACCTTAGTATAGAGTCCCGTCAAGGTGGTTGGAAAGTCTTCCTTCAGTGTCTGCCATAGGTGGCAAATAATGGCACAATTGAGGGGTATACTACAAATACTCTCGACTAGAGGATTGCTTTTTAATTTCTTTAAGATATCACTAGCTACTGCTTGATCATCCTCAAACTCAGATTTGATGTACTTCACCATATGCTTTTTATCAAAACCACGTATCTCAGCAAATCGATCAATGCATTTACCATAGTGAAGTGAAGCAGAGGCAGAAGGTCTGGAGGTCACTATTGTTGATACTGAGGAGTATTGTGAACCAAAGAGGAGTCCGTACAGAAATGTCTCTTTATCACGCTTTTCTTTGCCAAGTTCGTCCCATCCATCAGCTATGATTAGAATACTTCCCTCATCTTCTTTGAAATAATCTTCAACTAAACCATAGACCTCCGGACTTGGGTGCAATAACTTAAGCAAGTCTAAAAGAGCTCCTGTTGAAGCTACTTTCTGCTCACGAAGTGGTAGCAAGAGAACCAACTTAAACTCTTGGAAAATCTTCCCATCTGCCCAATCCTCACAGACTGCTATGCAGAAAGTAGTCTTGCCTATGCCAGCATCGCCATCTATCAGGATCGTTTTAATTTCTTTCTTTCCCTTCTCTACCTTAAAGAGATCAGCATAGGCTAGAGAAGTTCTAGTGAAGCTACTATTGCCTCTGCCTCTATTCCCTCTCTGTTCACTGGCCTGTAATCGTTCCCTCTCCACTACCTCTAGCCTAACCAGCTTTTCCGATTTACAACCAAGCAACTGTTCCTCCTGAATAATCCTCCTTCCCTTGTACTTCTTTTTGATATTATTTACAAATTTGTCCACAGCCTCTGTAACGCTAAGTGTACCCGCCATATTCGAAGTAAAGAATTAAAAAACTGGGTGCAGTAGTTGTTGATAATAATATAGATAAGAGTTAATTGTCATATGTTTACATAGGAAATTTTGCGACTGATTCTTTCCGATAATACCTGCAAGTTGTTAAAATCTCAATGATAACAATATTTTCCCCTTTATATCTTTCTGGTAGAAAATATAAAATTAAGTCTCTACAGTAGCATGTCAATGCAATGTTGTGAAAGTCAAGTCAGTGAGCAACGTGAGTGGTATCCAAATTGAAACTCAATGAAAAGAAATCATGGTATATTAAACTTCACCATCAGCAATTCACAAGAGAGGGAAATGATAGCTATCTACCCCCCACCCCCACCAGTGGTGTAGCTGGTCTGGATGGATCCTGGCACCCCAACTTACCTCTAGGTACTCTAGTCTCGCTAGCCACACCCTTCAATATCAAGAGTTGGGTAACCTTGCGTACGAGTATCGAGTGTTCTGACGACATGTAGGATTTAGTCATGTCCAATCAGATTGAGATACCATAGTTATTCAAATACAACGTATGATCCAATTTAACGAGAGATTAGCCATTTTATGAATTCTCATAACGTGTATATATGGGATGATTGACGAGCTTTACCAGAAAAGCACATTTTTTTTTCATACATAGTATTAGATTAAGTACAGTAATTGATTCTTTAGTAGTATATAGTGTGGGCATACACAATTGCCACAGTTGTTTGCAGGTTTACCCCTGACACATTTGTAATTATTGCATTCCAATGGAACTAGCTGTACATATGGTCACCAGACCCTTTTCTCTTGAGATTGAAGGGTGTGGCTAGCAAGATTACCTCTAAGACTACTCTCCAAAAACCATTACAAATTGCCGCAGTGATAGTGGGCATTATTTAGAAACAAACACCCAATAGAGGCCACCCAATATCAATTTATATGGCACACACACAATAGTCTGGGGTACAAGCCCCTAAAGGTCATACGCTAATTACTCCGAGTTCTTACCGACTCCTTTCCAGGTCTGATCCGTGAGACTAGGTAGCTAATCAGTGGACAATCAGATGAATCTGGTGGAGGGTACCAAACTTATATAAATTTAAAATTTAGGCCTGTATGGCCGCTACGTCAGTGCCCCCTACACAGATAATAACCCACAAAATGTTTTTGAGCTCTTACCGACTCCTTTGTTCTTAATACTGGTGCGCATGCGTAGTTGCATACCAGCCCTGCCCCTTTGCGGTCACGTGGAGGCTTATTGACTGTACTGCAGAATTGAAAACGAGATGCAAAGACAACAGTTCTTCTTGTTCGCGTGCACCTCTCTGTGCGTGATTTCCTCGCTCTCCGAACCCCCCAGCCCTCGACCCAACCGGCTAAAGCAGCTATTCCTTCAAGACGTAAACGGGGGGACTACGTGCGCTACCTGCACCGTCATAGTTGGCCTTGCCGAGCAGCTGGCCGAAGTCTACAACATATCCATCGCCGAAGCTCTGGACAAGTACTGCGCGTTCTTTCCGAGTGGAGTTCAGGAGCTATGCCAGTCGCTAGTGGATCTCTTCGCACCGCAAATAATTGAATTATTAATCAACGAAGCGACGCCAGACATCGTCTGTCACGGCCTCAATTTATGTAGGAACGACACTGGTCAATTCTGCCACATCTTTCCCCTTACCTAAGCACAGCTCTGAACACGAGCTACACCTCAAGGTGCTCCAAGCGAAGAAAATCTCTTAAGCTTCCGCAAAATCCTCAACTCCTCTAGACGATGCACGGTCACATCTTTTCCTCCATCTCTCCAAAATTCTGTGACATTGCAATCTTTAAGCCTATCTGCGATATCATAGAGAGGTTTGGAGACGATCACCTCCCAATAGACAACTTGGATGACGACTACTTTTCTGATGTGCAGACTTTCCGAGGCACCTCATGGCGTGGCAAAGATTGCAACGACGAAGATGGTAACATCTACCCAGGTCAACACACCACAGATGATGCCCTGCTCGATACTAATTGCAATGGGATCTATGGGGTAGACCCTGACAGTGGAGAGACTTACGAGACACTGTGGTGCAATGGCACTCAGCAAATGGGAACAATCGTTTTAGGAGACAGTGCAGGGGCTCACTTTCATATACCTCCGTCTTGGCTTACTAGCAAAATCTCAGCGTTGACGCGTTCAAGGATCTGGTTTTCATTCTGGAGAATGAATTTGATTGGCCGATGATGTCTAGTAATACCGGCTACGAGAATTCGTCATGGCCGACTTCAATAAGTGGACCAGTTGACTCGACTTACCTTCGTCTGAGAGATCTAAACCTCTGCAACCACAGAGATTTCCAGAACATTGCCGTGAACGGTGCGAGGGCCTCGGCTATATATGGCTGACCAGATTGTTAAAGGGTTCACAAGATGTGATATAAAAGATAACCCCGTGTTCCTCACATTGGCTCTCGTTGGAAATGACGTGTGTAACGGACACCCGAGTATGAGTCACATGACCACTCCTGAGGAATTTTATGCCAAAAACCTCCAAACCCTTCGATACGTTGACTCCATAGTGGCCCCTGGATCAGTGGTCATCTGTATGGGACTAGTGGACGGACGAGTACTCTGCGACTCGCTCCACGATCACATCCATCCAATCGGTTCGCTGCGCAATGACGTCACTTACGCCCAATTTTACGACTACCTCAACTGCCTGCAGGTATCTCCCTGCTTCGGGTGGATGAACTCAAACGAGACTTGGCGAAATTTGACGACTGAGAGAGCCATGCAACTCAACAATGCGTTTAGGAATTTGGTGAAGAACGAGACGTTTAAGAATTTCAAAGTGTACTACTTCGATCCTCCGATTTCTGAGGCTTTTGAGCGATGGGAGAAAGCGGGTGGGAAGAGGTGGGAGCTGATTGAGCCCGTTGATGGATTTCACCCAAATCAGAACGGAAACGCTCTCACTAGTCAGATCATGTTTGAGCACTATGAAGAGCTAAAGATTCTCCCACCAAGAAACCCAAATAATGATAAGATACAAGACAAGTTTGCAATTGGAGACCAAGGAGGCTATCACTAACTTGAATTTGCTTTCATAACTTTACTATTTTTAATCTTGATTGTGCACTGAGTCAATGTCACTATTTTTTAATCCATGTATTCTCAATACACAACATAATATTTATTATTATGGTGTGCAAGTTTTCAGCTATCAAAGGAGTATTATGGAGAAATAGCCAGTTGGTATAGATATTATTGTAGCACTTTGAGATAAAACATAAGCTCGTACTGCAACACATACAGAGGGACTGATCGAGAGTCATGGGATTGTGATGAATTTGGTTATGGTTCCATGATTACATCGTGTAGATTATCTTCACTAGCTGCTATAGTCCATTGCTGTTGTTGCTGTTGCTGACCCTCTGGTGCTAGTAGTGTCTGGCTCTCAGCTTCCCCAGAACTCTCCCTGCACCAGTGAAGGAATGAGTATACAAAAATTAATGGTGTTTAGGTCAAGGTTTTGCTCAAGAGAGGGGGCCAAAGTGCATGGTGGGGGCAACTTGATATTAAACGAAGCGATATTGAGGGGGGGGGGTGGCAACACCAAGGAGGGGGTGGATGCATCCCCCCCACCCACCAAAACTAATCCACTACTATGAAATTGGTATCCACCTAAAACAATACCCTCTAGCATTGACTCAAAAGACGTAAAGAGTATAGCAACTGAAACCACTTTCAACTATATAGGAAAAGCATGTTCAAAAACACCATAATCACACAAGTTACTTACTCCGTCGCCTAATTTACATTAATATAGAACAGTCACCAACGTACATTGGAGGGGAGTCAGTGGACAGCTGCTCCTGCTGTTGTTCTTGCTGGTTCTCTTCGGTCTTTGCCAGTAGAGAAGGTCCACCCACCCACGGAACCAGCTCCATACCCTTAGGGGTGTGCCTACGGACGGGAAGGAAGAAACAAAATATCAAACTGGTACAAAAGTGATATAGTATGGACAAAGTATGACAAAAATACCGTATTAAAAAAAATAAATTAATGTTTGAAAGCTGAAAGATAGGGGAGCCTTGGAGAAAAGTCTTAGGGCCTACCACATTAAATTTGCTTACAGTTTCTCCCAGATGGCTGGAGGGAGGAGTGACTGCTGTCTGCTGAGAGCTTGGAGTTCAGGAGACAACCACACTGACAGGGGCCTGGAGGTATACACACATGTCAAGACACACATAAACACATCAGTGTTAGTCTCTTATCGGTACAACATGTGAACCATTTGCTCCATTATCAAACCAGGTGGACTAGCAACACAACAACACAGCTACGTCAGGTATAGTACAGACACTGCCTAAGCAAGCAAAAGTCGTTTACAGTGTTTGGACCCAAAGACTATTCACAATCACATTTTGTTTTAGTGCACATAGGATCCACCAATGTAATGTATGCACACATAAACACACACACACACACACACACACATCTCTTATCTACCATCACCATGGCAACGGCCGCACTACCAGACCTCACTACCACAATTGATCCATCCACTGACCCCAGGAAGACTAGAGTTATTCCTGTACACACCAATGGGAGTAGGGACGCTGGCAGCAGTCGCCGTCGTAATTACGTCTCTCGTCTGGTTGGTCGGATGCTGCGTCTACTGCTGCTGTCGGCGGAGAAGATCGAGAGAAGAGGGAGGAGTGACCGTGGCCAATCGGGACCTCATGTTCCTTGATATCGGACCAACAGAGCCAGTTCATAACGGCACAATGTCCAGCGGGTACAACACAGGGCCGCAGCCTTACACCACATCAAACAGTTACAACAACCCCATGGCAAGAAACGGCAGCACGGCTATGCTACACACATCACTTGATTCAGTCATCTCTGTGGATCAGATAAAAACACATTATTATCATTACACACAACATCATAATAATATTATACATTTTTCATTTTGCTATAATATCATGTATAATATTATTATCACAACCTGTCAATTTTGCTATTTTTTGTGTTACCGCATCACTGGCTGCACTGCATTTCTGTTGCACGTTAATTTTTATAACAATACATAATTATTATAATATATTATCTCTAGGCCTTGGCACATTATGCCGGCATAAATGATTTTGAGCATAATAGCTCTCTTTTCTAACTTGAGCATAATTGAGCATAATAGCAATATTTTGTGAGCATAATGACACACTAAGTGTACAGAAGTTAACAAACAGTTAAGAATTATTAAATTCAAGCATCACTCCAATTTCAACGTAATCTTATTAAAGTGCTGGCTGCTGGGATTGTGTAAATAAAGTTGAAAATTAACTGAAGCTTAAGATGGCTATAGACCAAAACAACTTTATTGTTTTGGCCACGTGATGGATCACATGACAAGATCATAGGTCAGTTTATATGAACTAGCATAATGGAGCATAATGGGTTACATTGAGAGCATAATGACCAAGACTATAGGAAGCATAATAGTGTAATTGTTGGAGCATAGGAGCATAGCATAATAGCTCAATTTTTGAGCATAATGTGCCAAGGCCTAATTATCTCCATAGCTTCAAAAGGGGGTGCATAATTAAAAATTACTAGAGAAAATTTGCTTATGGTTTAGACATGATCAACGAAATGAATGGCTATTCTGGACAAGCTTTTTCTTATAGGCAATACATAAAGGTAGAATCTCAATGCTTTTGGTAAGTGATGAGTGAGATAAAGGATGTACATACAATAATATTATTAAAAGGCTGAGAAATTATTGACGGTACATGCAATGACATAAAATTATGATCCTTAATAGAGGGGGGCATCAACAAAGTTAATGCATGGACTGGTTGATGTACAAAACTAGAGCTCTATAGAGCCATAGATATTATAGACTACGTAAACGTTACGTAGTCTATAATATCTATGATAGAGCACATACCCTGCGCGCACTGCAGAGTCGATGTCAGAGCGCTCGATGATGTGAGCAGCCTGTTGATGACCTTTACCTATGTCTTGTGCCAGGTTGTGCGTATGAGCAGATAGCACATAGTGGGTAGTGTCCATAGGCGTGGCCAACAAAACGCAGTATTTACAATGCTCGTGGACCATACTAAATGATTCGAAGCATACATGTAGTATAGGCAGTTTTTCTACGATATTGACGGATACATTGTATTTACGAGTCGCTCAGATGCCAAGATCTCCAAATCTGGCGATTTTTGTACTAACAACAGATAAAACCGATTATTTTACCCCTTGCACATGTGTGCGGGATAATCAGTAAGGGGTAACATTATGAATGCTATGCAGGGTGGGGGGGGGGGGGCTCAAACCTCATGATTATGCAGTGGTTGTAGTATTCTCCAGGTGCCTGTCGCTGAGCTCTTTCACATAATTTCCATGTCCTCACAGGTATTCTCCAGGTGCTTGTCTCTGAGCTCTTTCACTAAATTTCCATGTCCTCCCATCTTTTCCACCGCACTAGCTAGAGCTTCCCACGAACAGTCTGAACTATTACGCAGCCAGTACTTGATCACTTCTACCATCTGTCGATTGATTCGTGGGTAATCCTTTTCTATCTTTTCAAGTTCATGTGACTTAATGCCCAGATGCACACCCAGTATATAAGGCTCTGTTATCTCCTCGAGGGCCGAGATGATCTCCCCAAGCTGGGGTCCTACATATAATTTTTAATTTAACAGTGCATGCTCATAATAAAGCCTGTACTATTGTTTATGATCAAGCATGATGGATGCATGACCTTAAGGTACATGAAAGGCATGGTCATTTTGATGGCCCCTGATCTCTCTCATCATTCAATAATTATTTGGCCTATCTATGAACTACATGTACATATAATGGCATGGGATACCGTAAAGTCTGGTTAATAAGCGCACATGCTTATTAAGCGCATGCTTCCTTCCTGTTATTAGGTATTGTCTAATAAGCGCATGCGCCCAATAAAGACGACAGTAATAGTCATCATTCGATCAAGAGTGTTCCATGCTCTACATGGCTAGAACTAATTTACCAACCTATTTTCGGATAGCCCTGCACGAGATCAGCTATACTCAACACTGTGATGTTCCACTGAGACGGTTCGGACTCTTGACCTTGACCGAAGCGAGTCTTGCCAAAGAAGTCGGCTATTTTTCCACGGTTTTCTTTCAGTGATGGCTTCCGATCATACTCCCATGAACTATTACAGAGCTTAGTCCAAGAATCGCTGTGTTCATAACTTGCTAGCTTTGTGATTGAGCGCTCGAACGTGCTGGCAGTGGGCGGGGCCAAAACTTCACTCTATATTAATCGAACATCGTCTAATAGGCGCATGTTTCCATACCACCAAGAGTGATAAGCGCATGCGCTTATTAACCAGACTTTACGGTACAATGCACAGCCGTTGGGGATGCACACTTAAACTTTGTACATGCCTGGTATTTAGCCTCATACCAGGCCACTCCCAATTTTTTAATTTTATACGTTACATACACAGAAAAATAGACCACTCCCCATTTTCTGCACGTAACATTGAAAATTGGGAGTAGCCTAGGGACGAGGCTACCTGGCATTGTTATTGACTAACCTGGTGTGGCTGTCCTCCCTGACTCCACTGTGAGGGGTAGTCGGTCGACAACTTCTTCATCTGCCACACTAGCACTTCTACCTTCCCTTCCAAGTCCACTTGTATCACAAAGTGAGCTCACTAATGAGAGAAAAAGTAGTCAAATGACACTGTACCATTAAAACAACTTACTATCTTCCAGTATAACTCTTGCTTCAAAAATTGACCCTTCGCTCTCATCCTCCTGCAACTTCACCTGAAGTAAAAACAATGTTACATACACTTTGGTAGTACTTGAGCCTGGACTACATCAGAGATGAAGGTTGAAGACTTGCCCTTTTAGCAGCTGGTGTTGACGGAGGTGTTTCATCGTCACTGGAATCTTCACTTTGTCCATGTGATATTCTTCCCTCAGCTACCACGGTTGTAACCTTCTGAACTTCCTGGCGAATAGGGTGCGGCTCTGAGAGGGAAGTGGTTTAAACAATATACATAATGTCAGGTCTGGTTGCTATATAGACCCTCATGAAACTATGAAATGTACACCATTAAAACAACTTACTATCTTCCAGTGCAGCTCTTGCTTCAAAAATTGATCCTTCGCTCTCATCCTCCTGCAACTTCACCTGAAGTAAAAACAATGTTACATACACTTTGGTAGTACTTGAGCCTGGACTACATCAGAGATGAAGGCTGAAGACTTACCCTTTTAGCAGCTGGTGTTGACGGAGGAGTTTCATCATCACTGGAATCTTCACTTTGTCCATGTGATATTCTTCCCTCAGCTACCACGGTTGTAACCTTCTGAACTTCCTGGCGAATAGGGTGCGGCTCTGAGAGGGAAGTGGTTATACATAATGTCAGGTCTGGTTGCTATATAGACCCTCATGAAACTATGAAATGTACACCATTAAAACAACTTACTATCTTCCAGTATAGCTCTTGCTTCAAAAATTGATCCTTCGCTCTCATCCTCCTGCAATTTCACCTGAAATAAAAACAATATGTTACATATTTTTTTGGTAGTCTGGACTACATGATTGATGAAGGCTGAAGACTTACCCTTTTAGCAGCTGGTATTGATGGAGGAGTGATGTATCTTTCATCGTCACCGGCATCTTCACTTTGTCCATGTGATATTTTTCCCTCGGCTACCACGGCTGTAACCTTCTGAACTTCCTGGCAAATAGGGTGTGGCTCTGAGAGGGAAGTGGTTTAAAAATATTATAATGTCAAGTGGTTTAAATATACATAATGTCAAGTCTGGTTGCTATATAGACCCTCGTGTCTTCATATCCATAATTATTATTTCTTTGATGTAGTAACCAAAATAATTGATTTGGACACAAACTCTACCCAAACTACGCTCACCCGCTATACCTTTAATTTTTCTTGGGGAGAACCTGTGAATAGGAAAGGGGAAGGTGGACCTGCTATTTGGGGGGGGGGGGGGGGGGGCATGCTGAAAGGGCGGCATAGGGGAACGCTGATTCACTATGCTGAGATTCAGGGGACAAGGGTCTATAGCTGGCCGAACATAATGACAATATCAGGATATTCAAATGTTGTTAGCCGCAGGTGGCACAAACTGGCACTCACCTGTTGTTGTTGGCTCCACTGAGTCAGGTATAGAATACTGATCACTGACATCTGTATCAGCTTCACTCTCGGAATCAGATATAGAATACTGACTACTGACATCTGTATCAGCTTCACTCTCGGAATCAAGCATAGGTGAATCAACTTGAGTGATTTTGCCTCTCCTCTGGGAGGGGGTAAACAACACACCATATTAATAACTCAATACTGAGTATAGGTACCATAGTAATAATTATAATATGGATGTCAGTGTATACAGTGGGAAATAATAAAAATTTAATGACAGGGGTATATACCTTCTCATAGATTTCTTTCAGACTTCTGCACATTTCTGAGCTGATTTGACTATTTCTCCTGATATCAATATTCGTCAAGGTTGGAAAATGTTCAATCAGAGCAGACACTCCATCATCATCAAGGTCATTATTATCAAGATTCCACCACTCAAGATTTAAATTCGATTGAGAAATCAGTGACAGAAGCTGTTTAAGATCATTGGAAGTGATATTACACTCACTACAATCTAAGCTCCTCAAATGTGGACATAAGTGCATAAAGCCAGCCAAAACATGAATGCCTTCCCCAGAAAACTTGCTAAACCGCAGACCAAGAATTTCAACACCATCAGCTTTAATTTCATGTCCGCATATCCACTCTCTAAAGCCTGCACAAGTCATGGAGGATTCACCAGAATGTAGAGAGATGGAGTGTGCACTGTCATCTTCAGCAAATGTCAAGTCACAAAAACTAAGCTCAACATCTTCAGCCAGGAAATGTTCATTGCTGAGCAATCGAACTACAGCCTCTGCTCCTTTTAAGTCTAGTGGATTTTCAGTAAGGTCTAAGGAATCTTTAATAACCATCTTTCCTGCACAAATACTATCAGTTAGACATAAAATACCAGCAGTATGGATGTCATTTTCGCCAAGGTTTAGGCATCCAATGTGGTATGTACTCTCAAGACCTTGATTTAAGGCAGATATTCCTTCGTCACCAAGCTTTGCAAAAGATATATCCAACATATCTAAAGAAAGTTGTGGTAAGACCTTTCCAAGAGCTCTTCCACCAGGTTCATGCAGGTCATTGCTGGACAAATCAAGAACCTTTAAACCACGACAATGGCCTAATGCTAGTATGAATTCAGCATCTGCTAGAGGGTCACTGGAGAGAGAGCCCGCGAGGCGCAGCTCAGTCAGATTACTCAATTGATGACGACATAGTGCATCCCTGAACACCATTAGAGAAGTGACGTCAAAAGCATTATCCACAAATGAGAATCGTACTTCATTCAAAGATTGGGCTAGTGTAGCTAGTATTGGATTAATACACTCATCATCAATCATATTACTGGACGAGCCCAAGTTGTCCAGAGCCAGGTAGCGAAGTGACTGAAAAGCAGCTGCTGCTCCATTAAAGAGGCCAGCCACACCTCTGTCAGGCAGCTTATTGAAGCTGAGGTCTAAGCTCCTCACCTGGAGCTTCCCATCTTTATCAGAGAGTTTATCTGTCAACATCATAAAATGATAATCTTGTAAACCATAGCCACGAAGGCTGATAGCCGTATCAGTGCACTCTGGAATCTTGATCTTGGTAATCACATATGCCACTGCAACAAAGTCATGTATGGCACTAGGAAGATCATATGAACCATCAAGCTTATCTATAACAATATGCACAAACTGATCATTGTGTGCTTCAAATGCCCAATGGCAAAGGACAAAGTCACGAGGTAAGCAACGATCATCAAGACCTGTGAGAGAAGTTAGTATCCTTTGACCAATGCTATTTTGAAAATTTTCAAAAGTATAAGCAATACCAAAAAAGAATCTCAAAACAATTGAATCCTCAATGACATCAGGATAAGCATGTTTCATTGGAACTTTGAATAAATTAGTTAACCCTGATATAAGTGAACCTGAGTCAGCTACTGCTACCTGACAGCATTTCTGTTTTACCAGAAAGAGGGCAGCCAAGTATTCTTGAAAGGTCTTGTGGAGAAAATGAAAGGATCTGCCACAACCAGCCTCTAACATTGATACAGAAGACTGCAGTAAGCCAAAGCAATGAATATCATCTAAACTAAATCCTTGAGGGAAGAAGTCCCTCAGCTCCTTGTCTGAAAAAACTAGCTTATCTTCCTTCAAAGTTTGAAAAGCAAACTCACAAAGTAGCCACCATGACTGCTGTAAAGTCCCAGGGAGATCATCGAAAGAAGAGAGGTTCACAATATTTTCATATGTTGAAAACTTGTGAATACTGCGGATAATAATGTTTAAAATTACCTTAGTATAGAGTCCCGTCATGGTGGTGGGAAAGTCTTCCTTCAGAGTCTGCCATAGATGACAAATAATGGCACAATTGAGGGGTATACTACAAATACTCTCAACTAGAGGATTGCTTTCTAATTTCTCTAAGATATCACTAGCCATTGCCTGATCATCAACAAACTCAGATTTGATGTACTCCACAATATGCTCTTTATCAAAACCACGTATCTCAGCAAATTGATTGACGCATGTACCATGGTGAAGTGAAGCAGAGGCAGAAGGCCTGGAGGTCACTATTACTGATACTGAGGAGTACTGTGAACCAAAGAAGAGTTTGTACAAAAATGTCCCTTTATCACGCTTTTCATGGCTAAGTTCGTCCCATCCGTCTGCTATGACTAGAATACTTCCCTCATCTTCTTCGAAATAATCTTTGACTAAATCACAAACCTTCGGACTTGGGTGCAACAATTTAAGCAAGTCTAAAAGAGAGCCTGCTGTAGCTACTTCCTGCTCACGAAGTGGTAGCAAGAGAACCAACTCAAACTCTTGGAAAATCTTCCCATCTGCCCAATCCTCACAGACTGCTATGCAGAAAGTGGTCTTGCCTATGCCAGCATCACCATCTATCAGGATCGTTTTAATTTCCTTTTCTCCCTCCTCTACCTTAAAGAGATCAGCATAGGCCAGGGGAGTTCTGGTGACTTTACTATCCTCACTGCCTCTATTCCCTCTCTGTTCACTGGCCTGTAATCGTTTCTTCTTTACCAACTCTAGCCTAATCAGTTTTTCTGATCTACAACCAAGCAGCTGTTCCTCCTGAATTATTCTCCTCCCCTTGTACTTCTTTTTGATACTATTTACGAATTTGTCCACAGCCTCTGTAACGCTAAGTGTACCCGCCATAACAGTTCAATTCGAAGTAAAGAATAAAAGGACTCGGTGCCAGCTAGTGTTGGTAATAATGTACTGTAGATGAGAGTTAGTTGTTGTATGTTTACATAGGAAATTTTGCAACTGATTCTTTCCAATAATACCTGCAAGTTGTTAAAATCTCAATGACAACAAATATTTTCCCCCTTTATATCTTTCTGGTTGAAAATATAAAATTAAGTCTCTATAGTAGTGTGTCAATGCAATGTTGTGAAAGTCAAGTCAGTGAGTAAAGTGAGTGGCATCCAACTTGAAACTCAATGAAAGGAAATTATGGTACCGTATTTCTTCTAAAAAATTCGGCCCTTCTAATTATTCGGCACCCTTTATCGAATGATTGAAAATAGTCTCTAATTTTCAGCTAAGGTCGTCACGCGTATATGCTATAAACGGGAATAGAATGCGCACGCAGATAGAATGTTGAATATTAACCTCTAAAAATTCGGCGAAGCTAAAGCAATATTAATATTTTCATACCGAATTTTTAGAAGAAATATGGTGTATTAAACTTCACCATCAGCAATTCACAAAAGAGGGAAGTGATAGCTATCTCCCCCCCCCCCCCCCCCCCCACCACCACCAAAAAAATAGTGGCATAGCTGGTCTGGATGGATCCAACTTGCCTCTAGGCACCCCAACTTACCCTAGTCTTGCTAGCCACACCCTTCAATATCAAGAGTTGGGTAACCTTGCGTACGAGTATCGAGTGTTCTGACGACATGCAGGATTTAGTCATGTCCAATCAGATTGAGATACCATAGTTATTCGAATACAATGTATGATCCAATTTAACGTAAGAAATTAGCCATTTTATGAATTCTCATAACGTGTATATATGGAATGATTGACGAGCTTTACCAGAAAAGCACGTTTTTCAAAAATTTTTCTCATACATAGTATTAGATTAAGTACAGTAATTGATTCCTTAGTAGTATATAGTGTGGGCATACACAATTGCCATAGTTGTTTGCAGGTTACCCAGGACACACATTTGTAATTATTGCATTCCAATGGAACTAGCTGTACATAATATGGTCACCAGACCCTTTTCTCTTGAGATTGAAGGGTGTGGCTAGCAAGATTACCTCTAAGACTACTCTCCAAAAACCATTACAAATTGCCGCAGTGATAGTGGGCATTATTTAGAAACAAACAACCAATAGAGGCCACCCAATATCAATTTATATGGCACACACACAATAGTCTGGGGTACAAGCCTCTAAAGGTCATATGCTAATACTCCGAGTTCTTACCGACTCCTTTCCAGGTCTGATCCGTGAGACTAGGTAGCAAATCAGTGGACAATCAGATGAATCTGGTGGAGGGTACCAAACTTATATAAATTTAAAATTTAGGCCTATATGGCCGCTACATCAGTGCCCCCTACACAGATAATAACCCACAAAACCCGTGTATTAATGTGTTTTTGAGCTCTTACCGACTCCTTTGCTTGTTCTTGAGACACCTATTACTGGTGCGCATGCGTAGTTGCATACCAGCCCTGCCCCTTTGCGGTCACGTGGAGGCTTATTGACTGTACTGCAGAATTGAAAACGAGATGCAAAGACAACAGTTCTTCTTCTTGTTCGCGTGCACCTCTCTGTGCGTGATTTCCTCGCTCCCTGAACCCCCAGCCCTTGACCCAATCGGCTGAAGCAGCTATTCCTTCAAGACGTAAACGGGGGAACTACGTGCGCTACCTGCACCGTCATAGTTGGCCTTGCCGAGCAGCTGGCCGAAGTCTACAACATATCCATCGCCGAAGCTCTGGACAAGTACTGCGCGTTCTATCCGAGTGGATTTCAGGAGCTATGCCAGTCGCTAGTGGATATCTTTGCGCCGCAAATAATTGAATTATTGATCAACGAAGCGACGCCAGACATCGTCTGTCACGGCCTCAATTTATGTAGGAACGACACTGGTCAATTCTGCCACATCTTTCCCCTACCTAAGCACAGCTTTGAACACGAGCTACACCTCAAAGTGCTCCAAGCGAAGAAAATCTCTCAAGCTTCCGTAAAATCCTCACTGATTCCTCTAGAAGATGCACGGTCACATCTTTTTCTTCATCTCTCCAAATTCTGTGACATTGCAATCTTCAAGCCTATCTGCGACATCATAGAGAAATTTGGAGATGATCACCTCCCAATAGACAACTTGGATGATGACTACTTTTCCGACGTGCAGACTTTCCGAGGCACCTCATGGCGTGGAAAAGATTGCAACGACGAAGACAGTAACATCTACCCAGGTCGACACACCACGGATGATGCCCTACTTGATACTAATTGCAATGGGATCTACGGGGTAGACCCTGACAGTGGAGAGACTTACGAGACGCTGTGGTACAATGGCACTCGGCAAATGGGAACAGTCGTTTTAGGAGACAGTGCAGGGGCTCACTTTCATATACCTCCGTCTTGGCTTACTAGCAAAAATCTCAGTGTTGACGCGTTCAAGGATCTGGTTTTCATTCTGGAGAATGAATTTGATTGGCCGATGATGTCTAGTAATACCGGCTATGAGAATTCATCATGGCCGACCTCAATAAGTGGACCAGTTGATTCGACTTACCTTCATCTGCGAGATCTAAACCTCTGCAACCACAGAGATTTCCAGAACATTGCCGTGAACGGTGCGAGGGCTTTGGCTATGGCTGACCAGATTGTTAAAGGGTTTGCAAGACGTGGGATAAAAGATAACCCCATGTTCCTCACATTGGCTCTCGTTGGAAATGACGTGTGTAACGGACACCCGAGCATGAGTCACATGACCACTCCTGAGGAATTTTACGCCAAAAACCTCCAAACCCTTCGATACGTTGACTCCATAGTGGCCCCTGGATCAGTGGTCATCTGTATGGGACTAGTGGACGGACGAGTACTCTACGACTCGCTCCACGATCACATCCATCCAATCGGTTCGCTGCGCAATGATGTCACTTACGCCCAATTTTACGACTACCTCAACTGCCTGCAGGTATCTCCCTGCTTCGGGTGGATGAACTCAAACGAGACTTGGCGAAATTTGACGACCGAGAGAGCCATGCAACTCAACAACGCATTCAGGAATTTGGTGAAGAATGAGACATTTAAGAATTTCAAAGCGTACTACTTTGATCCTCCGATTCCTGAGGCTTTTGAGCGATGGGAGAAAGAGGGTGGGAAGAGGTGGGAGCTGATTGAGCCCGTCGATGGATTTCACCCAAATCAGAACGGAAACGCTCTCACTAGTCAGATCATGTTTGAGCACTATGAAGAGCTAAAGATTCTCCCACCAAGAAACCCAAATAATGATAAGATACGAGACAAGTTTGGAGACCAAGGGGGCTATCACTAACTTGAATTTGCTTTCATAATTTCATAACATTACTGTTTTTAATCTTGATTGTGTACTGAGTGTTAAGTTGTCAATGTCACTATTTTTTAATCCATGTATTCTCAATACACAACATAATATTTATTATTATGGTGTGCAAGTTTTCAGCTATCAAAGGAATTACGGAGAAATAGCCAGTTGGTATAGAAAATATAATATTATTGTAGCACTTTGAGATAAAACATAAGCTCGTACTGCAACACATACAGAGGGAATGATCGAGAGCTATGGGATTGTGATTAATTTGGTTATGGTTCCATGATTACATCGTGTAGATTATCTTCACTAGCTATAGTCCATTGCTATTGTTGCTGTTGCTGACCCTCTGGTGCTAGTAGTGTCTGGCTCTCAGCTTCCCCAGAACTCTCCCTGCACCAGTGAAGGAATAAATACAAAAATTAATGGTGTATATTATGGTAGGGGGCAACTTGATATTAAAAGAAGAGAAATTGATTACTAAAGGAGGAGGGGGGTGCAAGGCAACACCAAGGAGGGTCCCCCCACCACCCCACCAAAACTAATAATCCACTTATGATGAAATTGGTATCCACCTAAAACAATACCCTCCAGATAGTAGTGACTCAAAAGAAGTGTAATAGTGTAGTGACTGAAACCACTTTCAACTGTATATAGGAAAAGCATGTTCAAAAACACCATAATCACACAAGTTACTTACTCTGTCGCCTAATTTACATTATATAGAACAGTCACCAACATACATTGGAGGGGAGTCAGTGGACAGCTGCTCCTGCTGTTGTTCTTGCTTGTTCTCTTCGATCTTTGCCAGCAGAGAAGGTCCACCCACCCACGGAACCAGCTCCATACCCTTAGGGGTGTGCCTATGGACGGGAAGAAAAAAAATCAAACTGGTACAAAAGTTATAGAGTATGGACAAAGTATGACAAAAATACCGTATTAAATAAATTAATATTTGCAAGCTGAAAGATAGGGGACCCTTGGGGACAAGTCTTGGGGCCTACCACATTAAATTTGCTAACAGTTTCTCCCAGATGGCTGGAGGGAGGAGTGACTGCTGTCTGCTGAGAGCTTGGAGTTCAGGAGACAACCACACTGACAGGGGCCTGTAGGTATACACACAACATCAAGACACACATAAACACATCAGTGTCAATCTCTTATAGGTACAATATGTGAACCATTTCCTCCATTATCAAACCAGGTGGACTAGCAACAGGACAACACAGCTACATCAGGTGATAGTGCAGACACTGCCTTAGCAAGCAAAAAAAGGTGTCTACAGTGTTTGGACCCAAAGACTATTCACCATCATGTTACATTTTGCTCTGGTGCACAATGGATCCCCCAATGTACTGTATCAGGAGCTTATGAGCGCTGCGAAGCAGCGCGATTGAGCGTCTATCTCTGGTATGGGGTGGAATTCACGTTTCGTAAACCACGCGCATCATGAAACGCCTTATAAGGAGTGACTGTGAATAACAATGACGTACGTACGCGATCGTGATTGCACAACTCGCGCGTACCGCGTGTACGTGTATGCCATGCTGTATGCTATAAACGGTGCGTGAAAAAGAAAGCGACTAGCACTAAGTGAACTCAGAAGCATCGCCAGAGAACTACGAAAGGCAGATATCGATGTGATCCAAGCGGTGGTGGTAAAGGAGGTTCAGAAGGAACGACACATTTACGTATTCCCAGAGAGACAAGCCCTATGGTGCTACCTAATTAGAGAACGTAGCCCAGCCTTTCGCGAACTACTCAAGGATGGGGTGAATAAGTTCTGCTCGCTGTACGTAGGTGAGTGCTCTAAAGGAGCTGAACGTCATATACGTCTGCTCCTTGCGTTGAATAACTACAGTGCAACGTACGCTGTTGCTAGTATGACTAAAGAGGCGACTCGTAAAGAATGGAGTAAGCTTACCAGTGGATATTCTTGTGGTATTTCTGATGAGTGTAGGAGTGCAGTGATGTCAACTGTCTTTTCAGCTCTGTTGACATACATAGTTCGGCAAAGAGATATGATTTTAGACAATTTAAGAACAAGGTGTGAGTCAGGGATTCGTCAAGATTCATCCATACCAGTAGCAGCTGATGACGATGTAACGTTGTATCGCCTTTTTGGGTTCAGTCTGCATGTTTGTATACGTTTTCGTGCACGAAGTTGCTGGAGTCGCTCGAGAAAGGCAAAGCATTACACCCTCACGAGGAAGCAGAACTTTCGGAAGCAAATGTCATTGTTGCAATTGTTACTTGAGAAGGATAAAACAGTCATTCCTGCCATTCTAGAGAAGCAAGACCGGGGACGAATGAAGTTCCCCCGACAGAGCCTGCTGCCATTTTGCCGTAGATGTTCGGTGAAAATCAAACGTACCCTCAACATGCAGGCTTTACTGAAAGATGGTCGAACGATATCCAAGGTGATTTACACATGAGCAACCTCAGTGCACTTTGTATGGGTTTGTGCATGCACATAAGTGTTAACGTTGTGTGTGTGTGTGTGTATTGGGGGGGGGGGGTATGAAAGTGTGATTAGGAGTGTGTTCCAATAATGTAAGTGTGAATGTGTGTGTGTGTGTGTGTGTGCATGCGTGCATGTGAAACATCCATGTGCATGTGCAAACAGGGAAGATGTGTGATGCAAACTACTCTTTTGTAGGTTACCAAGGATAGTATTTTAGCAGATGACAGTTTGAAGGAAGAGTTTCGTGCAATGTGTGACCATCTGATGAAAGATTCATTGCAACCAATTGAGTGTCCACCGTCACTCATAGATGAAATATTCTCAGAGTTACTCTCCCGTGTAATTAACACTATGATGAACTCTCTACTTCAGTGTGCCGCTGTGGTAAACCGTATTGAGTCAAACAAAGGTGTAGATGCTGATGTAGCATTAAGAGATAAACTAAAGGTGTATGCATCTGAGAAAGAATCTTGTATTAGGCTTTAATGAGACTGTCATGACATGTTATACAGCAATACATTAGGATGTATAATTAATTTTGAAGTTACTTGGATCTCTTTAATTGATGTTGTCGAACAAACAATGGGGCATCTCTGTAGTCATCACCTTTGTACTTGCCAGAAATACAGCCTTTGATGAGCACTGAAGCTCTTGCGGATGCATAGTTAGTTGACATTAAGTTTCCACCACTGGCATACTTAAATTGACTAAAAAGTGTCTCCACAGCACTTCCATTAAGACGTATGGGATAGATGGTGTAACCTGGATGTTGTCTTAAGAATTCCTCACAAAATCCAGTGAAGCCATAGTGCATAAAACGTAAAAGATCCCACGTCTGCCATGAAAGGAACATGCGATCCGATGTTTCCGAAAATGAGTACCCTACATTAAGTGATGAAATAAATATTACGATGTGTTATATTATTTGAGTGGACGTACACATGTGCACTTTACCTTCATTGATTGCCTTGTCTGCCCACTCCGAGAAAAAACTAAACCCTGATTTTATTGATGTTAAGAGTGGACTCTGTGTGGACTTGATGAAGCCTTTCTTTTCCAGAATTCCCCGTTCGAACACCTTATTGCATGCCTTCAGGTACATCACAACATGTTGAACACTTGCACTGTCCTCTGGAGCGGGGGTTTGCATGGTATATTCCTCAAGTTCACTCAACACATACTCTTGCTATTATAACACATTGTTATACATGTAAGCACATAATATACACAACAGTGATGTATTCAACATGTATTACCTGCATGATCTTAGCTGGCTTTACATTGAGTCTAGTCCAGGTGTCACGGTGTACAAAGCTTTCTTTCAATCCTGGAACTCGGACCAGTTTACCACTCTGAATCCTTTGTACCTCTCTTTTTAACATCCCTTCAATGGCCTCCCACCAAAAGGGTATTGCATCGTTTCCCTGCCTGAAACGGTTGGGTTTCGAACCATCTGCTCGGGAGTTGTACAGAGCAGCAATCATTGACTTTAGCTACAAAAGAAGAGGGAAACTTCATTTGTACACTATTAACAGGTTTAGAAGCAAGTAATACACACCTGGTGTGAAGGGCAAACAATAATAAACACTTGTTCACCAGAGAAGGGATTTGTAAATTTGGCTGAATATCAGCTTGCAACTTGTCATATCCCAAGATACCACGCCGTCCAATTAGCATCTTCAACATTGTGAGATTGGAGGAAGCACCATCACAAATCAAGGCTGTGACCTAAACAATAATAGTCATGTACAATAAAACATTAATTGAAAGTAATTTAATTAAAATACCTTAAATCCGTACGCATGAAATTTCCTCATGGCATCCATGACGCAGGAAAGTGTGAAACTAGCTGTCATGCTACCACTACTCGTATAATATGGCCCAATGATGTCACAGTTTGAGGAGTGATCTCGCCACATAGTCTGCATGACGTAGTCTGTCTTGGGAACACACTCGTCCTTGTCCAAGTACTGGTAAACATCATTCATGGAGGCCATCTCATCACCCGTCATAGCATACCCTACAAGAGAGTTGTCACGACTGTTCCATTGCAGCTTTGCTGTCACTTTGACCTCGTCAAATATGAGCGATCCTTCACCAAGAGGTACCAACTTTCCCTTTTCTTTAGCTTCCTGCTGTCTCTGGTGGTAGATGTCACACTCCTCCTTGAGTCTTGACTCAACTTCACCTGTTCTCTCAGTGTAACTGGATTTAAACTGTTGCAGGGTTGAAACAGACGGTAGCTGTAAGAGCCGGAAACTTCGAAGAGCATGGTAAGCAGCAGGACTCCTGGCATATACAGCAAGAGCTACATTTATGTGAAATGTGTACAATTGCAATGGCTACCCAGCATAATAAAATCACATACCCATTCGAATGGTGATCATACTCCAACGATTTCCACGTGAACCACAATCTACACATGTACACACCAACTTGACATCAACAGTGTACCTAGAATAAGCAACTTACAGTTCTTCTCCTGGTCCTTTGTAAAGTCAATCCTGTCCGTGACATCCTGTTTCCATTTTTGCCGGAGAATGTCCCCAGTACCTACAGGCATGCACGTTATTGAATGTATCCCAAGTTATTGTAATTAAAGATATACCTGCACGGTCAGCTTCAATTAACAATTGCTCCAAGGTCTCTTTAGAAGTACGTTCGAGCTCAGCCACCACAGCAATGAGATCTTCACTCGTGATGTTGTCAACATCAATGTCAAACTTTCGAACCTTCCTTGCAGCTTTCTTGTCAGCCATTGCTTGTACTTTCTCATTTTTCACTCGCTCTGCTAGGGACTTCGGTGTCAAATACACTTTAGGATATCTGCTTCCCGCTGACGTTCTCTTTCGTTTCGTTGCAGGAGACATGGACTGCTTTCGTTTGATCATATCTTGCAGGTGATAAGAAAGACGACTACACTTAGAGCACATGCTTGAGGTACTAGCATGAGAGGTATGGTACCACATTAAGCAGTCCGCATGATCTGACTGTTGAAGCATGGGGCCCCACCTTCGTAGCTTCTTGCTTCCAAATGTCACTGACTGTGCAAGTGAAGATGGTAGGCCAGGGCAGAGTACATAGCCACTATCTTTCTGGAGAGACATGATGAGTGAGTGTAGCTGCTCTTCATTTCCCTCAAGGGAAAAACTTCTCACCAGATGGAAGTTGGCTTCAAGATGGAAACGTCCCGAGGTGGCAGTGAGTTCAACAACAACTCTAGGATTAGAGTATGGAACTTGAGCGGGGTTAACTGTCGTAACCGGAGAGCAGAAAACCAACCAGGTTGTGCTAGCATCTATATGGGTGAAACTGGGAACAGAGGGAAATGTGGCTTGCAAATGCAGCACTTTATCTTGTGCAGTAAGCATCATTGGATTACAGGGAGCTGGCACCGGATCAGCAGTAACAATCACTAAATAAATACGAGTGTAAAATAGGGCTAGCCGATTGTAGATTTAATACAGGATTACCTTTGCTGACAGATGGACGTTTGCGAGGTTTGTACGCTTTCCTTTCTGGACTCCCTGCCAATTTGAAGGTAGCCATCTGCCCAGCCATCTCGGGAGGAAGTCGGCGTCCAGTACGACTCGCAGTATCAAGTACTAGTCGTCGTCTCTTGGGAGCGCCGGCTTCTCGGTCGGGAGTTCTCAGAGGCAGAGAGCGCTTCACGCCAGTTCTAGGGTCCATCGTTGACGCTGCTTGTAGCTGACTCAGCGCTAGCGCTGAAATTCGTCGCGTCACGCGCAAGCGGTATTAATTACATAACCGCGTACACCCACAACCGCATGCCACTTAGCACCTGCAAGGTGTGATGCCATATAAGGCAAGTGGTTGTAGCTAATTCTACGAAACGTGATTCTAGTAGTAAAGCGCTCCATCGCGCTGCTTCGCAGTGCTCATAAGCTCCTGACTGTATGCACACATAAACACACACACATCTCTTATCTACCATCACCATGGCAACGGTCACACTACCAGACCTCACTACCACAATTGACCCATCCACTGACCTCAGTGTCACTAGAGTCCTCTACACACCAATGGGAGTGGGGACGCTGGCAGGAGTCGCCGTTGTAATCACGTCTCTCGTCTGGTTGGTCGGATGCTGTGTCTACTCCTGCTGTTGGCGGAGAAGATCGAGTGAAGAGGGAGGGGTGATCGTGGCCAATCAGGATCTCATGTTCCTTGATATCGGACCGACGGAGCCAGTTCATAACGGCACAATGTCCAGCGGGTACAAAGGGAGTGCGTAATAAAAAAAAATATTCGAGAAAAATTTAAAGCAGAGTGCTTATGGTTTAGACATATCAATTGCAACGGAATGAATAGCTATTCTGGACAAGCTTTTGCCTATAGATAGGCAACACATAAAGGTAGAATCTTGGTAAGTGATGAGTGAGATAAAGGATGTACAATAATATTATTATAAAGCTGAGAAATTATTGATGATACATACAGTGACATAAAAATTAATCATGATCCATAACAGAGGGGGGCAGACTACAAATGCATGAATATCGGGAGACTACAGAACTATACAAAATTAGTAAGGGGTATATACGGTAACATTATGAATGCAGGTAGGGAAATTTGTGTTGTGTGTTGGGTTGAGGGGGGTGGGGGTGGGGGGCTCAAGCTTTTGCCTATAGGCAATACATAATGATATAGGCTATAGTTACTTTTGGCAAGTGATAAGTGAGACACAAGTTATTGATGACATAAAATCATGATCCATAACAGGGAGGCACCAACAAAACTTAAGAATACGTATCAGCATTTTACAAGGAGACTGATTGAGGCAGACATGAAAAACTATACAAAATCAGTAAGGGGTGTATATATGGGGGGGGGGGGGGGGGGGACTCAAACCTCATGATGATGCAGTGGTAGTAGTATTCTCCAGGTGCCTATCTCTGAGCTCTTTCACTAAATTCTCGTGTCCCCCCATCTTTTCCACTGCACTAGCTAGAGCTCCCCACGAACAGTCTGAACTATTACGCAGCCAGTACTCAATCACTTCTGCCATCTGCCGATCAACGTCTCGTGGGTGATTCTTTTCTATCTTCTTTAGTTCATGAGGCTCAATGCCCAGCTGCACCCCCAGTATATAAGGGTCCGTTATCTCCTTAACGGCCGAGATGATCTCCCCAAGCTGGGGTCCTATATACACGGTCACAATCAAGACAGATGCCGATTTGTGGTAAAGCAATAGTTGAATGACCTTATTAGGGGTGAATGTTCAAATGCACCCCAGTTGAGGTATTGTGTTGGCCCACTACCCCTCTTAGTGGCCTACATTATGATTACCCATACCCCTCTGGTAGCCAGCATTCGGTTGCTATAGGCAATGGCCAACAAATTCTAAGGATGTGTAGTTCTACACAATACACGGGGATGCACACTCGAACTTTGCACGTACCTGGTATATTTAGCCTTGCCCCCAAGCCACTCCCAATTTTCAATATTACATGCAGAAAAAAGGCGCTCCCCATTTTTCTATATATTGGAAACTCAGCAGTGGCCTGGGGACGAGGCTACCTGGCATTGTTATTGACTAACCTGGTGTGGCTGTCCTCCCTGACTCCACTGTGGGGGGTAGTTGGTAGACCACTTCTTCACCTGCCACACTAGCACTTCTACCTTCTCCTCCAAGTCCACTTATATCACAGAGTGAGCTCATGGCTAATGAAGGATAGAATAATTTTTGTGAAATGTACACCATTAAAATAACCCACTGTCTTCTGTAGCTCTTGTTTCAAGAATTGATTGATCACTCTCATCCTCCTGCAACTTCACCTAAATTAAAATAACAACATTGTCATATAGCGGGGAATTTTTGAGGGATCCGATTCGATTCTCATGAATAAGCTTCTATCTGTGAAAAAATTAGACTGGTAAAATAAGCACGATTGTACGAATACAATGGGCATGATTGTGTGCATCAGAAAAAATTATAAAAAAAAAATTAATAGCAAAGATGAAGATGATACATGAAAATTAAACCCCTCAAAACTGTCCCGCTATACAGTATTACAATGTTACATATTCATTACTATAATAATGAAGCACTATAGTGCAAAACCCTCGGCGTATAAGCACTGAGCACTACTGCACTGCATTAGCTTCAGAGTAACCACATTGCACGCGATTGCGTATAAAGATGATCGTATAATATTAGGCTGTGTATAAAACGTAGCGCTTTGAGTACTGGCAAACTAGCCCGCCAAAAAGCTTAGAAAATTTTCAAAAGTGGAAGCCTTACGCACAAAATAGAAAAAAAGAAAATTTAAATAAATGATCCAATTCATGCGGGGTTTGAAAAAAAAAACATCCAAAGATCAAGCAGGATTCGAACCCATGATCATCACTCCACCAGCATCAGCCCTAGTCTGCTCAGCCAACCTAGATCAACGCTGCTGGATGCTGTTTTTTGCCAAGTTCATCCATATTATGTCTCCTTACCCCACTTTCGTAACCCTCGCGCATGGGTATAACTATTAGACCTATATAGCTGTATATAGCGTGACACACCCAGCGTTCTATTTATACGAAAAGTATGCTGGCCGGGATCGATCGGAGAAGTCAAGAAGCTTAGAATCAGCAAATGACCCCAAAACTAGCGAACAAAGCGTTCTCTACGAAATCCACACAAATCATGAGTTTGAAACGCCACAAGGAACCTTATAACATCGCAATTTGGACTCGCAAACGAGGTATGTAGCAGTTAGTGTGGTAACAGACAGACAGACAGACGGACACACAGAGCGACTACAGTAACCCTCGCGCATGCGCCGAGGGTTAATTATTGTAGTAGCTTCTTGACTACACTTGATGGAGACTTACCTTTTTAGCAGGTGTCGATGGAGGAGTGAAGTATCTTTCATCGTTTTCATTTTGTTCATGTGATACTTTTTCCTCAGCTACCTTCTGAACTTCCTGGCTAACAGCGTGCGGCTCTGAGGTTTAAATAAATGTACATGATAATATCAGGTTTGGTTGCTATTGATCCTCTTCCTCTCTCCTATCCATTATGCCAAGAGAGGGGACAAGGGTCCATAGCTGCAATCAGGATACCAGTATTCAAACACCGACCATTACAGGTGGTACACACACAATAAGTTTTAGATTCAATAAAATGTGGAAAGATGGAGTTTACACTATAACATTCAGCAATTGGCAATTCATAATAATTAAGCTAAACAATTTCAGCCTTGGAATGTTCACTACTGAGCAACCTAACTACAGCCCCTGCTCCTTTTAAGCCAAGTGGATTTCCAACAGGCACATCAACATCCATACGCACTCACCAAATGTTGTCAGCTTCACCGAGTCAGGTATAGAATACTGATTGTTGATATCTGTACCAGCTCCATTAATTCTCATAAAGCAAATATACGCCAGCCTTTTGGAGGGGAAAAATATCACACCATAGTAATGATAATATACACAACACTGAGTAGGTACCATAATACAATACAAAGGTGTCAAACTTAACTTAATAAGTAGCTACAGTGCAGGGGCGGATCCAGGATTTATCAAAGGGGTTTGTAATTTAACAGTATGCACATGAATTTCTAAGCCACCCCCACTTTGCTCGTTGACCACACCCATTCTTGCTAGATCATGTAGATTGCGTGTTTAAGGTCTTGTGATGCGATCCAAGACTCCAAATATTCACTAAGAAACGTTGAAGTAGGTGAGCTAAAGACAAAGGCTTTAGTACTGTAGCTAGCTAAAGGCATGGGGGGTTCTATGAAATCTAGAGTTTACACTACTATACAGGCTAAGTACTAGACAGCTAATCAGAAAGGGGGGTCGTCCGAGCCCATCAACCCCCTCTGGATCCGCCCCTACAGTGAGAAACAATATATCATAGGTGTACCTTCTCACAGATTTCTTCTAGACTTCTGCACATTTCCGAGCTGATTTGATTATTGTCGTCGATATCAATAGTTGTCAAAGATGGGAACATTGGAAAATGTTCAATCAAATCAGATACTCCGTCATCATCAAGGTTATTACAACGAAGATCCAAATACTCAAAATTGAAATTCTGTTGAGAAAGCAGTGATAGAAGCTGTTTAAGATCATTTGAAGTGATGTTACAGCCAATACAATCTAAGCTCTTCAATTGTGGACATAAGAGCATAAAGCCAGCTAAAACGTGAATACCTTCCCCAGAAAAGTCGTTACACCTCAGAATAAGAGCTTTAATACCATCAGCTTTAAGTTTGTTTCTGCATACCCATTCTCTAAAGCCTGCACAAGTCATGGAGGATTCACCAGAATGTGGAGAGATGGAGTGTGCACTATCATCTTCAACAGTTGTCAATTTACAATATCTAAGTGAAAGATTTTCAGCCAGGAAATGTTCACTACTGAGCAATCGAACTACAGCCTCCGCTCCTTTCAAGCCTAGTGAATTTTCAGTAAGGCTCAAGCCACCTTTAATAACCATCTTTCCTGCACAAATACTATCAGCTAGACACGAAATACCGGCAGCATGGATGTCATTTTTGTCAAGGACCAGCTGTCTAATATGGCACGTCCTCTCAAGACCTTGATTTAAGGCAGACATTCCTTCATCACCAATCTTTGCGTTATTTACTATTAATGCCTCTAAAGAAAGTTGTAGTAAGATATTTCCAAGAGCTCTTCCACCAGGTGTACACAGGTTGTTTCTGGACAAATTAAGAACCTTTAAACCACGACAATGGCCTAATGCTTGAATGAATTCAGCATTTGCTAAAGCGTCACTGGAGAGAGAGCCCTCGAGGTGCAGTTTTGTCAGATTACACAATTGGTGATGACATAGTGCATCCCTGAACGCCATTAGAGATAGGACATCTAAATGATTGTAGTTAAATAAAAATTTACTTCACAATACATACTGTATTTGCTCAATCAGACGCCGCTCTCGATTGGTCGCCATTCTCAAATAGTTGCCACGCCTCCGGAAGTACTGAACGAACTAGTCACCGCTCTCCAATAGTAGTCGCACCACACCTACTATTCAAGAAGCACGCAGCACGTGAACATACCTTGCGACTCGCTCTTGATGGCAGGTACACGAAAAACACTTAGTCTTCTAGAACAAGTTCTAACCTTCTAGATCAGCAAAGGAGGGCCAGAATCTCCTAGAGCAGTGGTGTCAATTGACTGTTTCTCTAAGGATTGCCTCTCTGGCAGCTACTGGTATTAATAAACGCTAGTCGCTGCTCTCGAATAAACGCTGCACAAACTTGGGCAATGAAATAAATAGTAGCCGCGGCGTCTGATCAAGCGAACACGGTATTAAATGGTTGGGCTAGTATGAATTAATATACTCACCACTCCTAAATTTTAATCTATTCAAAGCCAGAAATTCGAGTGACTGAAAAGCAGCTGCTGCTCTGTTTAAAAGGACAATCACACCTCTATCACTTGACTTGAGTGCTAAGGTCTTCACCTGGAACTTCCCATCAGAGAGTGTGTCTGTCAACATTGTCAAATGATAGTCTTGTAAATTAGAGCCATAAAACTTGATAGCCTTATCAGTGCACTCTGGAGTCTTGGAAATTACATATGCCATTGCAACAAAGTCATGTATGGCCTTAGGAAAATGAAATTTAATAGTATGATCACGAGTATCAGTGAAAAAATTATTTATAACAATACGCACAAACTGATCATTGTGTGCTTCAAATGCCCAATGGCAAAGCTCAACCTCATAAGGTAAGTAAATACCGGTATTATCAATGAGAGCAGTTAGTATCCCTTGACCTATGCCATTTTGAAATGTTTCAAAAGCAAAAGCAATACCAATAAAGAACCTCAAAATAATTGAACCTGGTTTATCCAAAAAGATATATTCATTTTGAGCTTCGAAAAGAGTAGTTAACTCTGATATAAGTGAACCTGAGGCAGCTACTGCGACCTGACAGCTCTTCTGTTTTACTAGAAAGAGGGCAGCCAAGTATTCTTGAAAGGTCAGGTGGAGAAAATGAAAGGATGTGCCGCAACCAACCTCTAACATTGATACAGAAGACTGGAGTAAGCCAAAGCAATGAATATTAATACCCGGAGATAATCCTTGTGGGAAAAACGTGTTCAGCTCCTTGTCCGAAAAAATTAGCTGATCTTTCTTTAAAGTTTGAAAAGCAAACTTGCAAAGTAGCCACCATGACTGCTGTAAAGTCTCAGGGAGATCATCGAAAGAAGAGAGGCTCACAATATTTTCATAAACAGGAAACTTGCGAATACTGTGGAGAATATTATGTAAAATTATTCTCGTATAGAGTCCTGTCATGGTGGTGGGAAGGTCTTCCTTCAGTGTCTGCCATAAGTGACAAATAATGGCACAATTGAGGGGTATACTACAAATACTCTCAACTAGAGGATTACTTTCCAATCTCTCTAAGATATCACTAGCTACTGCTTGATCATCGACAAACTCAGATTTGATGTACTCAACCATGCGCTCCTTATCAAAACCACGTATCTCAGCAAATCGATCGATGCATTTACCATAGTGAAGTGAAGCAGAGGCAGAAGGTCTGGAGGTCACTATTACTGACACTGATGAGTACTGTGAACCAAAGAGCAGTTTGTATAAAAATGTCCCTTTATCACGCTTTTCTTTGCCAAGTTCATCCCATCCATCAGCTATGATCAGAATACTTCCTTCGTCTTCTTCGAAATAATCTTTGACTAAATCACAAACCTTCAGACTTGGGTGCAATAACTTAAGTAAGTCTAAAAGAGAGCCTGCTGAAGTTACTTCCTGCTCACAAAGTGGTAACAAGAGAACCAACTTAAACTCTTGGAAAATCTTCCCATCTGCCCAATCCTCACAGACTGCTATGCAGAAAGTGGTCTTGCCTATGCCAGCATCGCCATCTATCAGGATCGTTTTAATTTCTTTCTTTCCCTCCTCTACCTTAAAGAGATCAGCATAGACCAGGGGAGTTCCAATGATGGTACTATCGCCACTGCCATTGTTCCCTCTCTGTTCACTGGCCTGTAATCGTTCCCTCTCCACTACCTCTAATGTAACAAGCTTTTCTGATTTACAGCAGAGCAGCTGATCCTCCTGAATGATTCTCCTCCCCTTGTACTTCTTTTTGATATTATCTACAAATTTGTCCACAGCCTCTGTAATGCTAAGTGTATGCTCCATACCAGTTCAATTCGAAGTAAAGAATTAAAGGACTCAGTGCCAGCTAGTGTTGGTAATAATGTACTGTAGATGAGAGTTAATTGTTGTATGCTTATATAGGAAATATTGCAACTGATTCTTTCCGATAATACCTGCAAGTTGTTAAAATCTCAATGATAACAAATATTCCCCCCCCTTATATCTTACTGGTAGAAACAAGTATGTTTAATATCACAATCATGGGATAATGTGGCTAGTATGCATGATCAGTACATACTCACAAAACATGGAGACATAGTTTATAGTTCATGCACAAACAGTATCCTGCCAGTGCAAGATTGTCCACTAGCACCGTGTGCTTTGGCTCCAACTAAGTGTGCCATGGCGACGTTCTCACTCTGCTTGAACATCGCTACCGGACTACTGACAGGTATGACAAAGAATAGACCTCGCCTCTTGTTTCGCTCAAGGCTCAGTGGCTAGTGCCAGCGCCTGCTTAGCAGGCCTCTCGAAACACACAGCGCTTTCACGCCGATCTTTCAACAATGCGTCTCTAGCTGTAGCTATGGCCCAAGGCATTAAGGTCACTCTTCTTTGTGCACACGGCCCTACAGTTCTGACCAATCCTTAGCCTTGTAGTGTAGACTTTCTCTCTGCCCTGCGCGTTCATAGCAACCGGGCGCATCCAAGACGCGTATCCATGCCCTCATGTAATGACACGGACTACCGTATTTATTCGAATACTAGCCGCGGCTACTATTAATTTCAGCCTTGCTGGAGTGCGGCTACTAATCGAGGGCGGCTCTTATTCGAGGACAGTTTTTATTAATTTGGAGCGACACTCCTTGGTGACATTGACACAATAGACTCAATTTTCAGGACTGATTTTCGAGTATTCGAGATAGATGATCGATAAATAAGCAGCAGAATCAAGCCAAGGACCTTTTCTGTCCATGTTTTGCCTCGAACTAGCGATCGTTCATGCCTTGTGATCGTGACCACGCCCACTTAAATGTGTTCGCGCATGCGTGCGGCTACTATTCGAGGGCGGCTACTATTTCTTTCAGAGAGCTCCAAGTGCGGCTACTATTCGAGGGCGGCTACTAATCGAGGTGCGGCTTCTATTCGAATAAATACGGTATATAAGAAAATTGTCACTCTGAAAAACATTTTTCGTTGTATATAGTATAATTGAGTCTCCATAGCTGTTTGGGCACTGGCCACCTTCCTTGCTGGTTGGGGGGGGGGGGGGGGGGCACGTGCCCCCGGTGCCCCACCCCCCGGTTCCTACGCCTATGTAGTAGCGTGTCAATGCACCGTTTTGAAAGTCAAGTCAATGACCAAAGTGAGTAGTATCCAACTTGAAACTCAATTGTGGTGTACTAAATTTCACCATAACACATGCACATGCATATTCATACCTCCCCCCACCTCCCCCAACAGTGGTATAGCTGGTCCAGATGGATCCTGGCACCCCCAACTTTAATACCTCTAGGTACTCTAGTCTCGCTAGCCACACCCTTCAATATCAATTGAGAGTCTGGTAACGTTGCATACGAGTGTTCTGATGACAGGATTTGGTCATGTCCAATCAGATTTGAGATAATTTATTCCTTAGTAATGCTTTACTAGTAGCGTGGGCATACATGATCGCCACAGTGGTTTGTGGGTTACCCCTGACATTTTTACCCCGCGCGAATGCACAAGGGGTAAAGCAATTGGTTTGTCCGTCTGTTGTCGTTATCGTCGGCACGAAAATCGCCAGATCTCAAGTTCTAGGCATCTGTGCGTGCTGTAAGCACAACTAGATATCGGTGAAAAACTGGTTGGTACGCACTTTGAATTGCTCAAAAAGGCTTACTAGCGCTACAAATCGTGCATTTTCTGTTCAATATACCTGGGGGTTATCGACCACACCCACTCTTTTAGCATGCTGATGCGACTGCGCATGCTCAAGCACAGTGTTGGAAAGGGTCGTCAGGTCATAAAACAGCTCTGCCGCAAAATGTTGCACTACTACGCTACAGTGACTACAGAGTGCGCGGGGTATGTGCTCTACAGAGCTCTAGTTGTAATTATTGCATTCCACCAAACAACTAGCTGTACGCATGGTCACCAGACCCTCTTTCTCTTGAGAATGAAGGGTGTAGCTAGCGAGACTATCTTAAGCTATCAAGAATGCTCTCCAAAAACATAGTATTATTGCAGCAGTCAGTATACGCTAAGCCCTCGCTTCTGCCTGATCACTTCCGGTTTGCGGTTGCTGTATTGAACATAATTATGGAGGCCGCGATCGCGGTCAACATGCATGACAAAAAAGTTTAGTTTCTGGCTACTGGTATATTCCTGGGTTTTGAAACACAACAGACAGTAAGAAGACCAGCCAAATAACATATGGGCATGTCCAGTTCGTGTCCAAAGCGTAGCTACCTCGCTATACACAGCCGAATATCGGCCGTAAATATTTGGCCGACTCATTTTCAACATTCTGGACAATCTGATGCGAAGACTGCTGAGGCTTTCATACTTCAGCTGAAAGGACAGAGATTAGTTTTACAACTCTACTAAAGGATGGAAGAAGTTTCGTTTCTTCAACTGTCTTCGTTGTTGAGATATGGAGCCGATCGCTCACCAATCAATCGCCACACTCGTGGCTAGCTCGATTTCAGCTTACTGGACAACCTGATGCGAAAGGTCAGAGCCAAGTCATATGAAGATCACATGGACAGTTTGACCTCGAGAGTTGTCCAGTGCAATATCCTTGGCTAAATCCCTTGCTCGTGTTGAATATGAACTTGTAAAATGTCGACCAGGACCATTTTTCTCTTGCTTCTGGCCAGCCTCAGGACCTTGTGACGTCACAAAGAGTAAGTGTGGGCGTTGCCGATACACTACAATATATGGCACGGCGCGTGCACGAAGCACCGCAAATGCAAGATAACGTAATTAGTGGTTACTACTGAATCACATTCCACAATCAGGCAAAAGTGAGGGCACTGAGTGATAGATGGCGTTATTTAGAAACAAATAACTTGTAGCAAATGGAGGCCACCCAATTTATATAGCACATACACAGTAGTCTGGAGTACAAGCCCCTAAAAGTCATGCGCTAATTACACCTAACATTGAGTTCTTACCGACTCCTTTCCATGTCTGGCTCGCGACACTAGGTAGTCAGTGGACAAACAGATGAATCTAGTGGAGGGTACCAAACTTATAATAAATTTAAGCCTATGGGCTATTCATTCATTAAAAGTACACCCCTACTGAGGAATATTTTGAGGATTTGATCCCCAAGACATCATTACCAAGCCCATTATCCCCTTGGACGCAATTAAATTTGGCGACAATCCCCCTATGGACCAATCAAAGCACAAAAAGATACCCTGGGACACCCTAATCAAAAGTAATCCTGTATCCATAGGACAAATTAAATTTTCCTCAGTACCCTTGTACCTGGTTGAATTACCCCCTCAGACGCCTAATAACAAGTATGATACCCCTTAGACAAATCATATTTTCAACATTTTACCCTCAGGACCAATCAATTTTTGATGTTTTTATCCCATAGACTAAAAGCCAAAAGACCCCCTAAGACGCAATTATCTTCCTCAGTAGGGATGTACCTTCATTAAATGGAATAGCCCTATATGACCGCCACGCCACTGCCCCCCCCCCCCCCCCCCCCCCCCCCACACAGACAATCCGGGGTACTAGCCCACAAAGCAATGACTTAATAATTATGTTTTTGAGCTCTTACCGACTCCTTTGCTCGTTCTTGCGTTTTGATAGAAGACATACCTATTGCTGGTGCGCATGCGTAGTTGCATACCAGCCCTGCCCCTTTGCGGTCACGTGGAGGCTTATTGCCACTGGAGTGCAGACACTTTGTTCGCGTGCGCCTCTCTATACGTGTTTCCTCGCTCCCTGAACACCCCCCCCCCCTCTCGACCCAACCGGCTGAAGCAGCTATTCCTTCGAGACGTAAACGGGGGGACTACGTGCGCTACCTGCACCGTCATAGTTGGCCTTGCCGAGCAGCTGGCCGAAGTCTACAACGTATCCATCGCCGAAGCAAGTACCGCGCGTTCTTTCCCAGTGGATTTCAGGCCAGGAGCTATGCCATTCGCTAGTGGATCTCTTCGCACCGCAAATAATTGAATTATTGATCAACGAAGCGACGCCAGACATCGTCTGTCACGGCCTCAACCACATCTTTCCCCTACCTAAGCACAGTTCTGAACACGAGCTACACCTCAAGGTGCTCCAAGCGAAGAAAATCTCTCAAGCTTCCGCAAAATCCTCAATTCCTCTAGAAGATGCACAGTCGCATCTTTTCCGCCATCTCTCCAAATTCTGCGACATTGCAATCTTCCAAGCCTATCTGTGACATCATAGAGAAATTTGGAGATGACCACCTCCCAATAGAGGACGTTGATGAAGACTACTTTTCTTATGTGAAGACGTTCCGAGGTGCCTCATGGCGTGGCAAAGATTGCAATGATGCAGATGGTAACACCTACCCAGGTCGACACACCACGGATGATGCTCTGCTCGATACTAATTGCAACGGGATCTACGGGGTAGACCCTGACAGTGGAGAGACTTACGAGACTCTGTGGTGCAATGGCACTCGGCAAATGGGAACAGTCGTTTTTAATAGGAGATAGTGCAGGGGCTCACTTTCATCATAGATATTAGAGCGCGGGGAAATATCTATGCTTTCATATATCTCCGTCTTGGCTTACTAGCAAAAATCTCAGCATTAAAACGTTCAAGGATCTAGTTTTCATTCTGGAGAATGAATTTGATTGGCCGATGATGTCTAGTGATACCGGCTACGAGAATTCGTCATGGCCAACTTCAATAAGTGGACCAGTTGATTCGACTTACCTTCATCTGCGAGATCTAAACCTCTGCAACCACAGAGATTTCAAGAACATTGCCATGAACAGTGCGAGGGCCTCGGCTATGGCCGACCAGATTGTTAAAGGGTTCATAAGACGTGGGATAAAAGACAACCACGTGTTCCTCACATTGGCTCTCATTGGAAACGACGTGTGTAACGGACACCCGAGCATGAGTCACATGACCACTCCTGAGGAATTTTACGCCAAAAACCTCCAAACCCTTCGATACGTTGACTCCATAGTGGCCCCTGGATCAGTGGTCATCTGTATGGGACTAGTGGACGGACGAGTACTCTACGACTCGCTCCACGATCACATCCATCCAATCGGTTCACTGCGCAATGATGTCACTTACGCCCAATTTTACGACTACCTCAACTGCCTGCAGGTATCTCCCTGCTTCGGGTGGATGAACTCAAACGAGACTTGGCGAAATTTGACGACTGAGAGAGCCATGCAACTCAACAACGCGTTTAGGAACTTGGTGAAGAACGAGACGTTTAAGAATTTCAAAGCGTACTACTTCGATCCTCCGATTCCTGAGGCTTTTGAGCGATGGGAGAAAGAGGGTGGGAAGAGGTGGGAGCTGATTGAGCCCGTCGATGGATTTCACCCAAATCAGAACGGAAACGCTCTCACTAGTCAGATCATGTTTGAGCACTACATAATATGGCACGCCGTTTGTAACAAAAATAACGCCCTGTGTAAGGACTCCTGCATCACTCTGAAGGACTCCTTGAAATTTACGAGGACTCCTCCAAGCCAAGAGTGGACTCCGTGCAACGCTATCGTTCAGGGACTCCTCCAGTTTCTCTAGAACTCCTTCTCAAACTTAGCACGGACTTGTGGACAAAATCGTTGCCCTGCCCATAATAATATTTTTCTGGCGCCGTATACACGCATGCGCAGTTTGGGATCATGTCATGCTTGCGCTCGCACATATTATAGCGCGCGCATACGAATGGAACCAAAGTAATCATTGATCGAACTGAAAAAGCACATCCACTTTCAGATCACTGTCACTCTCCATTTTTATTGCAGCTGATCAGAGCTGGGTACACGTGTAATTTGGCGCGCTATAGAAATATATGGTGCAGAGGTCGAGTCCACGTATCGCGCGCGTAGCACGCATGCGGATATACCGTAAACTCTGGTTATTAAGCGCACCTCGCTATTAAGCGCACATTATTTATTAAGCGCATGCCCTCTTCTTGTCATAAGATATTGTTTATTAAGCGCATGCACTTAATAGGCGTGGTGTTCTATGAACCTGACCTTGACCGGCTGGAAAGTGATTTGGAGTCAGGTATCTTTGGAGAAATGATGGCCACGAATAACGTTATCATGCAAGAAGATCGACAGATCGCCAGCACTCATCATCTTGAGCGGCAACTGTAAACGCTAAAGTGCTCGATCGATCGAGTGCTCAAGTACAGTGCTAGTGCTAGTAGTGGGCCTCGCATCCATCACGTGCCTAAACGTTTGTGGGCGTGGTTATGTGCCATATAAGCGCATACTGTCATTCCATTTACCGCTATAAGCGCATGCGCTTATTAACCAGAGTCTACGGTACGCATGCTTCCATCTTGATTTTCATTGTAAGGGGCGTGGTCGATGGACGGCGTTGTACAATGCACGCGCAATCCAGTTGCGTAGATAAATGATTATGGGCGGGGCAACGATTTCGTCCACGAGTCCTTGAGTTTGAGAAGGAGTTCTAGAGAAACTGGAGGAGTCCCTGAACGATAGCATTGCATGGAGTCCACTCTTGGCTTGGAGGAGTCCTCGTAAATTTCAAGGAGTCCTTCAGAATGATGCAGGAGTCCTTACACAGGGCAGTATTTTTGTTACAAACGGCGTGCCATAATGAAGAGCTAAAGATTCTCCCACAAAGAAATCCAAATAATGATAAGATACGAGACAAGTTTGGAGACCAAGGGGGCTATCACTAACTTGAATTTGCTTTCATAACTTTACTGTTTTTAATCTTGATTGTGTTCTGAGTGTTAAGTTATAAATGTCACTATTTTTTAATCTGTCAATACTCACAATATTTATTATTATGGTGTGCAAGTTTTCAGCTATCAAAAGAGTATTTTTGAGAAATAGCCAGTTGGTATAGAAAATATAATATTGTAGAACTTTGAGATAAAACATAAGTTCATATACTATGCAACACAGAGGGACTGATCGAGTCATGGGATTGTGATGAATTTGGTTATGGTTCCATGATTACATCGTGTTGATTATCTTCACTAGCTATAGTCCATTGCTGTTGCTGTTGCTATTGCTGACCCTCTGGTGCTAGTAGTGTCTGGCTCTCAGCTAACTCTCCCTGCACCAGTGAAGGAATGAATACAAAAATTAGGTCAAAATTTTGTGCAAGAGAGGGGGGCCATAATACATGGTAGGGGGCAACTCGATTATTAAACAAAGCGAAATTGATTACTAAAGGGAGGGAGTGGATACAACCCCCCCCCCCCCCCCCCACCAAAACTAGGATGAAATTGGTATCCACCTAAAACAATACCCTCCAGGTAGTAGTGACTCAAAAGAAGTATAATAGTGTAGTAACTGAAACCACTTTCAACTATGTAGGAAAAATATGTTCAAAATCACCATAATCACACAAATTGCTTACTGGGCTGCCTAATTTAAACATAGAGCAGTCACAAACATACGTACATTGGAGGGGAGTCGGTGGACAGCTGCTCCTGCTGTTGTTCTTGCTGGTTCTCTTCGATCTTTGCCAGCAGAGAAGGTCCACCCACCCACGGAACCAGCTCCATACCCTTAGGGGTGTGTCTATGGATGGGAAGGAAGAAAAATATCAAACTGGTACAAAAGTTATAGAGTATGGACAAAGTTTGACAAAAACACCGTATTAAATAAATTAATGTTTGAAAGCTGAAAGATAGGGGAGCCTCAGAGGAGGTAGGACAAGCTTGACCTTTGGCTAATAGTTCACAAATTAAATTGCTAGTAGAGGCTTTCGTGAAGATTTTTAGAGGATATCGTTGCGATTTTCGAACTCAGCACTATTGATTTAGTGGGGGAGCCCCTCTTAATTAGTTAGCACTGTAAAGCAATTTTTAGGTCCTTGGAATGTCAATTAGCCGCTTTGATTAACATTCCAACGGCGTAAAAATTGCTCTACAGTGCTAACTAAGAGGGGCTCCCCACTAAATCAATAGCGCTGAGTTTGAAAATCGCAACAATATCCTCTAAAAATCTTCACCAAAGCCTCTACTAGCAATTTAATTAGTGAACTATTAGCCAAAGGTCAAGCTTGTCCTACCTCCTCTGGGGGAGCCTTGGAGAAAAGTCTTAGGGCCTACCACATTAAATTTGCTTACAGTTTCTCCCAGATGGCTGGAGGGAGGAGTGACTGCTGTCTGCTGAGAGCTTGGAGTTCAGGAGACAACCACACTGACAGGGGCCTGTAGGTATACACACATACACACATAAACACATCAGTGTTAATCTCTTATCAGTACAACATGTGAACCATTTGCTCCATTATCAAACCAGGTGGACCAGCAACACAACAACACAGCTACGTCAGGTGATAGTGCAGACACTGCTTAAGCAAGCAGAGGTGTTCACAGTGTTTGGACCCAAACTCTATTCACCATTGTGTTATAATATTTTGCTTTAGTGCACATAGGATCCACCAATGTAATGTATGCACACATATAAACACACACACACACCATGACAACGGCCACACTACTAGACCTCACTACCACAATTGATCCATCCACTGACCCCAGCATCATAGACAGACTAGAGTCATTCCTCTACACACCAATGGGAGTGGGGACGCTGGCAGCAGTCGTCGTTGTAATCACATCTCTCGTCTGGTTGGTTGGATGCTGCGTCTACTGCTGCTGTCGGTGGAGAAGATCGAGCGAAGAGGGTGGAGTGACCGTGGCCAATCGAGACTTCATGTTCCTCGATAATATTATCGGTCCGACGGAGCCGGGTCATAACGGCACAATGTCCAGCGGGTACAAAGGGAGTGCATAATTAAAAAAAAATACTCGAGAAGAATTTAAAGCAGAGTGCTTATGGTTTAGACATGATCAACGGAATGAATGACTATTCTGGACAAGCTTTTGCCTATAGATAGGCAACACATAAAGGTAGAATCTTGGTAAGTGATGAATGAGATAAAGGATGTACAATAATATTATTATAAGCTGAGAAACTACTGATGGTACATACAAAAATTAATCATGATCCATAACAGAGGGTGGGGAGCATCAACAAATGCATGAATATCAGGAGACTACTAAACTATAAAAAAATTAGTAAGGGGTATATGGTAATATTATGAATGCTATACAGTAGGTAGGGAAATTTGTGTACGTGTGTTGGGTTGAGGGGGGTGGATGGGGGGCTCAAGCTTTTGCCTATAGGCAATACATAATGATATAGGCTATAGGTGCTTTTGGCAAGTGATAAGTGAGACACTAGTTATTGATGACATAAAATCATGATCCATAACAGGGAGGCACCAACAAAACTTAAGAATATGTATAATTATTATATCAGCATTTACAAGGAGACTGGTTGAGGCAGACATAAAAAATTATACAAAATCAGTAAGGGGTTTATATGTTTGGGGGGGGGGGGAACTCAAACCTCATGATCATGCAGTGGTGGTAGTATTCTCCAGATGCTTGTCTCTGAGTTTTTTCACTAAATTTCCATGTCCCCCCATCTTTTCCACTGCACTAGCTAGAGCTCCCCATGAACAGTCTGAATTGTTATGCAGCCAGTACTCGATCACTTCTGCCATCTGCCGATCAATGTCTCGTGGGTAATTCTTTTCTATCTTCTTTAGTTCATGAGGCTCAATGCCTAGTTGCACCCCCAGTATATAAGGGTCGGTTACCTCCTTAATGGCCGAAATGATCTCTCCAAGCTGGGGTCCTATATACGTACATATCACAGCACACAGTCACAATCAAGATGTATGCATACTACCGTATAGCACTTAAATTTCGTGGGACTTAATTTTCGCTGTTTTCGCGGATACAACGGCTTCCGCGAAAATTATTCAATGAAAATTTCCAATGCCCACGAGCGCGCGCCCATACCAGGCCGGAACCGCAAAATTTGTTCAACGAAAACTTTGTAGAGTGCTATCCGCGAAATTTAAGTTCCGCGGAATTAAGGCGCTATACGGTATGATTTGTGGTAAAGTATGATTCAATTTGGGGTGAATGGTCAAATTCCTTTATTTTATAATATGGCCTACATTATGATTACCCACACCCCTCTGGTATCTGGCATTTGGTCGGCCAATGAACTATAACAGCATGAGATATGTATTTCTACACAATGCACGGCCGTTGGGGATGCACACTTGAACTTTGCATATGTATACCTGGTATTTAGCCTTGTACCCAGGCCACTCCCAATATTTCAATTTTACATGCAGAAAAACGGACCATTCCCATTCTTCTATGTATAAATCAGCAGTGGCCTGGAGACGAGGCTACCTGGCATTGTTATTGACTAACCTGGTGTGGCTGTCCTCCCTGACTCCACTGCAGGGGGCAGTTGGTCGACCTCTTCTTCACCTGCCACACTAGCACTTCTAGTACCTCCTCCAAGTCCACTTGTACCACGGAGTGAGCTCGTGGCTAATGAGAGAAAGAGTAATTTTATGAAACTGTGAAATGTACACCATTAAAACAACCTACTAGTTCTTGCTACAAGAATTGATTGATCACTCTCATCCTCCTGCAACTTAACCTGAATGAAATTTAATAACATTGCTGTATACAAGGGACATATTTAAGGGATCCAATTCTCGTGGATAAGCTACTATTTGCAAAAATAAACAGGAGAAATAAGCAAGATTGTACTATATAGTATAATACTCTAGATAATAGGCATGATTGTGTGCATCAGCAAAAATTATACTGGCAAATTTTAAAATGGTTATCTGTGAAATTACAATGTTACACATTCAATAATTATTATAGTAGTTTGAGTCTGGACTACACTTGATGGAGACTTACCCTTTTTGGAGCTGGAGGAGTGATGTATCTCCATCGTCACTGGAATCTTCATTTTGTCCATGCGATATTCTTCCCTCGGCTACCACAGTTGTAACCATCTGAACTTCCTGGTGAATAGGGTGCGGCTCTGAGAGGGAAGTGGTTTATAATGTCAGGTCTGGTTGCTATATCGACCCTCATGCCTTCAGTATCCATATTTCTTTGATGTGGTAACCAAAATAATTGATTTGGATACAAACTCTGCCCAAACAATGCCCACCCACTATATCTTTACTTTTTCTTGGGGAGAACCCTGAGAATAGGAGAGGGGAAGGGGGGTCCGCTATGCTGAACGGCCCTACGAGAATACTGATTCGTTATGCAGAGATCCATACTCAAAACAAGGGGACAAGGGTCTATTGCTGGCCAAACAAAAAGATAATATCAGGATAATTTAACATCGTTAGCCGCAGGTGGCACAACCTGGCACTCACCTGTTGTCGTTGGCTCCACTGAGTCAGGTGTAGAACACTGACCACCGACATCTGTATCAGCTTCACTCTCGGAATCAGATATAGAATACTGACTACTGACATCTGTACTCTCGGAATCAGATATAGAATACTGACCACTGACATCTGTATCAGCTTCACTCTCAGAATCAGATATAGAATACTGACCACTGACATCTGTATCAGCTTCACTCTCGGAATCAAGCATAGGTGAATCAACTTCAGCAATTTTGCCTCTCCTCTGGAAGGGGGTAAACAACACACCACAGTAGTAATAATATTATACTCAGTACTGAGTACAATTATAATATAGATGTCATAATAAGTAGTGTATACAGTGGGAAAAATAAAATGACAGGGGTACATACCTTCTCACAGATTTCTTTCAGACTTCTGCACATTTCTGAACTGACTTGACTATTTCCATCGATACTAATCCTTGTCCAAGATGGGAATATTGACAAATGTTCAATCAAAGCAGACACTCCGTCATCATCAAGGTAGTTATTACCAAGATTCCACCAATCAAGATTTACATCTGATTGAGAAAGCATCAACAGAAGCTGTTTAAGATCATTGGAAGTGATATCACAGTAACTACAATCTAAGCTCCTCAAATGTGGACATAAGTGCATAAAACCAGCAAAAATGTGAATGCCTTCCCCACAAAACTTGCTATTCCGCAGACCAAGAATTTCAACACCATCAGCTTTAATTTCGTGTCCGCATATCCACTCTCTAAAGCCTGCATAAGTTATGGAGGATCCACCAGAATGTAGAGAGATGGAGTGTGCACTATCACCTTCAGCAGTTGTCAATTCACAATAACTAAGCTCAACTTCTTCAGCTAGGAAATGTTTACTACTGAGCAATCGAACTACAGCCTTTGCTCCTTTTAAGTCAAGTGGATTTTTAGTAAGGTCTAAGGAATCTTTAATAACCATCTTTCCTGCACAAATACTATTAGTTAGACATAAAATACCAGCAGTATGGATGTCATTTTCGCCAAGGTTTAGGCATCCAATGTGGTACATGTACGTACTCTTAAGACCTTGATTTAAGGCAGATATTCCTTTGTCACCAAGCTTTGCAAAAGATATATCCAACATATCTAAAGAAAGTCGCGGTAAAATCCTTCCAAGAGCTCTTCCACCAGGTGCACACAGGTCATTGCTGGACAAATCAAGAACCTTTAAACTACGACAATGGCCTAATGATTGAATGAGTTTAGCATTTGCTCGAGGCTTACTGGAGAGAGAGCCTGCGAGGCGCAGTTCAGTCAGATTACTCAATTGGTGATGACATAGTGCTTTTCTGAACACCTTCAGAGAAGGGACGTCTAAAGCATTATCCACAAATGAGAATCGTACTTCATTTAAGATTCGGGCTAGTGTGGCTAGTATTGGATTAATACACTCGTCATCAATCATATTACTGGACAAGCCCAAGTTGTCCAGACCCAGGTAGCAAAGTGACTGAAAAGCAGCTGCTGCTCCATTAAAGAGGCCAGCTATACCTCTGTCAGGCAGCTTATTGAAGCTGAGGCCTAAGTTCCTCACCTTGAGCTTCCCATCTTTATCAGAGAGTATGTCTGTCAACTTCATGAAATGATAATCTTGAAAACCATAGCCATAAAGGCTGATAGCCTCATCAGTGCACTCTGGAGTCTTGGCAATCACATATGCCACTGCAACAAAGTCATGTACGGCACTAGGAAGAGTATATGAACCATTAAGCTTATCTACAACAACATGCACAAACTGATCATTGTGTGCTTCAAATGCCCAATGGCAAAGGACAAAGCCACGAGGTAAGCAACGATCATCAAGACCTGTGAGAGAAGTTAGTATCCTTTGACCAATGCTATTTTGAAATTTTTCAAAAGTATAAGCAATACCAAAAAAGAATCTCAAAACAATTGAATCCTCAATGACATCACGATAATCATTTTTCATTGGAATTTCGAATAGATTAGTCAACCCTGATATAAGTGAACCTGAGTCAGCTACTGCTACCTCACAGCTCTTCTTTCAGTTTTACCATAAAGAGGGCAGCCAAATATTCTTGAAAGGTCTTGTGGAGAAAATGAAAGGATCTGCCACAACCAACCTCTAACATTGATACAGAAAACTGCAGTAAGCCAAAGCAATGAATATCATCTAAACTAAATCCTTGAGGGAAGAAGTCCCTCAGCTCCTTGTCTGAAAAAATTAGCTTATCTTCCTTCAAAGTTTGAAAAGCAAACTCACAAAGTAGCCACCATGACTGCTGTAAAGTCTCAGGGAGATCATCGAAAGAAGAGAGGCTCACAATATTATCATATGTTGGAAATTTGTGAATACTGCGGATAATATGGTTTAAAATTACCTTAGTATAGAGTCCTGTCATGGTGGTGGGAAAGTCTTCCTTCAGCATCTGCCATAAGTGACAAATAATGGCACAATTGAGGGGTATACTACAAATACTCTCAACTAGAGGATTGCTTTCTAATTTCTTTAAGATATCACTAGCTACTGCTTGATCATCGGCAAACTCAGATTTGATGTACTCCACAATATGCTCTTTATCAAAACCACATATCTCAGCAAATCGATCGATGAATGTGCCAAGGTGAAGTGAAGCAGAGGCAGAAGGCCTGGAGGTCACTATTACTGATACTGAGGAGTATTGTGAACCAAAGAGGAGTTTGTACAGAAATGTCCCTCTACAACGATTTTCTCGGCCAAGTTCATCCCATCCGTCTGCTATGACTAGAATATTTCTCCCATCTTCTTCGACATAATCTTTGACTAAATCACAAACCTTCTCACTGGGGTGTAACAACTTAAGCAAGTCTAAAAGAGAGCCTGCGGAAGCTACTTCCTGCTCACGAAGCGATAGCAAGAGAACCAACTTAAACCCTTGAAAGATCTTCCCATCTGCCCAATCCTCACAGACTGTTGTGCAGAAAGTAGTCTTGCCTATGCCAGCATCACCATCTATCAGAATCTTTCTAATTTCTTTCTTTCCCTCCTCTACCTTAAAGAGGTCAGCATAGGCCAGGGGAGTTCCGGTGACTCTACTATCCTCGCTGCTATTGTTCCCTCTCTGTTCACTGGCCTGCAATCGTTCTCTCTTCACCAACTCTAACCTAACAAGCTTTTCCGATTTACGGCAGAACAGCTGATCCTCCTGAATGATTCCCCTCCCCTTGTACTTCGTTTTGATATCATTCACAAATTTGTCCACAGCCTCTGTAATGCTAAGTGTACCCGCCATACCAGTTCAATTGCATGGAAGTAAAGAATAAAAGGACTTGGTGCCAGCTAGTGTTGGTAATAATGTACTGTAGATAGGAGTTAATTGTTATATGTTTACATAGGAAAATTTGCGACTGATTCTTTCCGATAATACCTGCAAGATGTTAAAAATCTCAATGATAACAATATTTTTTCCCCTTTATGGTAGAAAATATAAAAATTAAGCCTCTATAGTAGCGAATCAATGCAACGTTGTGAAAGTCAAGTCAGTGAATAAAGTGAGCGGTATCCAACTTGAAATACAATGAAAGGAAATCATGGCATATTAAACTTCACCATCAGGAGTTCACAAAAGAGAGGAGTGATAGCTATCTACCCCCCCCCCCCCCCCTCCCCACCACCAAAAAATAGTGGTGTAGCTGGTCTGGATGGATCCTGGCACCCCAACTTGCCTCTAGGTACGCTAGTCTCGCTAGCCACACCCTTCAATATCAAGAGTTGGGTAGGTAACCTTGCATACGAGCATCGAGTGTTCTGATGATATGCAGGATTTAGTCTGTCCAATCAGATTTGAGATACCGTAGTTAATCGAAAATGATCCAATTTAACGTAGGAAATTAACATTTTACGAATTCTCGCGATCATGGCCATGCCTACTTAATTGTATTCGCGGATGCGTGCGGCTACTATTAAAATTTCTTTCGCAGAGTTCCAAGAGCGGCTACTAATCGAGGCTGGCTACTAATGGGGGTGCGGCTTCCATTCAAATAAATACGGTACCAGTATATGGAGTATTGATGACCTTTACCAGAAAAGTGCACGTTTTTCAAAAAATTTTTTATACGTGGCATTCAATTAAGTACGGTAATGACATACATCATTACCACAGTTATTTGCGGGTTACCCCTGACACGTTTGTAATTATTGCATACACAGAGCTGTACATATGGTCACCAGACCTTTTTCTCTTGAGATTGAAGGGTGTGGCTAGCAAGACTACCTCTACTTAGCTCTCAAGACTGCTCTCCAAAAACACTGAATTACAAAATCGCCGCAGTGATAGTGGGCGTTATTTAGAAACACATAACCAATGGAGGCCACCCAAATTATATCAATTTATATGGCACACACACAATAGTCTGGGGTACAAGCCCCTAAAGGTCATGCGCTAATTACTTCGAGTTCTTACCGACTCCTTTCCAGGTCTGGCTCGCGAGACTAGGTAGTCAGTGGACCTTGGGCCTTGATAGCTTGATTCCCGCTGGAATGCTACCTTGATCACTTGATTTTCACTAAATTGTAGCTTGATGGCTTGATTGATGCCAAAAATTGTCCTTGATTTGAGCTATGATTTGAGAGTAGTGACCACCTTAGAAGACACACCTAAATTGGTGCGCATGCGTAGTATAGCTGCATACCAGCCCTGCCCCTTTGCGGTCACGTGGAGGCTTATTACCACTGCAGAATTGAAAAAGAGATGCAAAGACGGCAGTTCTTCTTCTTGTTCGCGTGCACCTCTCTGTGCGTGATTTCCTCGCTCTCCGAATCCCCCAGCCCTCGACCCAATCGGCTGAAGCAGCTATTCCTTCAAGACGTAAACGGGGGGACTACGTGCGCTACCTGCACCGTCATAATTGGCCTTGCCGAGCAGCTTGCCGAAGTCTACAACGTATCCATCGCCGAAGCTCTGGACAAGTACTGCGCGTTCTTTCCCAGTGGATTTCAGGAGCTATGCCAGTCGCTAGTGGATATCTTCGCGCCGCAAATAATTGAATTACTGATCAACGAAGCGACGCCAGACATCGTCTGTCACGGCCTCAATTTATGTAGGAACGACACTGGTCAATTCTGCCACATCTTTCCCCTACCTAAGCACAGCTCTGAACACGAGCTACACCTCAAGGTGCTCCAAGCGAAGAAAATCTCTCAAGCTTCCGCAAAATCCTCAATTCCTCTAGAAGATGCACGGACATATCTTTTCCTCCATCTCTCCAAATTCTGCGACATTGCAATCTTCAAGCCTATCTGTGACATCATAGAGAGGTTTGGGGATGACCACCTCCCAATAGAGGACGTTGATGACGACTACTTTTCTTATGTGGAGACGTTCCGAGGTGCCTCATGGCGTGGCAAAGATTGCAATGATGCAGATGGTAACATCTACCCAGGTCGATACACCACGGATGATGCTCTGCTCGATACTAATTGTAATGGGATCTATGGTGTAGACCCTGACAGTGGAGAGACTTACGAGACGCTATGGTGCAATGGCACTCGGCAAATGGGAACAGTCGTTTTAGGAGACAGTGCAGGGGCTCACTTTCATATACCTCCGTCTTGGCTTACTAGCAAAAATCTCAGCGTTGACGCATTCAAGGATCTGGTTTTCATTCTGGAGAATGAATTTGATTGGCCGATGATGTCTAGTAATACTGGCTACGAGAATTCGTCATGGCCAACTTCAATAAGTGGACCAGTTGACTCGACTTACCTTCATCTGCGAGATCTAAACCTCTGCAACCACAGAGATTTCCAGAACATTGCTGTGAATGGTGCGAGGGCCTCAGCTATGGCCGACCAGATTGTTAAAGGGTTCGCAAGACGTGGGATAAAAGACAACCCCGTATTCCTCACATTGGCTCTCGTTGGAAATGACGTGTGTAACGGACACCCAGGTATGAGTCACATGACCACTCCTGAGGAATTTTATGCCAAAAACCTCCAAACCCTTCGATACGTTGACTCCATAGTGGCCCCTGGATCAGTGGTCATCTGTATGGGACTAGTGGACGGACGAGTACTCTACGACTCGCTCCACGATCACATCCATCCAATTGGTTCGCTGCGCAATGATGTCACTTATGCCCAATTTTACGACTACCTCAACTGCCTGCAGGTATCTCCCTGCTTCGGGTGGATGAACTCAAACGAGACTTGGCGAAATTTGACGACTGAGAGAGCCATGCAACTCAACAACGCGTTCAGGAATTTGGTGAAGAACGAGACGTTTAAGAATTTCAAAGCGTACTACTTCGATCCTCCGATTCCGGAGGCTTTTGAGCGATGGGAGAAAGAGGGTGGGAAGAGGTGGGAGCTGATTGAACCAGTCGATGGATTTCACCCAAATCAGAATGGCAACGCTCTCACTAGTCAGATCATGTTTGAGCACTATGAAGAGCTAAAGATTCTCCCACCAAGAAACCCAAATAATGATAAGATACGAGACAAGTTTGGAGACCAAGGGGGCTATCACTAACTTGAATTTGCTTTCATAACTTTACTTTTTTTAATCTCTATTGTGTACTGAGTGTTAAGTTATCAATGTCATTATTTTTTAATCCATGTATTCTCAATACACACAATATTTATTATTATGGTGTGCAAGTTTTCAGCTATCAAAGGAGTATTATGGAGAAATAGCCAGTTGGTATAGAAAATATATAATATTGTAGCACTTTGAGATAAAACATAAGCTCGTACTGCAACACACATACAGAGGGAATGATCGAGAGTCATGGGATTGTGATGAATTTGGTTATGGTTCCATGATTACATCGTGTAGATTATCTTCACTAGCTATAGTCCATTGCTGTTGTTGCTGTTGTTGACCCTCTGGTGCTAGTAGTGTCTGGCTCTCAGCTTCCCCAGAACTCTCCCTGCACCAGTGAAGGAATGAATATACAAAAATTAATGGTGTTTAGGTCAGGATTGTGCTCAAGAGAGGGGGGCCAAAGTATATTATGGTAGGGGGCAACTCGATATTAAACCAAGAGAAATTGATTACTAAAGGAGGGGGGGGGGTGCAAGGCAACACCAAGGAGGATCTCCCCACCACCCCACCAAAACTAATCCACTATGATGAAATCAAGTTGGTATCCACCTAAAACAATACCCTCCAGATAGTAGTGACTCAAAAGAAGTGTAATAGTGTAGTAACTGAAACCACTTTCAACTATGTTGGAAAAGCATGTTCCAAAACACCATAATCACACAAATTGCTTACTTGGCCACCTAATTTACACATAGAGCAGTCACAAACATACTTACATTGGAGGGGAGTCAGTGGACAGCTGCTCCTGCTGTTGTTCTTGCTGATTCTCTTCGATCTTTGCCAGCAGAGAAGGTCCACCCACCCACGGAACCAGCTCCATACCCTTAGGGGTGTGGCTATGGACGGGAAGGAAGAAAAAAAATCAAACTGGTACAAAAGTGATAGAGCATGGACAAAGTATGACAAAAAGACCCTATTAAATTAATGTTGCAGCCTTGGGGAGAATCTTAGGGGTATTATACCACATTTGCTTACAGTTTCTCCCAGATGGCTGGCGGGAGGAGTGACTGCTGTCTGCTGAGAGCTTGGAGTTCAGGAGACAACCACACTGACAGGGGCCTGGAGGTATACACACATATCACATTACACATAATATAAACACATCAGTATCAATCTCTTATTGGTACAACATGTGAACCATTTGTGATTATCAAATCAGGTGGACTAGCAACAGGACAACACAGCTACATCTGGTAATAGTACAGACACTGCCTAAGCAAGCAGAGGTGTTTACAGTGTTTGACTATTCACCAAATGTTGTGTTACATTTAGCTTTGGTACACATATTATGCCCACCCCCCCCCCCCCACTATACAATGTACATCCGCCATACATGCATGCATAAACACAGAAACACAAACACACACAAATACATACATACATGTACACACATAACGGTCACTTACTTTTCGGGGCCAGGCTCCTGTCCCCCATCGCTGCTATCAGAGCCATCTTCAAGCATCATTGTCCCGGCCGTCCTGTCGTCACTACCGCCATTATTGTCACTACTGCTACCGCTGGGTTCACAGCTATCGGTGGAGGAGCAAGAAGGTGAAGATTCGTCAGAAATCATCCCCTGGAGCTGGTCGCGGGAAAGAGGGAGGGAGAGAGGGAGAGCACCACAGCTCATAAAGTCACTGGCTGAAGTCACCCTGAAGTATAAAAAATTACATTATTATTACCGTAGTTAATGTATGATCATAAGAAATTAGCACTTTTAGAAATTCTCATAACGTATATAATATCTAGTATATGGAGCAATTGACGACCTTTACCAGAAAAGCACGCATTCTTCAAAATTGAAATTATTTTTTTCCATACGTAGTAATAGATTAGGCCATACCTATTTGATATGTTGTTGCTCGGACATAGACCAGTGCAAATCAGAGTCGGTCGGTCGGGAAAAAAAGAAAAAGAAAGCAATTAACACCTCACTTTACCATGATAGAGAGCCAAGCAGTTGTCATTGTGCCTGATCAGACAGCATATGACACACGGTGCGCATGCGTGCAATGTGTTGACACACCCACTTTTTTTTTTACAATGGACAAAATGCAGGGTCCGAGCAACAACACATTGAATAGGTATGGCCTTAAGTATCATTCAATATTGCACCATAGTGATGTCATAGGCTAGACATACCTCACATCAACCTTTGACCTCTTGGTGTAGGGTTCAACAGCACCAGAAGAAAGCACTCCTCCTTCTCCTACCTCATCAGTGTCTTCAATTCTCTCCTCACTCTCTTCTCCATCACCCTCCTCGTCCAACACACAAGCTGGTCTCTTGTGGTGACCTGGACTAGTTCTCATTGTTTGATAGACTCTGCTACCTGGTTCGACATCTATAAGCTGTGTACTTGTGACAACAGTTGAGTAGTTTGAGCCGGAACTAGATTGAACACTTGTGGCAACAAAAGCATCATCACTCGTGGCATCTGTAGTGACTCGGTTCTCTTCATCGCATACCATCTCATCTTTGTTAGTTTCCAGAGACCTCGGACATGAAGCAACGGTCTTTATGCTGAGTGGGAAGGTCTTCGCAGCAGAAGCTAGTAAATCCAGAGACGTAAGGAGAGGGACAGACGAGAGAGAAGAATAAGATGAATGGGTGGGAGTTTGTGAAGAAGGTAGTTGAGTATCGCTAGATGTGGCTGTAGTGTTAGCTGTGGTTACATGCAGTGGAGAGGGAGGGGTAGGAGTGTTGGTGGTGTTAGATGCCAAGTTCAGCTGTTGGAGATGGCTGGCCACAATTTCTTCACTCACAAACTTCTTGGGCAAGGACAACTCACTGCATGTTAAAGAAGAGAAAAGATGGATCTATAGCCTTCCCCTAGAGATACTTGTACTATTCTTGCCATCACGTATGGCCTAGACCTATATTTAATAGACATAGTTATGACTTACTTTAGGTATTCTTCTTCACTGCCTCGTGATCTCTTGACAGCTCTATAATGAGGAGAGTAACATGGAATACTGATAAAGAAGCTCCTTTTAGGCACTGAACCGTGCTTATTCTTGTCATATTTATATATTAAAGCTTACCTTCTACAATCAAAGGATTGATCATGGCCAAACCAACTGGCCTCGTGTAGCCGACACGGGTAGACCCCAGGTAAGGCTGACACAGGGTAGTTCTCGCCCAGAACGCTCATATTATCGTTTTTCTTGTCCCTCGACTGTTTTCTGGCCATATAAAACCTTAGTAACATCGGTTCGGGAACCTTCTCACTTCTTTATTAGCGTGTTTGGCTTCCGCCCATAAGGGGTGCCTAACCTTACGCCTCTTGTTCCTGCTTCGAGAAGCTTCTTTGACAATCATCGTGCCACTTCTAAATAGAGCACACCAAATCTGGCAACGCCCACGCACCTTTTGCCACTCAGCTCGGAGTCTCCAGTTTGGCGACACTGACTAATGGAGGAATGCGCAAAGTGGTTGTACGTGTGTGGTCGGTGGTATGCATGAATGTAATTACGCTGTTTACTAGCTTTTACCACCGCAATATTGGCTGTAGAGCGTGCGACATTCCAGCCCCGCCCCCCGGAGCTTGCATGACAAAACGACCGCAACTTCTCATGCATGCAAATCAGCAGCAGCGAAGTTGATGTTTGTGCTTTTAATAGTTAGTAGCCACTCAGCGGTAGCCGATAAATAGATTCAGGCAGCTGAGAGGTCGAGAGAACAATGGCTAAAGGGAAATCTAGGCCTATCATTGGTAAGTACACAAAAATTACATGACACTGTATTACTATTAGGTAGCTTTCATCTGGGGAATTGGGAAATTGATGGAACCACAATTTAATAAATTCTTTCTCCCTTCCAGTACATCTGCAGCTGTTGTTGGCCGTATTAGCAGTTCTTCCAAGTAATACTGAAAGCCAGAAGTGTGCTGGGACTGTCAGCACTGTCAAGACGCCAGACACAGCCACTGGTACAGTGAATCTGACCTGTGAAGTACCTCCACAACATGTGCTACCTGAGGAGGAATTCCAATGGGAATGGGATGAACTGGGACCTGATGGTTCAATCGATAACACACTACCAAATACCACTGATACTATTTGTAAGTATTTGTTATGATGAGAGATCAAGAGAGAGAGAAAGAGAGAGATTATCTTCTTTTTTTTTCATTTCAGATGAAGTTGGGTTATCCATATACCCTCTTCCTGTGTACTGCAATCGCACTGGTTTCTACAAAGCTTTCTATGAAGACGTCAATAACACCTGTATCTATAGCTGTCTCTTTCTAGTTGAAGTGGAGGAGGTCAGAAATGACGTCCTAGAACAAGAATTCAGTGCCTATCGTACGTTTCTCGTACAAGTACTAGTAATAGCATTATGTTGAAAGTTACATGAGATTATGTAGATAAGCTTATAAAACTGCATGCCAGTTCAGTGTGGGAGTGTTACTCTAATATTTCTCCTATGCAGCAATCCAAACAGATTTGCCATACCCTAGTGCACCAGTTGATTCAACTACCACCACAACTCTTTCAGAAGGCTCCACGGTATACATGCATCTGCAAACTCCCAACATCCATATAAATCATACTATAGATATTATAACTTTTCTCTGTGTGCAGGTATCAGTTGGGACCTGCAGCACTAAGTATTTCCTGAGCTCTGGCTGTGTTCTCCTGGACATCATGGGACAGTGGTACAAGGACGGTGAACCCTTGTTCCCGCTGCAAAATCGTGGGGACTACGCAGTGACCTCGTCTGGGGAGTTGAGAATACGCATGCTCTCCAACACTACGGCAGGGTACTATGTGTGTATCACCACACTGAACAACGGGCTGGGCAGCTATAGGACTGTGGATACAAACATTGCACTGGCTATACCAGGTTAGTATGTACCTAGCTACTCAGCTATTTAATTAATTAACGGTTTTCTAGCTCAAGTGTCTCTTTTATGGTATACTACCTTGCTCTATATACATAGATCAGCTTCATAAACAATATTTCTTAACGAAAATTACGTAATTACAGCATGATATAATACTGTTTGGTAGCTCACGAGTAAAGCACACATTGCTCTATATGGGGGTCCTGGATCATGAATAATATAACATTGTAGCAGCTAGAGCACTTGAGGACATTCAGTGTTTTTGTATTTCATCTCAAAGTAAAGATGTCTCTTTGGTGCGTGTGCAGCTGTGAATTAAAAAACAGTTTATGCAGCATTGTGCATGCATGAACCATTTTGCTGTTCTCATGCAGCATGGTCTAGTGCACGATCACATGTGGGAGTAGTGACATTTCTAGCACCACTTATTTCTGATGGACTCTGCTCTGTGGGCTATTAACTGACCATAACCATCCCACGTAATGTTTATCACACCCAACGCCTAGAAGGCTGGGGCAGTAGCTATAGCTTGCAGAATACTTTGACATTTCTCTCCCTCTTTCTCTCTCTCTCTCTCCCTCCCTCTCTTTCTCGTTCTCTCTCTCCCTCCCTCTGTTCCACTCCATTATAGAACCTAGTACAAGTCCATCACCCACAGCATCAACCAGTACAGACAGTAGTGAGGAGTCAGGCCTACCCGTCCGCTGGCAGATTATTGTCATTGCTGTCAACGTCATCATAGTGATTGGCCTACTGATAGTCATCCCTTTGGTGACGGCTTGTGTCTGCACAGCAGTTTGGCGGAAGAGAACTACTAAGGAGCAGCGGCGCAGAGCCAGAGCGAAGATGACAGCTAGCTACACAAGGAGAAAAAGACCGAAATCAATGGCCGAGCATCTTCAGCTGGAAGAGTCTGATGTTGAGACGGTCGACTTCGGTGAGGAATGAAATTTAATCATGCAGGGGCTGTCCCCTGTTTATTAATACACGACACTAAAGATATTATGCCATATCCTAATGAGCCATCCCCTTAATTATAATCTTGTCCCAAGACAAAATAAACTGATCAGCTTTGGTCCTAGCTTAAGGGAATGCATGGGTAATCGTGATAAATTTATCTACAGGGGGTCCGACAGAAGTGCCATTTGACTGCATCCTCTTTGAGGAGCTGCTTCACAAGGGTGCCTTCAAGATCGTCCACCACGCAGTAGTGAACTACCCTGAGCGTGGCATGATGGGCGTACCTGTGGCCGTCAAGAGACTGAAAGGTGAGCTGCACACATACACGCACACACACACACACACACACACACACACATACACAGTCACACTCAGACACAAGCAAACAATGAGTTGCTATGAAGGAAATGTATTTTAACACACATTCAGATGACAAGTCTGAGCTTGGAATGGAAGAGCTGATGGCGGAAGCCTATATGCTACGAGCAATACACGAAAAGGTATGCAATTACCAAATTCTGGACAGCTGGTATCACATTGTACTCGATGTAACGCTTACAATGTAGTGTATTGCTGGCAGCCTGTAAGTAGGCTGTTGGCTATTATCAGAGACATACCATACTCAAAATTAATGAGCATGGTCTTTTCTCCGTGATATCATACGTCGTAATAGTGTAAAAGGAAGAGTAAATATTATGAAGTATATCAACGTCAATCCTTCAGAGATAAAATTATTGCATTTCAGTTCGCATCGATCAAAAAATGACTCATTTTCATTTTTCAGACTGGCTCCCACCCCCATCTCGTTTCTCTCCTTGGGACGACCACTGACGGCGGTCCCACGTGTCTCCTCCTCGAGTACATGCCGCATGGCTGTCTCGATGAGTTCCTCCTCTCCCTGAGGGAGGGACCCACTCCGGACTGGTACCTGAACTTTCTCAGGGAGACGCTACGTGGCGCTTACCATAAACACGTCTCTGGAGATCTCATGAGCGTTTTGGTGCAAGTAGCAGATGGAATGGTCAGTACATGTAGTATAGTATAGTAATGTGTGACATGCATATAGTGGAACTTGTCTGTTACAAAAGGGACCTCCAAAATTAAATTAAGGTTGTCTGTTACAGGAGGGACCTCCAAAATTAAATTAAGAGCTCTAATCAGGACACTGCCATTAAGTTTGTTCTATATAGCTACACATATTTGAAATAAGGACACATTTTTAACCATTCCAAAGGTGTCTGTAACAGAGAGGTTGAACATTTTTTGTAATCATCTTTAATCTTGCTCGTTGCTTTTATGCACAGAATTTTTTGACAGAGCATGGATTCATTCATCGCGATCTCTCCACCAGAAATATCCTCATTGGTAACAGACTCAACATCAAAATTGCCAATCCAGGTACATGTATATACCCCCACCTCATTAATAATTTTTAAGAATACTGATACATTTACATAGCATAGGATAGGAGACTGAGACTATTAAAATTCATTTAGAAGTGGCTAACAATTGTGTAATTACTGTATTTAATTATCCTCTAATTACAGGGATGCACCATGAAGGGTACTACTATGTGGTCACAGAGAGGGAGTATGTGCTGGAGGACATGGCACCGGAGTGTCTCTGGGAGAAGTGTCACTCCATTTGCAGTGACGTCTGGTCGTTTGGCATCCTAGCCTACCGTGTCGTGACCCTGGAGAGCGAACCTTACCCTGATGTCACGGTAGACGAGCTCTACAATAGAATAGCAGGAGGAGAGAGACCACAGCTGCTAGCTAGCTTCAGCAATGAACTGTAAATCATTATAATATTGGTACACGTACAGTTTGTATGCATCTGTGCATTTATCTCTCCCTTCCTCCCTCTCTCCCTCTCCCCCCTCTCTTTCTCATCAATAGATACTTCCTTTTACAAAGATGTTGGCAGTTTGTAGCTGTCGAACGACCATCGTTTGCCACCATCCTCAGTGACCTCAAAGACATGGCCGCTAAACCGACCAGACACATCCTCCTGAAGGCCACGGACGATCCCAAGACCCCCGGCTACATCGACAACAAGGGACAAGTTTTTCTTAAACTTGTCTCGATTGATACTATCGAAGAGCATGGGACAGTGCTCAAAAAGCTTCGTAGAAATAGCATGACGCAGAGAAGCCTCAGTCTCATATCCTCAATCGATGATACGGTGTACACGAGAGAGACGACGGAAACAGTTTTCGATTTTACACAGTCCGATACGGATAACGATGCCACTACCCAAGGCTACGACGAGTATTTGAAAGGAGTGATGGGGCACACGGCAGCGGCGGCAGGGATGGAGAGCAGCGACACGAGTAACGGGAAAGAGAAGGCTCGCACTCAGGATGATCAAGAGTCGGCCGGGAAGGGAAAGAGAAGAAAAAAGAAGAGGCCTTCGTCGGGGAAAAAGGCCGACATCAGCAATTTGGTACACAATACTAGCTCAAACAATCTCCTGTCCGTCGCAGTTCCTAACTCTACGAAGATAGTGAAGATGAACCCACTGAGGAATAGTTGGGAGAGCGAGGGAGACGGAGGGGTGAGTAGCAACGACGCCCCTTCAATTACCGAGGAGGAGCTGGAGGAGAGGAACCGTGACCTGTCGGATCAATCCGACCAATCACGTGACGGCTCTCTAGAAAATCTAATAGTCCATGAAATATGAACCACCATCTTATTTTATTGATTTTACCTTCTGACTTTTTATAATGGCAATCCTACCACACTTATGCTAATGTATATGTACATAGCTACAGAATCCACTACTACCCATAGTATTGATTTCACATGTTTCACATTATTTATGAGATTACGTTTTTCTACAATAAACAAGTATGTTTGATGTCACAATCATGGGATAATATGACTGAACACTACTAACAGCATGCTGTCTAGTACAATCGAGTGCCAGTTCGTACAGCGTGCATGCGCAGATGAAGACCACACCCCTCACTGCAGGCCAAGAGTAGCTTAGTCTCGTGCCCAGACCCCACCCCAAAGCTACATTTTGGTCTTTGTTCCAGCTCCATTACTAATACTGTTAACGAAATAATGTTTTTTTTTTTGATCTGAGCATAAAATTATGTGACAATCATACATGTAAGGTTGTCTTTGAAGAAGCTTGGTATGTATACTATGGCATAGTCTAGTATGTTCAGGACCATGGTAGCTGCTTTCATCTGCTCAAGAGCTACATTTTGGTTTTTGTTCCAGCTCCATAGCTCTTTCCGTTGCCGAGATAGACTTTGGCGCGCGCCGCGGTGTGGAGTTAATGATATTCATAGCTTTAATTAATTACGTCACGGTCCGTACATTCCAACATGAAACCCATACGCGTTTTGCTACCCCCTGTCCCAGCTCAATAAATAGCATTTTCTGGGACAGTCTATCGATAACGGGGCTAGAACGGTAGTGAAAGCTACCGTATGGTCCTGGGCATTTAGGGACTAGTGGCCGCCCAGGATCTCACTTGAATACCCCCCATCCCTGGAAGTATGCCTGCGGTAATGTCCGCAGTGTTCACTCCCAAACGGATCACCGAAGCTGCGGCACCTCGGCCCGGGGGGAGGGATGATTGGGACTATTTTTATTATTTTTTTCCACAAGTAAGCTTATTAGGAGGATGATTGGGACTACTTATATTTTTTTTCACAAGTAAGCTTATTGGGACTATTTTTATTATTTTTTTTTTCACAAGTAAGCTTATTAGGAGGGATGATTGGGACTATTTTTTTTCACAAGTAAGCTTTAATAGGAGGGATGATTGGGACTATTTTATTTATTTTTTTTCACAAGTATGTTTGATGTCGCAATCATGGGATAATGTGACTGAACACTACTAACAGCATGCTATAGTACAGCGCGCATGCGCAGATGAAGACCAACCCCGTGTAATGGCAACATTCTCACTCCGCTCGAACGTCGAATCTACCACCAGACCATGACAAAGAGCAGACATCGCCTCTTGCTTCGCTCGAGGCTCGGTGGCCTGCCGAGTAGGCCTGTCGAAATGCGCGGCGCTTGCGCCGCTCGCTCGAGCTCAAGAACGCATCTTTATGGCCCCTAGGCCCTGGCAACCTCGTTTGTGCACACGGCACAACAATTCTGACCAATCGTGAATCTTCTGAACTTGTAGGAGAGCGCATCTTTTATGCCCTCCAGGTTAGGACACAGACTATATAAGAAAATTGTCGCTCTGAAAAATATTTTTCGTTGTATATATATAATAATTATGTGGACAATATTATTAACAACATGCATAAACAATAATGTACTATTTCAGAGGATTATCAAGTTTTCTCATCAGATGCTCCACTGTCCTCTTTAGCCTTTTTTTCCTCACCCTCCAGCTCTTCGAGGAGGGCCTTGGCATTCTTGTCCTTGGCAGCTGCCAAATTGTAGAGCTCCTTGGCTTTGGACTTGTCCTGAGTGACCCCGAGGCCGTGGTAGTACATGTTACCAAGGTTAACCTGCGTATATGAGAACATTATGCATTGTAGGTTAGTTTAAGACATTTATACATGAAGCTAACATAATAATAATTATGTATATTAGTCTAAATCTCTTTATGCATTTGTATCCAATATCATGCACTCTAAGATTAGGTGAAATTCTGCAGAATTTGGCATCGAGTCTGACTGCATTTATTATTATAATATGCAAGTACCGTATTTGCTATACCAACCTGAGCTGGTGGAAATTGTAATATTGCTGCCTTTCCAAAATACTCCGCTGCCGTCTCGAAGCTCAGCTCCACCCCCTTGCCGGCAAAGTAGTGAGTGGCAACGTTGTATAGGGCTACTGGATTATCTGCACAGAAAATCAATTTTAGTATACATTCACTGTCACTGTTAGGTTGGACTAACTTGATTTGCTTGCTTCCAGGTGATGCTCAAAGGCTTTGGTCGTTGACTCCTCCACTCCCTTGCCGTGGGTGTAGCAGTGAGCCAGGGAAAGGTGGGCGAGTGGATCACCTGTGCCACAGTGTGTGTGTGTACATTAAACTGCATGCTACGGAGGGGGAGGGGGGGTCCATCATAAGTGGTGCTACAGTGACACTTTAGCATGAGTAGGCTAAAACTTCAATACATACTGTAGTTAATCGAATACAATGCATGATCCAATTTAATGCAAGAAATTAGCGTTTTACGAATTCTCATAACGTTTATATATGGAGCGACTGACGACCTTTACCAGAAAAACAGTTGTTTTTCAAAATTGAAATTATTTTTTCCATGCATTGTATTAGATTAAGTGCGGTAGTCCTCCTTGATTGAGTGTCTATCCTGACGTACATTGTACATTAATTTTGTACATGTACATGCACATAATTTCTACCTTGTTCAGCTCCAGTTTGGTAGTGTTTGACTGCCTCCTCTAAGTCCTCCGCTACTCCCTGTCCGAACCTGTACATGTCCCCCAGCATGTTGTGAGCCTGTGGGACAAAGTTCTTTGCACACACCTGCAGAATCAATAGTGTACCTTCTCTGAAAAAGTCTTACAAAGAGAGGATAGAATTGCTAAAATTAAATTCTTTGTTACTTTGTATAGAGTGAATGCTCTATTGAAGCTTTGCTCAACACCCAGGCCTCCATAATACATACCAGCAAGAGCAAACTATAAGAGAAAAATGATAATATGACCTCAATAATAGTAACACTTAGTGCTACTGCTTACTTGAGCATAAGGGTGTCCCTTCATGGCTAAATCTGTGAAGATATTAGCAGCTCGAGGGGCATCTGGTGTTACCCCCTGACCTAAAAAAAATTCATATGAAAAGGTAGCATTTCGAGCGTGGAGGGAGGACATGCACAATAATCATCAGTAATAATTTTGGAGTAGATGTGTTTTACCAGTTCTCAAGAGCTGTGCGAATGTGTAGAGAGCATTGTTGTCCCCTAGTTCCCCTGCATACTCAAACAGTGAGGCTGCGATGTCAACACTGGCGGGATCAACTGTATACAGCAACAAATCATCGCAACGAAATCACGACACTTTGGCTATAAGCTAGCCTTGATCATAGGCTCTCAAGCTTCCATAATAATAATACATTAATGATAAACTTACCACCCCCGTGATTTCTGGCATTGAATACAGCTACTGCCAGTGAGTACACTTCTGCACCAGTCACTACAGATATGAGGTGTGCACGATGAAAAATATCTCGCAAGCCAGACCCTCTTTTCGTTGGAGGATCTGGCTTGCGAGATCAATGTCATGTTATGTATGATTGTACTACGTACACTTCGTTGCACAGTTTAGTTTAGTCATCAGCTGTTTGTTAGGTTCCGAGACATCACTGATGATGGAGTTGAGCAGCTGGAGCTGTCGTTCCTTTACACTGCCGCCATCACCATCACCATCCTCTGGCTTCAACTCCCCCTCAACAACACCAGCTAGGTTATTTCCCTCATCTGCATGAAAAAACATCCTAATTTTCATCCTTGCCCTCAGGCCAATTTCCAGTGTTTCAATGTATAGTAGCATGCACATAGAGTGATACTGTATGCTGTACCATACCATAACTATAACGTCTGATAGTGAAGTGGCTGTGAAATGGATGTAGAGTCTTGGATAGTGATGGACAGTAGTTATGTGATAGCCAGGTAGGATTGGAAGATCTGAATGTTCTTGATAATGGGCCCTGATTAGCACTGATGCACACACCACTGTCACAGTGGTAGCCCTCGAGGTAGCGTTCTAAAACGGAAGAAGACGACACAGCTCTTGCATAGTGACTCTGACGGTAGATCGGTCTTACTGCCCTAAGCAGAGTTCTAAAGATTGGAGTGGTTGCCATGTGGCAATTTCTCTAAATAATGCGCACCAACAAACCATTCTAAATAAAGCCCACCTTCATCGTTGTTGTTTTTTTTGTATCGCCCATTCTAACTCCTGTATAAAGCGATGCCTATCCTCGTAAAAGATTACATATGGAAGGAAACGGACGTGGAGGTTGTCATAACTGTGCCCCTGAAGGGAGTCAAGGCAAGCAAGGCAGACATCTTCTCCACCAACAACTACGTCAAAGTCAGCTACCCTCCCTATCTCTTCGAGGTGCTCCTCTATGCCCCTGTGATTGAGGAAAGATGTGTAGCGAGAGTCGGTAATGGTGTGATTGATTTTACCCTTATCAAGACAGAGCCTGGAATATGGGGCAGGCTGAACTCTGAAGAGTCGGAAAGTAAGGAGAAAATGGTTGAAAAGCGTGCAGAAGCTGTCGATTATGCTCACAAGTCGGCAAAGGAATTGGCTGAACAGAAAGCCAAGAAGAGGAGAGAGGAAGAAAGCTTTGCCATCAAGCAGCAAATGAAGTTGGAGGAGGAGGAACGAGAGAGGATAGAGCGAGAGAAACAGCAGGAGAGAGATAAAACTGCAAGGGAGTTGGAAGAATGGGAGAAGGCAAAACAAAAACCGGCAAAGAAAGAAGAGAAGGCGGCAGTAGTAGCTGTAAAGAAACAGAATCACTCCAATGGAAAGAGTGAGAAGGCTAAAAAGCATAAGCCCCCACCTCCACGTACTGGAGGGAATATTCAGGTCCACTTCACACCGCGGATGTTCCCCACAGCTGCTAGGGAGTCCAAGGAAGAAGAAGAACAAGCATGGCTGACAAAGATGGCAGCTGCTAGGAAGATAAAGACAGACGATAAGGATAAAGATGGATCGATCAACGAAAGGAATCCAGAGTTTCTCAAGGACAAAGGTGTCAGTTTATTCAAGAAAGGCAACTACGAGGGGGCTATCAATGCTTTTACGGAAGGTCTCAAACTTAACCCTCATCTTCCTCAGCTATTCTCAAACAGAGCTGCTTGTTTCTTGGCACTAGGAGAGGATGACAAGTGTATCAGTGACTGTACTCGAGCGTTGGAACTGTTCTATCCCGTGGTGCCTTCAAACTATGCCTCTCGAGCCAAGGTATTTGTAAGGAGAGGAACTGCTTATGCCAACGTAGGGGAGCTGGGTCTAGCTCAGCAAGACTTCAATGCTGCTCTGAAACTTAGCCCAGACGATGAGAAACTCAAGGAGGACTACGCTAAAATAAAAGCAGCATATGAAAACTCAAAATAGTATTATTTTAGGTTATTTAATACCGATGGTAACCCTATCACTTTTTCATATGTAATTGTACTGAAAGATATTTTAAACAACCAACACGCAGTACCAATAACTCACACAAAATGTAATTATTAATTCACTAATGATTATTAAGGGTTCTCCCCTTCATGTAACACATGTACCTCCCCAGATCCCCTATAGGCATACTCCAGTGTTCCCACTATAGTCTGCATATCAGCTTCAATCGTCTTGGACCACTGCTCCAAGTCTCCTAAGCTTTTTAGGTTCTTATGAAAGCCTTCCACCAGACTCAGCCACTGTGCAGTCTGCTTGACATACCTAGAAGAGTGACTCTGCAAAGTCTTTGCTTCTTTGTCTAGTTTTCTCTGATTTTCATAAGCTCGTTCCACGCTGCCATTCAGTGAGTCTACCATGGCGCCCGTGCATCTCTGGACGGCGATAGTGGCTGCTTTGCGCTTCTTTTCTTGCTGCTCTCGGAAGGCAGCTTGCTTTTCTTGATGCTCCTTCACCATTCGAGACAGCATCTTGGAATTCTGTGTGGTGATGATAGCTGTAGGATGAAAAGTACAGAAAATCAAAGTAGAGGTATGTTCTCTCTCTCACACACACACTGCTCACAGATCTAGATTGCTTCTCTTGTCTGTATAATAGGCCCTCTTTTGAGAAAAGTGGGCGTGGTTGAAGTTGTACTTTGTACTTTTATCTCTAGGAATGGGAATCAGGATGTTGGAATGTGACCTGTAGAAGCCGCAACCACGTGCATGCAGCTGTGAAAATCGAAAATGGCGCTCATCTGCTCTAGTAAGTTGCTCCTTTTCTTTTTCATCAAACAGCAACCTCGATCCGACATTTCGTACTTTTCTCTAATATTTTTTTTAGTCTGCAACGAAGTTCCAGAAGAGCCCGTTCTTTCTCCCGTCTCGAACAACGTCTTCGAGCGAAGATTGATCGTCAAGTACATTCACGAAAACGGCACAGACCCGATAAATGGAGAGCCGCTCACAGAAGATCAGCTGTTGGAAATCAAAGGTAGATGCAACAAGAATGAGCGAGAAGGGAGGGAGAGTGGAATTCTAATTAATGCGCATCTACTGAATTTTTCCCATGCAGCTAATCCACTTGTGAAGCCGCGTCCACCGTCAGCTACCAGTATTCCAGCTATCTTGAAGCTACTGCAGGATGAATGGGTATGCATAATGCAATCTTAGAAATTAAGTTTAGTAGTTTTATGACTGTTTTATTTTTTGCACCATGGATGAGTACATGCTAATGGTGATGTGTGTGCTTAGTAGCATACGTATGTGATCACTCAATACCATCAAATTCTGAGGTGCTACTACATTCTTTCTGTATATACATCCACATGTGCATACATGGAACACTTTTTTGCTATTTTTTCGACTATTGGGTTTGTTGTTTTTTTTTCATTTAATCCTTTAGGATGCTTGCATGTTGCACAGTTTCACTCTTCGACAGCAGTTGCAAACAGCCAGACAAGGTTTGTAGATTCAGATTATTTCTGATTTTGCTGTATTTATAAAATAGTTTTGGTCTCCTGGTTGTGTACTACATGGTATGTTAATATAATTTGTTGTGTTCCTTTAGAGTTGTCTCATGCCCTATACCAGCACGACGCTGCCTGCAGAGTGATCGCTAGGCTGAATAAAGAGGTCACTGCGGCTAGAGAAGGTGAGCGGGCTTTATTTAGAATTTTTCGATTGCTTATGATATTGCATGTTGAGTGGTATTGGTGATGAAATCTCTAACTGCTAACACCATCTTTCGTCTGATAAAACTTTATGATTTTACTCATGTCCTCTGAGATACCCAAATAGTTTGTTCCTGTGATGTATCCCAAGCTTAATTGTACCTCAAAGCTCAGTGCTCGCTCTGTCTTTCTCCCTCTCTCCAGCTCTTGCAACCCTCAAACCTCAGGCTGCTGGCTATATGGCACCTGGAGCAGAACGGGTATGTGTGTAGACCTAGCACGTCGCACAAGGTGTGAATTTTTGTGTTTCTTTCTTAGGCTGGGGAACAGGTGCAGCAGGCTCCTGATATGGCAATGGAGACTGAGGTACCGATACATCGTCTTATCTCAATACTCTTCAGAGTCAATTTTTTTATATTTTCTTCTCTTAGGCTCCTCCTGGTGACATTCCGGATGAAGTTGTTCTAAAGGTACATGCTTGCTTATTTTGTGTGTTCATATGGACGTGCTGTGTGGTATCGGTGATGAAATTTCTAACTGCTAACACCATCTTTCGTCTGATAAACTCATGATTTTACTCATGTCCTCTGAGATGCCATCACATACATTGTATCTACATACCATTATTAATTGTTGTATTTCTTTCTGTCTTTACTCTTCTTGTCTTTCTCCTTGTGTAGCTTCAAGAGACAGCTGCTCTACTCACGGCTGAAAGAAAGAAGGTAAAAATTCTTTGAATCACTGTTAGTCATTAAAAATGAAACTCATTTTTTCTCCTATAGCGTGGGAAGAAAGTTCCTGAGGGTCTAACTACAGCCGATGACATTGCCAGCTATCAGCAAGTTGCCAGTCATCCAGTATGTGTAGTGAAACTTGATAAAATTTGTCCAGTAGCTGTGATTTTTTTCAACATCTTGTTTCAGGGCTTACATAGTGCTAGTGTACCAGGTATTCTGGCTTTGGATCTCTCTGGAGATTCATCAAGGGCTTTGACTGGTGAAATTTTTATTTTACTTTTCAAGTGCACCTCCAACTGACCATACTTCCCCCCCCCCCCCTCTCTCTCTCTTACAGGTGGTGCTGACAAGACTGCCATCATATTTGATAAGGACTCTGGTAAAATCGTCGCTACCCTCAAAGGTCACTCCAAGAAGGTCACTAGTGCTGTGTATCATCCAAGAGAGGTATGTAGGCCCCACCCCACAGTAATAATAATATGCTGGATATTTTTTATGCTCTCAAATATGCTTATAGGACATAGCTGTGACGGCTTCTCCAGATAGTACTATTCGTGTATGGAACGTGGACAGTGCTGCTTGTAGCCAAGTGATCAAGGTTGGTATCAACATTTTATTATGTATTGTATGTTTTGATACTAATGGTCCCCCCTTTAGGCTCACGATGGTCCAGTGACTGGAATCAGTTTGCATGCGACTGGCGATTTCCTCTTAAGTTCTTCTGCTGACCAGGTTAGTTAGTGAACAGTCCCAGGAGATGCTGTGTTTCATTAAGTACTTCTTTTCTCCTTTGTGTAGAACTGGGCTTTCTCTGATATCCGTTCTGGTCGTGTCATCACTAAGGGCAACGACCCCTCATCTTCAAGTGGTAAGTATAACCTTGCAGGTTTTCTTGACCGAGCATCATTTGTATATTTGTGATTGCTCCTCCTATTTAGCTCTAACTTGCTCTCAGTTTCATCCTGACGGTCTCATCTTTGGGACTGGAACTTCCGATAGGTATGTGTTAAGGGGCTTTGGACTTTGACCTTCATTGGATCTGTATGTGTTATGTCATCTTATGTGCCCCCCTCCCACACACACACAATCAGTATTGTGAAAATTTGGGATTTGAAGGAGCGAGCAAATGTTGCCAACTTTCCCGGACACTCGGGCCAAATCACAAGTATCTCCTTTTCAGAGAATGGGTAAGTTCCCCGACTCCCCCCCCCCTTATACTTTGCTAAATCTTGGTTTGCTTGGTTGACTGTTTATCCCTCTGTAGTTACTACTTGGCCACGGCTGCTGATGATTCTGTTGTCAAGCTATGGGATTTGAGAAAGCTCAAGAACTTCAAAACCATTGAACTGGAGCAGAGATACCAGGTATGATGCACACCAAGTGATATCTTGTGATATTTTATTTACTTTCTCTCTCTCTCAGGTTCAGAACCTTTGTTTTGATCAGACTGGTACATACCTCGCAGTAGCTGGAACAGATATTCAGTGAGTCAATGAGGAATGTTGGAGAAAATGTCAACCTTTTTACGATAATTTTTCTCCACTTTTATTTAGAATCTACTTGTGCAAACAATGGCACCTTCTGAAGGCTTTCGAAGGTACGTTGTGTTAAACATTCACAGTGGATACCGTGAAGTTATAATATTTCATCAACATTTAAGAGCACTATCTCTTTTTTCGCCCCTCTATAGAGCACACTGGGCTGGTGACTGGTGTTCGTTTCGGAAGAAATGCTTCGTTTATCGCTTCAGTAGCCATGGATAGAAATCTGAAATACTATGGACTGCAGCAATAGTGTTTAATCTCCACATATAATATACCTACACACACCCTAACTACATGATTGTACCTTTCAGTACATCTTCTGTTTAGAATTTTAAAAAAATTAATGCTTTTACAGTCTTACTTCATTATTTTGTACAATCTAGACCTCTTGTGCTTAAAAATAAAAAAAAATAATTATAAGTAGTGGTAGTTCCACATTGCTGGGGTTGCATGTTTGTGGGTATCAGGCCTAACCTTCAAGCCAACTATAATTGGATTGTAGATCAGCTAGACTCAAAAGTGCATGCCACCTTACTGCTCTAAGATCTAGTAGTACTAGATCAAGCTAGACCCTTCCTTGTGCTTGTAGTATAATATTATAGTCACATAATTATTATAATACAAGCACAATGAAGGGTCTAGCTCAATAGACTAGCTATAGCTATAGATAGCCGTGATGATCAATCCCTTTGAATTTGGTCTGGTTCTCAACAGCCTCTGAGCTATGCAGGCACCAGCTGAATGAGCAGATTGCATGCATGCTGCATTGCAGTGGGGGTCCAACCTCCAAACCATGTTTTCACCCAGTCATTAAATGCAGCTGTCACCGAGTTGGAGACAGTAGACAAAAAGTGCAACACTACCTAGGATGTTGAGCTTTAAACTTTCAGAGTACTATGAGTATGTAACTAATGTCCAATGGCCATAATTAGTATTCCAATTATTTAGGACTTAGGTCTCTGCGTTGATCTCTTATCTTGTACTTTGAAGTCATGGATAACCACAACAATTTCTCTCTATAATAATATAGCAGCTACTAATAGTTACTGAGTACAACACTTAAAAAGTACAAACAGAGTGACGAGCTCGAGGCAGCTGAGCTACTCCGAATCCTTGGAGGAGGGAGACTGGGCTGAGGTGGAAGGACTAAATGGCAGTCGCTCTTTGGAGGGATGACCGAGCCTTCTCAGCTCCTCTTTGTGACTGCTGATTGCCTCCTGAACCAACTGAAGAGTGTAGAGCTGTAGATATGATATAGTAGCGGTATAGCAATAATATCTTCTAGTGTCTACGTAGCAGCTATATATAACTTTATAGCTAACATTCTATTCAGCTCAGGCTTCCTTATTAATTTTATATCACTTAATTAAATTAATCTAATCGGTCCTAGTTATTGAATGCAACATAAATATCACACTATAGCTACCTCAGTGAACCTCTTTCTTTTGTCCTCGGCATCAGTGAGAGAGCTCTGTTTAATAAGCTCCTTGAGCTGCAGTAGAAGGTCGCCCTTTCTCTTTACGCGAGTACGCTCCCTCTCGTTCTTCACCTCAATTCTTGAGGAGCCCATGTCCACTGTCTCCTCGTGACTCACTCCATCATCAAACATGGGGCTATAGGAACAGCACACATTTTGGTAAGGCCTACATTAATTTTATTCATGATATTAAAAATTATCTATCCATCTGTCAGCACAGATAAACTGTGGGATGATCTTAATTAAGTCACATAATTATACAGAATAATAGATAGTTATCATGCTAGACTAGACGATGTATGCGACTTGAAGAGCTTACCAATCTGTTGACTGTAGCTCCTCTAGCTCATCATCAGGAACATATTCATCACTTGACAGTGGCTCTTCATTACCTGCAAAATATAAGGAATAATAATTACTATTGAGGACGGATATTATTGTTATGTCAATGCAAATCACTGCACTGCTATCAATATTAAAAGACCAGCCAAATAGAGCATTGATCATTTTTGATTTGTGCCTACAGAATCAGGCTGATATTACTCTAGGCATCAAAATAATTAATCCAAACAATTTGACTGACTTACCCTCGAGCTCGAGGGGCTCTTGGTCACTAGAATGCTGCCAGCCGCCTGGCACGATCATTACTGTCACCAAACTGTTTTCGCCAAAAGGAGATCCTATAGAAAAATACATAGTGGAATCAGCCAAGGACCCTCCGGCGAGCGGAGTAATTTTTTGTGAGTCTATTTAGAGTGAAATTACACGCAGCTGCTTGTTGGCTTACCGTTGAGCATGATGGCAGCTGTTTCGTCCATCTCTCTGGCCAATTCATTAGCCCAGGTATCCCCCATTTCACTAACAGCTGCAGTAAATCAGCTAGTACTATACTAGCTTGTGTCGAGATTTCTTGCGGTGGGCAAATTCCGTACTGCGCATGCCCAATACATGTACAACGCCAACGGCCATCGAGCTAGCTAGCATAGTGACTGAAGCATGGAGTTGTACCACTCACTATCTTATCTTTCTGATTCGTAGTTAGCAATGAACCATGGGTACTATTGATTTTAATTATGTTGCAGATTTACCGTTATACACTGATCAATGCACACAATGTCATGCAGATTGTACCCTGAAGGGCCTGGGAACGAGTACCAACGCCTGGAGGTCCATGTATTAATCTATTGGATGTTTTCATCTTCTAATTATGACTTCCAGCCACCATAAATCAGTCAATCTACTGTCATGACATTGTGAGAAGTCTCAAATCAATTATACGGAATTGGAAGAAAGGGAGCTGTGATTCATAATCAACTCCCTAAACAATTTGCAGCTGCCATACAGTGCACAACGTGTACTTACCAGGATAAGAAGCAGCTGCCATTGCTCAGTTCAACGTCGCATCGATGGACGATTGCACTGCGCATGCTCATAATCGCCTTGAGGAAAGTGGGTGGAGCTATTCAGCCAAGACTAGACAAGAAACATGCTCCCCAGGAGGTGGACTGCTGCCAACAACAGCAAGGCTTATGGAGAAAAATTTATGCTCCTTTACTCTCCCATATGGATCGGATTCTTAGCCATTATCGTGATAAGGAGGTGGTACTTGGACTTCAGGCCATTTGACTACGTCCTATTGGGGCTTGGTGTCTCCTTACCTTGTGTCATAGCCCCCTTCATATTTGCTGGGAGGCTGGAGAAAAGCACCCGACCTCTGCAGCGATACATCATAAAGGCCAATATCTTCATCGGGATTGTCGGCTACATAGGGAACCATTTCAACACACACTATTTCTACAATGTTCTGGGTGTGCGGTACACTGGACCGCTTGCTCCGGGAAGAGGCTGGGAGATCAATCGAGTGCCCGTCTCCATGTACCTCATGACACATGTCTATTTCATGACATATCACATTCTCTTCGCTCCTCTTCTCCGAGCCGTGAAACGTTCCTTTCGGTCTTCTACCACAGCTCAATACATCGCTATGGGTGTCTGTGTGATTGTCACTGCTTTTCTCACTGCATTTATGGAGACTTGGACCATTAGCGGATTCCCCTATTATACGTATCCAAATTTCCATGAAATGCTCACCATAGGGTCTGTCTTCTACGGGACATTCTTTGTCGTGACTTTCCCCTGGTTTGCAAGGCTTGACGAGAATCCTCTGAAGCTATGGAGCATTGGTAAAGTGGTGAAGGAGGCACTCGCCGCCATGATGACTGTACTCCTCTGTGACGAGGCTTGGAGACTGATTTTTGAGTATTTTAATCTCTCTAAACGTAAAGGTGTCCCCTATGCATAGATGTGAATCAATATATCTGTTTGGTGAACTCACTGGATTGAAGTTGAAAATTTCCATGCATGCACATACAGAGCTTTGTAGTGGCAAAAATTCACAATTAGGGACGGCTGCTCAAGTATCTTTCAAGTGAACGAATAGCTACCTCCCACAGATGGTCAGATTACGAATAATTATTGCAACCAGCACATTGCATGAACCCACTTGTGCATATAATTGTGAACTTTGATCTAATGATTATACCTCCCTCTGATGGTCAGATTATATCAAGTTCCTTGCATGTACGATCAATAAATTAGAGACTAATTGAAATTTAATTGCTACTAAACAGGAGCAACACATGTACAGCATATCAAACACAAAAATAATTGTATCCTACAAGGGGAGTGGCTTATACCGGGTAATGACACTGATTTTGCAAAAAAATAGAGAAATTTATCACTAGTTGCACATAATACTGACATCTCTTTCACTGCTAAAAATATAATTGAGTTTTTTTTATTCAAAAGATAAGAGTTTGAGATTCATTGCTTGATTTTGCTACATAGCCAACAGTGGGCGTTATTCTTTCTTAACCTCGATTGGGAATGGACTGCCGTTTATCTCACAATCATCATCCTCTCCTCCCCAAAGCAGGTGAAGACGATACGACCCGTGGTCTTTCGGCACGAAAGAGACGAGAAACCTGCCTTCTTCGCCGACCGAGAGCTGTAGCTCGGCTTTAGCAGGACCTTCAAGCTTAGCACGCAGGGGGCCTGCTCCGCTACCAGCTTTTGGCTCAACAGTGATAGTTCCAAGTTGGTTGCACTTCATTTCTCCAGACGTCAAGATCTCTCCCGTGGCAAAAACTTGCTTTGAATTGCGTACAGCGTTGCCGGAGACAACGGCTGTGAATGGACTACCAGAGATGTGTTGGTTGGCCCACTGGACTTCGATTTTGTAGTCGCCAGGAGCAATAGGGTGATAGGTGACGTCCATAGTTCCATCTTCATTGTTGACGATGTTAATAGGCTTCGGAGGGTGGGGCCCAGACACGGATACGCCCAGGCTTCCCGGACCAGCCTCGTCTGGGATGTGCACTCGGAAAGACACTGCATCACCGACTTTACCGGTAGCTATACCTTCTCCAGAAGCAGTGCAGAGCTCAGGATGGCTCTCACGTCCTTCGCCGGTTATCGTGACAGTGTAGGGACTGCTTGGTACTTCATCCTGACCCCATCTCAAGATGAGCTGATACTCTCCTGGGTCCTGACACGTGATGGTAAGCTCGACTCCTTCTTCGCTCGAGTCGTCAGCGATGATCGTAGGCTTGGATGGTCCCACCATGCGTACTCCGAGGGGACCAGGACCTGCGCCGGCTTCTCCCCCGATGAACACCTTGAGCGGCTCGTTCACGTTGCCTCCTTTCAATCCTTCGCCCGTTACGTTCACCTTCGAAGGATCGTTGATTGTTTCGCCGGAAACTGGAACGGTGAAGGGACTACCGTGCACGTTGGCATCGCCCCACAGGACACGTATGGTATAATCGCCAGCAGCAGAGGGGTGGTATACCACATCGACGGAATTATCATCGGGATTCTCGACCATCTCGATAGGTTCGGCCTTGGAGGGACCAACAACGTGAATTCGCATGCGAGCATAGCCGGCACCGTCCTTGGCGATAATCTTGAATCTGCACGGCTCAGAGGTTGTTCCAGAGACGAGACCAGGTCCCTCAGCTCTGCACTTGTCGGTGTAGGCTGCAAATTGGACCTGTGCAGTGAATGGGGATCCAGGAATATGCTTTCCGTCGACTTTTATCTCGACAGTATGATCACCGGCCATCGTAGGGAGATAGGAGCAGGAGAATTGACCGTTTCCATGTTCATCGATTTCAACGGGCTTTGTCCCAGACGGACCCGTGACCTTGACCTCGAGGTCATCAGCAGTGACATTGTGGGGACAGGAAACTTGGAAATCGCCATAGCAGTTCACCTCGAATGATTCCAAGCCCGGTCCGAAAGCGACTAGAGCCACTGGCACTTCTTCAGTTGCAGCAGGAGGTGCTGGAGGAGGCGGCGCTGCGGGGGTCACTGCGGGGGCAACAGGTTTGGGAGGTTCAGTTTTCTTTGGCTCTACCTTTGGAAGCTGTACAGGAGCAGGTCCGCTTGTAGGGGCTTTTGGAGCAGCTGGCTTCTGGGCGGCCGGCGCGCTCGGACCAGCGTCCTTCTTCTTGACTTGCATGGTGTACGAGCTTACGTGCACCTTTCTCTTTGGCTTGGGGGCAACTGGAGGAGGTGGTCCCTTCTTTTTGGTCGATGTCTTCCCGGCGAAACTGATCACAGAATCGAAAACGTCGTCGATCTCTTTCTGGAGATCCTTACCGACGGGTTGTCCGCGTATCGGTCCGCTGGGAGGAGGAGGTGGAGGGGGTGGCGGTGGAGGCCCCGATCCACCGCTAGCAGCCGGCGGTGGAGGAACGGGAGGGGGAGCAGAGACAGAGACAGACACGCTACCAGAGTCCGTGAGGCCCAGCTCGGCTAGGAGGGCGTCTGTTTCCAAGTTTAAATCGGCCATCCTGCTGCTAATTACGCGATTTTTTCCCCTTTGTTTCTCTTGCTTCTTAGGCGACGAGAAAATGTAGGCTTTGACTCGATCTTGTGAACGTTCGCACAAATCAAGCTTGCTGTTGATCGAGGTGGTGCTGCGGTTTGCAAGAAAAGCGACCGTATTAGGTTATGCAATGCACACAGGAAGCCACAAGCCGCGCAATCGCATTCCTAGCAAATTAGTTCATTAGCGCAATAATAAGCGCTCCTGTAGGAAGAAAAAAATTTGCTAAGCCCACGATGAATGTCATATAAAACAGAATACTGATAGAATGCAAACAGACGGCAAAAAAGACTCAGAAATGATGCTGATACACGTATATATCACATATAAAATAGTCATATAAACGTAGGTGGAGAGAAAACGCATCTCCTGGTGATGATAATTTTCATAAATAAATACATGTACACAAATAATGTCATTCGTTAGCTAGCTACTAAGTATTGATTGGTCAGAACTATTCAAAAGGGAGCGTGTTGATTTTGACACCCTGCTCAGCTCCTCGACTAGTTCAGCATGCCCTGACCTTCCGGATAGACTCAGCACAAACTGAATACAACCGAAACGAAGCTTACTCCCGTGACAAAGTGTGGCTGTACCCTCCCAACCTTTGCCGTTTGTTCCCACCACATTACTAGACGCGCTCCTCTTACACAAACAGGGCACCATAGGCTCCTTAGGAGGAACAGGCACCCTCTCAGCCACCACATGTGAGGAGGACTCTGTGGTTGATGTCGAGTCTGAAATTTGAGAAGAGAGCAGTGACGTGGTCGAGGAAGTTGTCTTTGCAGCTTCTTTCTTGATTTTGGGTACGTTTTTTGTAGTAGATTCTTGCGTAACTCGATGACAATTGAGGCTATTGTTTTTCAGCTGATTGTTAGTCTTTTTTGTCCCGTTTCTTCCTTGTGTCGTCAAAGATAGGGTAGCTTTGGATTTGTCTTGCAATGCGATCGATAGTTTAGCAGAGGCAGTTGTCTTCTGCTCACCACCAAATTCCAATTTTCTAGTCTTGGCGAGAGGAATGCTCACAACTGATGTCTCGGCGGCCACTCGCTTCAGACCCATTCTGGTCACGAGGCCCTCCGCTTTTGACATCTCTTCCGCTATAAACGATGCGTCCAGTACGCTGGCAGGAACGGCGAGCTTTAAGGCAGCCTCCAACGCTCGTTTGGCCTCAGTTTTATCCTCGAGCGATCTTCTTGCAGCTTTCAACCTCTCTCTCGCCTTCTCTGCTCTTCTTCCCGAGCCTAGGGCTGTGATGTCGTCGAGAGTAAGAGCACCGGCTGTTGATGTTGAAGTTGGCGGAGGGGATTTGTCAGAGAAATCGCACGAGTAGAGCACACCATCGACCACCGAGCCATGCTCGCTGTAGTTGATCAATTCATACTCCTGACTCACCTATTTATGAATATAATGACAAAATTAATCACAAAATCAGATATACGATTTTCTGCAATCTTAGCCAAATTATTCCCAATGTTTCAAAAACAGGCCAGTTTACTGTTCATGTACATTGTACAGCTCACCTTGTCAAAGAAAATGCAGGCATGGTGCGAGGAGACATAGTTGCAGTGACCACAGCTACTGATACACACATCAGATCCTGAATCTGGAAATTGAAAAGAAAGGTGAAGAGTTTTGTACATTATGTATATAATATTATAGCATACCTGTTCCGATGGCCATGACTGCTTTGAGGAAAGGATAAGGGGGAGCCCCTCCACTCAGTGGACAGAGTAGGGCATGGGCTGAAGAAAGATCATCTATATGGATGAAGGGGAGAGAGAGAGAGAGAGAGAGAGAGAGAGAGAGAGAGAGAGAGAGAGAGAGAGAGAGAGAGAGAGAGAGAGAGAGAGAGAGACAGCTGAGAGACTGGGGAAATACTTTGCTTCACTGATTCAAGTTTGTAGCAATCAGTGAGGAATGCATTCTTCTCTATACACTGCCTCCACCATTTTGGCAGAAGGCTAATACCCAATGCTCTTTGGCCTTTGGGCTGGCACATCTGGGGCCGACATGCCATCACACATTCTTTACCTTATAAGGACATTGAGCGGCTAACCACAACAGTACAACATGTGTGTTCTAGCCTAGGTAGTGAGTGACTTACACGGTGCTGAGATCAAGCATGCACGGATGGGGGCTACATGTAGGGACCACCAGAATTTGACAATGTCATGCATGTAGGTAGGTATGCATATAGGGGAATGTTTAGTTCATTCTAATGCAGTTAGCCTCATGTACACGTACATGTATGTACACAAAGGTTTGCCCTGTTCTGTTTTGCGACTAGAATAGGTAGTTGGCTCAACACTCGAGGATCGTAAGTGCGTTTCAGTGCTTCGAGGCCCATAGAAGGTAGTGGTGCGGTGGGACACATGGACATTGTAAACATACCACTCACTCACGACGTTTGAAGAAATGTTAATCTTGTTTTGGTGAGCTAGATTAGCCGAGACTGAATTTGGGCAAAATCCACCCTTTGTGATGTTAGTGGTGTATATTATAATATTATTGATACTCACAAAAGCTAACATGGTAAACAGCCTACTTAGGCCAGGCAGGCACCCAGGGATGGCTGGCTTCTTTGTGTACACAGAAAGTGGCTAGCCGTACTCTGTACTTCAAGTGGGCTATGAATGGATCAGAAAGGAAGTCGCCTACATCAGAACATATGGGAAGAGCTTAGAGGAAACTCCTACCATGAATAATACTGGGTCTCAATAATTATAGATGAGTCCAGATAAGTAATAAATGAGATAATTTCCAGGCCGAGATATACGAAGCGGGGGAAAAAAATTGATCGAAAAATAGGCTCTAGACCTCACAAATAGATGTCCTAAGTCAGAGAATAACCTTACCAGTTGAGGGATAGTGCTTGATTTGTTTGATGGTTTGCGAAACAGGTGTAGCTTTTTGAATAGGTTGTCTCATCCCATTCAAATTGAGCTTGGTCTTAGCAGCAGCAGCAGTAGCTTCAATGGGGAGGAATTTCTCACTACTGCCGCCTCCACCACCCTCCCTGGACTCAGTGAAGAGATGCTGAAGCCTCTGCATAGCCAGGAGACGAACCATTGGCTCACTCAAGAATGTCAGGTCTGGGACTGATAAAGAGAGAGAGAGAGAGAGAGAGAAAGAAAAAGAGAAAAAAGGAGAGAGAGAGGGAGGGAGGGGGAGAGAGAAAGTCCAAGTAAGTGAGTAGGAGTGACAGTTTACAAATTTGCACACATAAATATTATGTATAACACAATATTATTTATGAGTATGATGAAGGACTTATTGACTCCTTTGCAATTTGGAGTCCATGTACATACCCTCGGTACATGTATGTGTATAATATGATGTCAATAACAAAGATTTGTGTTGTCTACTCCCCTGATCTGTATACACAACAGAGCCTCGTTGATGCTTACCAAAGCCAGGCGACTGGTGGTATCCTCCAGCCTGGGGGTACCCCTGCTGCTCCTCGCCACCACATTCATCCTCCTCTTCTGTGATGACTTCCATGCGCTCTTCACTGGCCGCCATTATCTCTCCTTCTCCTTGACCCTCACACTCCCCCTCTCTCCCTTCTTCATCCTTCACCCTCTCACCATTCACATATAGTGTCACTCCAACTACTCCATTACTTCTCTCTGTCTCTCCTCTGTTCTGCTGCATAGCGAGGGTGCTATCGAAATTCTCACTATCGTGCTCATTCATTTCTGATGCTCCATTCTCTGATATCTCCATTCGGTTATCCGAATGATCAGTGCTGGATTCAGAATCGGCTTTAAGGCTAGAACCATCCATCTCTGATGATGGTGGTGATGATGCTCGCAACTTCTCATTCACAGCGTGGGAGGTGTGTTCAAACTTTGCTATAGACGTTCCTTCATTGGTAGATTTTGAATTTGACTGAGTTGGCTCGGATTCAGTATTATTTCTATGCCTCGACATTGGCTGCTTGACAATACCATTCAGCTGTTGAAGTCTGTGCACAGCGCTGCTACTCCCTTTGCCTCTTCCCGATAACTGCATCAGTTTATCGGCAGCAAGAAAAACTGAAAAATCAGCAAACTCCGAGTCTAAATTGTCGGATCCGTTGTCACGCGAGCTTCTTTGCGACGAGTGGGAGTTGTCAGAGGGTAGTGGTAGTGTATTTGGTGGGGAGGGAGGGTTGTGATTGTCTTTGTGTCCTAGCTGGCACAGTACAGCTCGACGAGTCCACTAGAATAGGTACCGCAAGAATCAATAAATAAATAAGAACATTCATAGTTTGAGTGCCCATGGAAGCTTATACTAGAGATTGTGTAGCCCCCTTTATTAGACACAATCTATACAAGCGTAAGGCATCAAAATTTAATAATAATGTAATCACCCTAAACAGGGAAAATTGATTATGCAACAACCTAGAAACCCTTCCCTCTTCCTTCCAGGGGTTACTAACAACATTCCCATCTCTTCCCCATTCCTTTCCTGCTCCCCTATAATTATTACTAGAAGCCAGGCCAGGGGCTGGGGTGTGTATCTGGTGTTGCCCCCACTGACACGACGTTAGGGTCATTAGGCAGGTGGATACCTCAATTATGCTTTGAAGCACTCTATACAATGTCGTGAATTGTGCATTATATACCACTTTATACTGTACTGTTCTTGGCTTGACTGCCAAGTTTAGCTCCACACACCCACTGTATAGACATGTACACTCAGTACCTAACACACTACATGTGTATGCCATAGTGATGTGTCATTATGGGATAATTACACATGTACAGGCTCAAGAACACCACACCTATTAATCTTACAAATTTCCAAATCTCATTTTTCCATTTTTACAACATTTAATATTATTCCCCTTTTCTCACCTCATTTTGGTCGTGAGTGAAGGCTGGTCTCCTAGGGTTGGCGAGGGCTCTCCTCTCCCTCTCCTCCTCTCTCCTCCAACGCTCCACCACCTCGCTGGCCGTCAGCACGCACTGGGACAGCGGCGAGACGTGGCGCACGTCAGGCAGGGGATTGGCATAGAGCGCCTTCACTGAGGGAGGCACCTACGTATTAAAAGGACAAGTAATGGCGCTATCGTGAAATCTATGTTATAGTAACTCTAGATGATTATTTCACAGTTAATATACAATGTAGCTACGATACATGAAAGTTCAGTAGGTTTGTCTTCTACTACCAATCATAATCATCCCATTGCCTGCTCAGGCAAAACTGTATGAAAAGATTAGTGGTAATAATAATTATTAGGAGTTCATACCAAACGGGGTAATGGTTTGACTTACATCAGTGACTCTTCTCTTGTGGTGCTGAGTGGTCCTCTTATAGCTGGGTATCCTACAGAGATCGGCCACAGTATGTGAAAAATAAAACAAGAGACAATAAAACTACCATAGATCACAAATGCTTTATGCCAAAAATATACATTTTGGATGTCTAACTTTCGTGGCTGATGACCCTTGCCATAATACATTAAATTTTACTTTAATTTTCACCAATCTACAGTATATGCTAGGCTGGAGTTTGTGATCTACTGATACAAAACGTGAACAGTTATATCCAGACAGTTGTATACACTGACTTGTTGACTTTGTTGATAAAGTTCATTTTGACAGTGTGCTGTGAGACATCAGCCCTGCTCCCAGACAGCGCCCTCAGTCTCTCCGTCAGTCTAGGGTGTTCACTACCAGGCTGTGGAGAGGGGGGGGGGGGGGTGGGGAGGGAGAGAGAGAGAGAGAGAGAGAGAGAGGGAGAGAGAGAGAGAGAGAGAGAGAGAGAGAGAGAGAGAGAGAGAGAGAGAGAGAGAGAGAGAGAGAGAGAGAGAGAGAGAGGAAGGGAGTGAATAGATAAAACTGCAGGGTTGACGACCCTTTACCAAACAAGCCTAGTGGCATGTATGTGTGTATTATCTCGTAATGTGTGGCTTACAGTGCGAGTGTTGGGGTGGGCTGGACACATCCAGACACTGGTGGGGGGTGTGGTCAGAGGAGGCTGGATGCAGTCCAGATGGAACATCAGCGGACAAAAATCACACGACACCATCCGACCAACCTGAAGTCCCCTACACAACAAAAACAACATTGTTTCGATCAGTACAATAATTAAAAAGCTGTCTACATCTATAGCTGTAGTAATGTCAGTCTTACTGGTTGCAGGTGAAGCACGATTTGTACATGTAAGTGTCCCTTCCCTCTGTCTCTCTGTGTAGCTGCAGCTCTTTCCTACTACTACCTGCAAAAGGAAAAGCAACACAGAATGTCACAACAGTACAATGGATATCATACTAGGGATGTGTAGCTTTAGGGTTTTGCACGTTTATACAGGCAGGGGGTTTATGTTGGAGGGCGGGAAGCACAGGAATTTCTCACCCCACATTAGATTGACGGTCGCAGTCTAAAAAATAGTGTGAAACATGCCCCTAGAATGAACATCTAAAATTAATCGTATGTGATAAATGAAGCTATAATGTACTAAGGGGATTGATAGGTGTGCATATTAACACAAGCAAATATAGTATGTGTGTGATTGGAGCATTACAATAATATTATATGTAATTTACCTGGTAGTACTTCATTTCTTTGAAATTCAAAGGGTATGTCAAATATGAGGGGATTGGCAACACAGGCTTGCTCAACTATGGGTCTAAATAGTGAGGGCACCCCTTCGTCCACCAGCCCGGCTCGACATCGACGACACAGCCACTCTCCACTGGGAATGTTGCAGGCATCAACTGGAGGGTCACTGTGGGTGGGTGCAGGGGTGAGAGAGAGAGAGAGAGAGAGAGAGAGAGAGAGAGAGAGAGAGAGAGAGAGAGAGAGAGAGAGAGAGAGAGAGAGAGAGAGAGAGAGAGAGAGAGAGAGAGAGAGAGAGAGAGAGAGAGAGAGCTGTTCACTAGACAGGCAGTGTCATCAAACATTGTACACACTTCACCTTCATCATGTATACACTACTATAGCAGTGGATGATAATAGATAATAGAACCCTTCCAGCTTGGGAATGGATGATGTGTACTGATTAAGGGAGGCGTGAGGCTGATTAAGGGAAGCACCCTCACCTCACTTTGGAGGATCTTTAAGTACTTACGGTGTCTAGTTGGGACTATGCATGATAATATTGTATATATACACTTCCTATAGAGGCTGCCACTGTAACCACGTAATACCAGGAGTGGTATTACATAGATACATACTATTATATTACATAACTCTCACCAGCAGTTGAAATGGAATGAGCTTGGGCACTTGTCACAGCAGAGCAGGTCCCCTCCGTCCCCACAGGCGTCACAATAGGGGTTGTTCTGCATGCCAGTGTGCTTCGCTGAAGCGGAGGAGGAGGAGGGGGGAACGGGTTTGTATTTTTTGCTGCCACCTTTGCCCTTTTGACTTGACACTGACTGAGGGGGTGCAACTAGGGCACGAATTTTCTGTGCGTTGACGAGTGTGTGTGTGTTTGTGAGGGATGGAGAGAGAAAGAAGAGAGAGAGAGAGAGAGAGAGAGAGAGAGAGAGAGAGAGAGAGAGAGAGAGGAAGAGAGAGAATCCAACATTAATATTAAGTACTCACACCCAAGACTATATTGGTGCTTACATAAATTCACGACTTGTATATATATGTACATACATGATGTAATACCAATAACACAAAACGAATCATGAGTCATCAGTTCCTACATATTTTACTCACAGTGCTCGGTATGTAGTATCATTAAACTGTCCCGGGGGGGGGGGGGGGGGGGGGGGGGGAGGCAACCATCATCCAACTACTGCCTGTTCCCCCTCCCTACCCTAAACAATGGAGTAAACAATAGCCCCAGGACTGCCATTGGCACTTGCACTGTAATTAAAACAATGTCACTAAGAGATATTGTTTGAACAAAACACAGAATAACAGATGTGTACTTGCAATGAAGCCCTTTTGCTTTCAATTTTCTTGAAAACTAGCAAAGTGTCTTCTTAACCAGAGGTATGTACTGCTTTTGATCAGAAGGGCTATACTCGTTTCATTGTAGATAACGAATAACATCAAAATTGTACACATTCCATGCTCTAGGTTAAGCATTTCAAGAACATTAATCTTGCTAATGGAAACATGTGTCGAGGCAAGGCAAAGGTCAAATCCGTATAGATGGAACCTAAAAGTCAATGCTTGGGACAGTATCCAGATTAAAGGGGGCAGCCTCATTATAGGAGTACGGTAGCTAGCTGGGACCATACAATACAAAAGTAGCTGCTACAACCCTGAAATAACATTATATCTTTTGATGTAGCCTGGAGTGGGAAACTATAGTGTGGTATACAGGAAATCAGGCACTGACAGGAAATGCTTCCTTTGAACTATCCAGCAAACAGTAACAGATGTAGTTAGGGGTGGCCAACAGGTTAGGCCAACTAGCTAAGTAAATAAGTAGGAGGGAGAAGAGAGTATGATATTAGATGACTACCAAAATCATAGGCAAATACTATACAATAGTACTGTGTGAAATACTATACTAGATCTAATCTGGTGTGTACTCTAGAACACACATTCACCAATGTACAGAGAAGCTGGAAATTACCCAAAGTTGATGATTAACTTTAGCCTTTGAGCAGATGGCTAAAGGTGGGTACTGAATGGGAGTAGCATCTCTCTAGTGTACAATACAAAAAACGCCCACCCACATGTGATGTGGTGGGGTCAAAAATTAAAAAACCTTGTGGAAATGTACATTAATGTAAGTAGGTATGTCACATTCTTCATACAACTGGAAGGCACCACCGTCTATAGGTAAACTTCTACAGAGGTTTCTTCATTACAAACAGCACACAAATGCAGGTAGTGACTAGTGACACCAACAGCATAAGGTATATTAATACACTTTTGAGAGAAAGCTACACAAAGGTCAAGAAATACCACAGCCCAATAATTATACTTGCCTTCACCTACAAAGCTATCCTATCTATAGTATTAAAGTATTGATACTGTCTTAAAAAACAGCTACTTTGCTGCTATCCCTCCCTCCCATTCGAAAACCAGAGCACCAGTGTCACAAATCATGATTATGAGTCCAATTTCAACTTTTATCAGCCAAGACGCATCTAGTCTAGTCTACGCGGTGCGCCGTCTGTTCATAAGCATACCAGTGGACTTACGTCTATTAATCCTTCATCTGCCATGTCTTTATGGGTAGCAGAAAGCAGTAGGGTAGCGGAGACACGCTTTTCCAGTCGACGGTCGTTCTGTGGGGCCTGAGCAGGGAAAGAGACGAAAGTGCAACAATTTTGCCTCCGCGCTGGGCCCCACGTAGGAGGTAGTACCACGCAAAAAGAGTGTACTTTTGAATTCTTCGCTCGAAACTCTTACAAATGTCGTAGTTTACGAGGCCGATAGAGCCGTCGCTCGCCGACTAGCCATCCTCAGCACACACTTCAATAGGAGTAGCTACTTGGCCGCCATCTTGCTTCAAAAAATTTTTACACTGAAGCCGGTCATCGTGACGTCACGTCATCGGGCGGTGACGTCACTTGTAAAAATTTTAATCGTGTTTCTCGCACCATTCGGAAGTCGAAGAGAGGCGACGAAAATGAGTCAAAAGGCCAGTTCTGCAGCCAAAGGATCGTCGAAAAGCAAAGCTGGCGGATCAAAGAGTAAGGGAGGCTTCTTGTCTCGCCAGGCCAAGGCTGCGAAGAAGATTCCGCTCACGACAGAAGCCGAATTACTCGCCAAACGCGACGCCATCACGTCCAAAGATGTCCTTGGACTAGAGGTGGCAACACAAGGTGAATATCGGTGTCAACACACCACCGAGCCAATCACGATAATAATATTATTAGGCATTTTTCTCTAAATTAATTTTAATATCTGAATGAATAGGCCACTATGGTGGGTGTGTTGTGGGTATGAATTAAGTATCAAAACACTTTTCGTATACCCGACACTTGTATGGATTTCAATCTGTTCTTTGATCCTACAGAGTACCTATGTGCGCTGGAAGCTAATACCTTCAATATCGAGTTTACACGGTTCAAAGTTCGAGATATGGACACGGGCAACGCACTGTTCGAGATAAGTAAACCCGCAGACGATAAAGTCCCAGAGGACGTGCCTCCTGATGTGGCGCGCTTCGTCAGGTACCAATTTCCTCCCGAATTTCTGAGGCTCAAGACCATTGGAGCAACGTAAGCAAATAACAATAATAATTAATTGTTTACGTGCATAATATATTGTTGATGAATTTGTAGCATGGGCATTGATAATAATGATTGTTTGTAGAATGGCAAATTGTAAACAAAATTGTGTATGGGTTAGCTTCCTCCCAAAGAAATAGTTTTGATCATAACTTGAGCACCAGATTTCGTTCTCAGTAATTTTTTGTGGTCATGAGTGTGTGAAGGCTACATACCCTGTACGTTAGGTGGCTCTCTAACTGCACATCTGTGTATCTTACGTATACGAGAGAGAAAGAGAGTTTTCGTGACAATAATTATTGTTTGTGTTCTTTTTGGCTTCCTGTGTTCACACCTGACTACCGTTTACATGACATTGAACATGCATGTCGCTCGTATTCTGTGTTTTGCTGGATTCGATTTGTCTGAGCAGGCAATGGGATAGCTTCCCATAGGTTTATAGTTGGGAATTACTAGATTTGCAAGTTACTATTCTATCCTCGTCTTTGCACTAGTTACCATTAATTTCATATTGTACATTTCTTATACATGTCCTTATTTGCTATTATATATCTAGTATGTGATACTGCTGGATGGGTATGTCCAGTGACACAAGATATGTCTGTAAATTACCTGTTGTTGTGAGTAACTTCCTTATTCGTTGGAATAATGAGTCACAAAGAGTGTTGACCATGAATAATGTGCAATGAGAAAATAGTACCATCTAGTAACTAGAATTTAAGATGAAGATAATATTGCCAGTATTATAATATTATCTCACCAATAGTGTCCTAATACACTATTTTCGCCTATTAGTAGTAAAGGTGTTAGCCTATTATTAGTGTAGGTGATAAGTTTTTGGGCTGCAGTTGTAGGTAGTCCGTTCATTGGAGGATTCCATAACTAAGTCTTGTGTCTCTAATGTTACTAGTAGTAGTGTGCTAGCTAGCATGGGAGGACAGGATGAGCATGTTTGTGTGAATCAGGAACTACAGTCATTGTCCTACCTACAGCAAATTATATTTTAATTAATTTATATTGTCTAAGCTACAGGGAATTATCATTGAGATGAACAATGAGGTACAGTTATGGGGTTTACAACCACACACCTAGGTAGCATCGTATCTGACCTTGTCTCGAGTATTACATTTGTGCCGTCTTCATTGAGGTATCAAACCAGCCTTGTCCATACATCGATCTGTTCTGTACAACAGCTGAGGTATATAGAGGGCCCGGAGATGAGGCTCTAATAATTATCGTCATTGTATAGTGCACCCAGTAATGTGGTACTCAGCAGGCCATGCGTTTGTTTGTTATTACAGCCCGCTCATTCACTATCATGGGGTGGTTTGTGGATATTGATTGGGGAGAGTTGATTTTGTGTCCTAGATAAAAGATGGCCATCTGTCTAGATAAAAGTACTGTGGCTGAACTAGTTCCCACAACAGATGCTAGTAATGCTGTAATACACTGTGTTGTGCAAAGAGTACCATGGCTCACAACGTACATTAATTTGCTGCATGTATTATACGTTGCGTAGGCATTAATAACAAAAACTTCCTGTATTACTGTAAAACTCTTCAGATTGTGTTGGGACTAATGAACTGTTTGCTTAACGTCAGGAGGAACTGAAAATGCTTTGATGTGGCCACAGGCTCCACTCAAACTGCATTATATAATGTTATATTAGCTCCATGATGGCTTGAACTTTTGCTTGGGGAGAACACTAGCTGGTACGTATATTATTGTTATGAATATTGTAATGCAGGGTAGAGTTCACTGTCGGAGATAAACCTATCAAAAACTTCAGGATGATTGAGAGACACTACTTTCGCAACAGAGTGCTCAAAGAGTTTGATTTTGATTTCGGCTTCTGCATGCCCAATTCTCGCAACACTTGTGAACACATCTATGAGATGCCAGAGCTCAGTGAGGAAGAGAGTAAGTTTGCTATCTTGACGACCCTGTGCCTAATAGAGCCCACATTTGGCTCGACGACCCCATACCGAATGAATTTAATTGTGCCATCTTTTTCTAATTAACGCCCACTTTCTCTCACTCTTTTTTTGCAGTGCAACAACTGATTGATAATCCATACGAAACAAAGTCTGATAGTTTCTATTTTGTGGAAGATAAGCTGATAATGCACAATAAAGCAGATTATGCTTATAATGCTCACACAGCCAAACATTCACAGTAATAATATTATTAAGTGTTCATACCATGCATCACTTTACTGTTATGCATACACATGTACAGTATCAGACCCCTTTTAAATAATTTTAATTGTTGTGTTTTCATAATAATACTATTGCCACTATTTATTATGAATTAAGATTTCATGAAAGTAAAATAAAATTACATTCACACTGCAAAAATAATGACATTGTGGCAATAATCACTCTCAATAACAGTTGTCCAGATATTATTATAATATTGAACAGCTTTCAGCAGCGGCTGTACTCCATGCCAACTGCATCATCAAGTGCAGCCATGTATGAATTCGTTCTCTGAATTGTTCCTGAACTTGTCCTCGAGTCCTTCGTTATTGTAGGGTTCTCCCCCTCACTGTCATCATCCTCACACTCGTGTATGGGGCTCAGTACTCTGACTGCTGCGTCCGAACCCACGTAGGGCACAGTGGCAACTACCAGAGGAGGGTAATTCGTGCAGGGGGTGGTGGTCTCGCAATGGGGAGGGGGAGGGTTTGAATAGGAGCTCGCTATTTGCGGCAGAGTTCCATCCAAACTGTCTGTTGCATAGATGGCCGAAACACCACTCGGTCTGCGATCGCCCCTTTCGCTTAGCCTGTAGCTGTTGATGGATTCTGTGCTCGGTCGACGGCCATTGTACATGACAAACAGGGGGTTCTGTCCATTCTGTTGAAGTAGCAGCATTCCGTCACCACCGTTGTTCACAGTGGGGGCAAGAGTAGCACAATCGGTGCTGTTTGAAGGTAGCGTTCCATCTAGGCTATCGGCCGACCAGGTAGACATGGTGCTAGGCCTGCGTCCTCCATACATGATGAACATGGGGTTCTGGCCAACACTGCAATTAATATTAGTGATGAGCTCGCGACGAGCAGGCCCTTTCTTGATATCCAAATTCGGTGACGATGTATTGCTTCCCTCTCCCTCCTCTTTAGTCGCCACGCTGCTCGGTTCACTGTTGTCACATGACTTGTGATGACGTCGTCTACGATAGACACAAGGAAGCAGCTCTTCCTTCGATTGGGTCGTAAACTCGAGGATTACATTGACAACGGCCGCTACTGAGACAGTAGCAAGAAGCACCCAAACTCGATGGTGGAAACTGAGCAATTCGGCAATCACAAAGCCGATCGTGAAACCAACGGCTTGCCAGATCCTCATGGCACTGTAGGCAACGTCTGAACGGCTAGAGAAGAGGATGCCAGTGAGACCTGCAAGAGAGAGGAGAGGGCTAAACAGTGGGACCTGATGGAAGATGGTATTTTTGTGCACTGTGGATGGTGATACTAGCTATTGCTAATTATGTGTGACAGAAATCAAACGGAAAAAGGTATGCAAAAAAATACACAATAACTACTGTATGTACCAGGAGTGTGCAACAGAAATCAAAAGAAAAAAGGATTCACAGTATTAACTACTGTAGTGTACACTTGGTAGTACACACGCAAAAGAGGGACAGATTGACACGTTGAGGTCATCAGAAAATAAAATCAAAATGAAGTTCAGTTATTAATAATTATTTCTGTCCATCGTTTGAAAAGGGCTACTAAACAGAAAACAAAAAAAAAAAGAAAAGTTGCTTACGTATACTGCAGAGTGAAGGGGATGCATGCAAAAATTTCTCAAGTGATGCCAAAAAAGGTGCAGCAAAAGAACGAAAAGAAAAACAAAATAAAATTATTAATACAACATACATACATGCACAATACAGTAGATTTCATTAGCTACCTCTCAATTTAGCTAGCTAGCAAACTACACGTACATCTCACTTCCTTCAGAAGTGTAGTACAATTGTACTTTTATACCTAACTAGGTAATGCTGAACGCTGAAGTGGGTCTCAAGTTATGTAACTATTTATAGGCTGACCCACTTCTATTTATAGAACCACAATAATAATCACCTTTGTTTGACCATGGATTTCCATTCGCATATCCACAAAGTGGGTGCTGCATAGAGCACAAAATACAGCCTTGTACCACTTCTACCGTTTGGCTGCTCAAACAGCCAAACGGCCGAACACAAGAGCTGTAAAATGCTTAGTTTGGCATCAAAGAAACTCAGGATCACGCTCACAACAAAGAGTGAGCTCTTTCTCAGCCGTTGTGATGTGTTGTTGTGTGGTGCAAGTGATGACTGGTTGAGACTGAGTGATGTGTGGTGTACATATACACAGGGTAAGTCATACTAGGAAAGAAGAGCATGGCATCAAAATGATTATCGCAAAAACAAAAAAAAACCAACTTGGGAGGGGATGATTTTTTTTACTTTCTTTAGCTCAAAGTCAACGACATGGTAGTGGAATAGCTGGGAAACTTTGGCAAACATTAAACTTGGCAAAATGGCTCTCATTTGATATTGGCAGAATTTGAATTTGATAATCTGAATGCTTAGTATCTCACATGTATGTGCATCAAATCTTTGCGACCTCACCAAAGTTTCCGGCTATACTGTAAGCCTATGCTCAAATGGGAAGTGCCTAATAAACATTTCACCATTGCTCTTCTTTGAAAAGACATGCTGATAGGCTAAAGGGTGCGCATTTTTTTGTCGGAGAAAGATCACGTGAAACTCATCACAGTACTATGCGCAGGGTTTTACACTAGGTAGGAAGGTAGGAGCAACAGAGAGAAGACATCAGTCAGCAGGATTAGGAACAAATTCAGCAACAGACAGCAAATTGGACGCTTTTTATAATTAGTATAAAAATTAAAGTGGTAATCTGGGTATAACTGTTACGGACTTAGTATAAAAATTATAATCCATACATTTTGCTCTGCTAATCGTTTTCACTTAGTATAAAACATATCCATCAAATCCGAGTTTGTTTTTTTTTAATTTTTTGGCATAAAAAGACTACCAGGACAGTGTTCAAAGGCCACAGCTTGAAGAGAAGCACTAACCAAACCTACCCAAGAAGCAATGAGCAATGAACACTGTTTGGCCCTGTCGGTCAGTTCGTGGATGACAGCAGTTAGGGGGTTTTGGGCCGTTCGGTACCATAATAATATTATTAAACGACCACTAATGATGAACTTACCAGACTTCATCACCACACTATGGGTTAGCCAATTAAGCTAGCTACACAACCTCTCTCTCTCCCTCTCCCTCCCTCCATTCAATTTATGCAAGGCTTCATACTCCCTAACTATCGACATACATGCATACATTGAGGTAGCCCTGGCTACATTAATGCACATCCTATAGTGGTTTGTGGTAACGTACTTGTGGGCATGGTGTTCCATACAGCATCAGCAGCACCCCATCCGACTGCTATGATGAAGATGACAGCATAACTGGGCACTCTTTCCCAGAAGAGCATGAACAGCAACATGGAGCCACTCAGAGCGATACCAAACAGCATGATGGCAAAGCGAGGGATATACTTGAGCAGACGGCTGCAGATGATGCTCATTATGGCACTGGATACCCCTAGGGTAATGAGTGTGAAACCGACTTGATAGGTGCCAAAGCACTGGGAGATGTAGACCTGTGAGTGAGTGAGAGAGGGAGAGAGAGAGAGTGAATTGGGGGGGGGGGGGGGGGGGGGGGGGGTGGGGAATCATTACACCTAAATTTACGGAGGCCCTCAAAGTTCAATTAATTCTGCAGTACCATTTGCTCCCATGGTAACGATAAGTGGTGCAAATAGATACCACTCACAAGACACAAACAACATTCCAGCTTTGAGCACATACCATGAAGCTACATTAGCATAATATTATTGTGCATTCATAGATTGTGCGCACATAATATTATACCACGCAAGGTAAGGAATACTATACATGTACATGCTATTGTATTCACCTCAGTGAAGGTACCAAAAGCAAAAGCCAGTTCCATGCCATTGTAGATGACCATCGGCGCTATGAGCAACATCTTGACATCCTTCAGCACCTTCAACAGTTCAATCAGTGGCTCTTTGAGGTAGAGCTCGAGCTTCTTCTCCGCACTAAAGAAGCTGTTGTTGGAGGGCAGATGATCAACAAAGACAAGCAGGAGCACAATACCCGTGACGATAAATCCAACGTAGACCGATACGAGAATGTAGAGATATTTCACGTCAAAGCTCTGGCTTGTGCGAATGTTGCAAGTTTCACTCTCTTCGGACGACTTGTTCAAATTTATACCTGACTCTATCACATCAGCATCTTCGGTGTATGGAAATAGGATAAGGGATGAAGCAAGGTTACCAGGGACTTGAGAAAACTGGAAGAAAAAGAAGAATAGGCCTGTGAATTTACTGATGAGGTAGTCCTGTTTCTTTCCAAGGCTTGGAGCCACCATCACTGCTACTTCAGCAAGGTGGGTGCTTGCTGCGGCCCAGAGCGGTCCCAACGCAAATCCGATGAGAATTGACGCAGGGACGAGGGTGTACCAACTGGGATAGTAGTTGGTGAGTGTGTAGATGAGATGACATATGAAGCCGAATAAAAGACAATATTTGGTACCGAAGAGTTTGAGAAAAGCTGGTGTTATGAATCCAGCCGCTATGAACATGGCGTAGAGTAGGGACAGGGTGGCCAGGCCCAGCCCACCTGCTGAGTTGATGCTGCTCTGAAGGTTCTGAAGTCCAATGAAGGCAGTGAAGAGTACCACGTATGCCAAACTCAAACCGTAGACGTTCTTGTACGCCCACCTTTTCGACTTGCGCCTCGAGTCAGCTTCTTCCAAGTCTGGAACCGGGGGGCGTGTTCCCTTCTCGCTCGAGTCTCGGCGACTGAAGCGTTCGCCGTCGGCGAAATGCGAGCACAGGGGACTCACTACGGCGCTTCCCTCTGGGTCAATTCGAATGTTTTCAAAATAGGAGCCCGAGTCGGGGAGGTGCTGTTCGATATCGTGGCTATTCTCCACTATCTGCCCGATAGTCACTCGGCTCGTGGGTCGGTCAGCGAGCGCGAGGGTGGCGTTGGTGGTAGTTCCCACCGACGGCCGCCTAGGTTCGAGCTGAACGCTGCCTTTTCTCTCTTCTCGCTGCTTCTTCCCCATCTAATATCACCTCGGGCTGCTCGAGAAGAATTGGAACGAGCGAGGTCCGCGTTGGCTACTCATACTGCATGCACCGTCTTGCGTAACAGGTTTGGGCTGGTTGACCAGATTGGTAACCTCAAACTAATTATATTATTATTAATAATTATTAGCGTACGATTCGGCGCGCGCCGGACGGATAATTAACTGTGCGCATGCGTCATTATTTTGGCGGGAGTTTAGCGCGCGAGGTGTGGTTGGCTGACTGTACTGTGCCACGATGTCTCTCTTTGGTCACCTTCTCTCTCGACAGTACTCGAATTCACCATCGTCCCGTGTCACAGGTCCGTGAAAAAAAAAATCAATAATTTTGCGTAGATTATTACTCAGTCATAAAACAAAAAGAGCGTCATGGTGCTTGTGGTACTTGTAGGTCACCTATGGTCGGTGTTTGAGAGTCTGCAGTGTCACTACAATGACGAAGTAGTCTTCCACGGAGGAATGACAGAGGTATACCTGTAAATTCTGGCTTAAAAAATAGGTGACCTGTAATCTGTGCATGCACACGCTGTGACAAACACCATCCCTTGTACATAATTTGACACACACACACGCCCCCACTCCATCTTTATATCACTGAAGGCCCCTGTTCCTGTGTTTGTGTGTAAGTTCTCCCCTGACTCTCTCCATGGCAATCTGCTGGCGGCTGGTGATGAAGAGGGCTCGGTGAGGCTGATGAACACACAGAGAGCTGCCTCACAGTCTGTCGTCAGAGGTACATGTACACACAGTCACTCGTAATAGCACTTCTTCCTCAATTTTCCATAATCTGATCAAGCTTTGCTGTCGATTTTTACAGAGATTGAAGCTCACCGAAATGCAGTATTTGACATCGCTTGGGTGCCGTGGGACCACAGTCTGGTAAATTCACACATTTTGGCAATGTATATCAACTCTACTGACTAATTACATGTATGTTCTTCGTATATTATAGTTTAGTGGATCAGGTGATGTCACAGTTCGACATTGGGATATGGTAGGCGGAGCCTTACTGGGAGAGTTCAGAGCGCATACGGCCAGCGTGAAGTCCATTGACATCAATACAGATGAACCAAGTGAGTGTTGTGCAACATATTTTGACATTAATTTCGATATTTCTTTTTGATTGTATAATTAGGTATGTTTGTATCGGGCGGCCGTGATGGTAGCATACACGTGTGGGACACGCGCTGTGCTAAGCGTGGCTCCCAACACAGACCAGTCAACTCCATCTCTGCCGCTCACAAGAAGCCCGACGAAAGAAACGGACAGGCGGGAAAAAGGAAGCAGGCGAGAGGTCGAAGGTCAGCAGGACCACCACCCTCGTCCGCCAGTGTACACATAGGAGACACCAAGTACAGTGTGACGACCGTCCTGTTCCATGGCAACCATAAGATAGCGTCGTGTGGGACTGCAGATGGGTGAGTCAAAATTGTGAAGATTAAATGCACTAAGTCTTGGTAAATTAATTAAAGTGGAACCCCTCTCTTAAACTCAGTGTTGTGAAGCTGTGGGATCTTCGTCGTACATACACCAACAGTCGACTGGAGCCACCCCCGGCCTGGTTCACCTTTGAACCCGTCACTGAATCCGGGAGGCAGTACAGTAAGTCACCCTCCATTCATTATCTCTTCTAATAAACTCGTCCTGCTGTGTGTAATTATATCTGATACTCGGATCATTATTATTCTTTTATTGCTGTACAGGTTTCACTTCGCTTGTGTCTGGCCCCCACCAGAGCACACTTTTTGCCAGCTGCACGAACCACATGTGCTACATGTACAACTCAGCCGGTCTCAACAAACTACCAGGTTTGTGTGTCATTAGAAACATACTATAATGATATTATTATTATTATCTTACACTTTCAATTTTTTTTCTCGTGCATGTTTTAAAATGATCAGTGAGTGTGTTCAGTGGTCATCAGAGCTCCTCCTTCTATGTCAAGTCCTGTGTCAGCCCTGATGGACGCTACCTACTCTCTGGCTCCAGCTGTGGAAATGCATTCTTATGGCAGGTGGGGGAAAAGTTATTCTATTTTCATGTGTGTATTATGCAATTTTTACCACCACCCCCCCTCCCCCCGGCTTTTCGCATGCAATATTTGGGCATTTTAAATATTGGACCTAGGTTGCCATGGCCACTTCTCGTCATGATTGTGTGCAAATCCTACTCCTATTCCTTGCAGTTTTTCTTTTTTGTGAATCCCGTCCTTTTCACTACAGATTGATCGGCCTGAGATTGCTCCCCTGATGCTGACTGGACACACCAAGGAGGTGACAGCTGTGGCTTGGTGTCCCTCGGACATGACAAAGATAGCCACATGTTCCGACGACAGTGACCTGAGGCTATGGAGGGTGGCACATGGGAAGAAGGGACCAGGAGAGATCACGGGGAGGTGCCAGCAGTATATGGGAAATGGTAAGGATGCATGTATGTGTATGTATGTATATACAATGTGGGTGGGTGTATGTACTGGAGAGATGGGGAGAGGGAGAGAAAAGAGGGGGAGGGGGGGAGGGGGAGGGACAGATGTTTACCTATAACTATTTTGTAGGGCACTTAAAGGGTAAAGAACTCTTGAAGCGATATTATGAAGAGGCATCAACTAAAGCTAATCAGTATAGAACTCCACTACATCCTGTACAGCAGAAGTCGACAGCAATAAACTCCACTCCTACCAATAATATCACTATCATAAACAGAACTAGCCTTCATACCTCACAGTCACCACAGCCGAGCCCTACATGTGGTGATGTTACTATAACTGAAGGAAATTCAACCACTCCACTCTATACAGCTGCTGCTGTTACCATGACAACACAGGTGACGACAAAACGAAGACTAAAGCTAGAAGATGCTTCATCATGCAAACCCCAGTCTAAGAGAAGGAGAACGTTGAAGAGGGACTCTAGTGGCAGTAGTGGGAAGAAATCTGTTGCTAAATCGAATTGCTCATTGAAAAAAGATAATTCAGGACAAAGAACAATGCAATCATATTTTCAGCCAGCATGACTCTAAATAAATCAGCCAATTTGTGATTAACGTAGCTACAAGAAACTATTATCAAAGTGTCAGCGTATTGTGCCACTATTAAATTTTTGTTCATCTACAGTGTAATTTTATAATTGATAGCTGCTATGATGCCTAGTAGTTAATTATTATGCTCTTGACAAACTGGAGCACAAAACCATTGGGAATGATTTCAGTGATGTCTGTCTTTAACACAATCTGCATTAAAAATTACGGTTAATAGATGATGAAAATTATTGGCTATGGATGTTACATAATAATAATATTATATATATATATGGCTATTGTAAGGAAAGCATGCAAGCACAGCTAGCTGAAATTAAGATCAATAATAATAATAATATTATGGAGAGGCATCAATTAACCGAATAATAATAATATTATAATGATGCTTACCTTGATTTCTGGTGGCGAGGACCAGGTACCTGGTACCACTTTGACTTCTAGCAGTATCCAGATGTTATTCACGAATTTAGCAGACATATACATCATTTGATAAGTGTAGCTACCAACACTGAAATTGTGCTGAGCAATAGTAAAGATCTTGTTTGCTTCCAGTTTCTTCTCGATGACATTTGCAGTGAGATTTAGACGAAGCTTGACCTCACCACCTTCAAGCTGATCCCATTTAATGAAGAAATCTTCACTTTCTGCATGTGTTCATAATAATAATAATTATAGATCAGTATGTAAGTTGAGTCAGTGTGATTTATTTTAGCTATACCAAATTTTCCATCATCTGAGAGAAGAATGTTCAGTGGCACTTCAGTGGTAAAGCTGAATTCTCCAGCACTGTTGGTAACAATAATCTGGACTAAGTTTGGGGGGTTGATTGGTATCAGAACACGTCCTTGTGTGCTGACTGGGACGGAAATGCTGACCGATATGTTTGGCATCAGACTCAAGCCAGTAGCTACTGATTCAGTTGGAATAAAACCAAAGCTGTATGCAACAGTGTGTGTATATAATATGTGGAGGTGTACGTGTGTGTATAATATTATTACCCCGCGCGCATGCGCAAGGGGTAAAGTAATCGGTTTTGTCTGTCGTCGTCTGTCGTCGTCGTCAGCACAAAAATCGCCAGATCTGGAGATCTAGGCGTCTGAGCGACTTGTAAGTACAGCATATCCGTCGATATCGTCGAAAAACTGGCTTCATTGTGCTTCGAATCGTTTGGCAAGGTCCATGAGCGTCGCAAATGCTTCGTTTTGTTGGCCACGCCTATCAACACTACCCACCATGTGCTTTCTGCTCATGCGCACAACCTGGCACAAATGTGTAGGTAAAGGTCGTCAATAGGCTTCTGTGGCATGGTACGGCTCTCACATCGACGCTGCAGCGCGCGGGGTATGTGCTCTATAGAGCTCTAGTTAAAATTTAATATCGAGCAAGGAGTAAGTGTTGACATGTCTAGTGATGATTACTATATACTCCACTATTAAATTTTGGGTAGGTAAAAGTCCTATATAGTTCAATGAAATTGTGCATGCAGCTCATGATCAGTGCAGAGCTCTACACTGCCTACTCATTATAATATGTAATAATATTATAATTGTACCTATTTTGGCCAAATTGTATACTCCAGTCAATCATAGGGATATTGCCGACATTGTTGAAGGTAAAATAGGCCCAAAGTTCGTCACCAAAGTGACAAATTGAACCATGGATCATCAACTCAGGCTTTGGCTCCCGAGAGTGAAAATCCAGCTATAGGATAATTATTATAATAATTGCTAATAACAATTATTAATAATAATAATAGAAGCTTCATTACATTTTCCTGTGCTATACATTCTTGAGGCAGCTCCGCAACTGTTGCACCTATAATAAGGATAATAGTTTCTCAAGATTTTTTGCATTTTAATACCGGTAGATATTGCGCACTAACACACAAAAGGCCTCATGCGCATGCGCCGAGCGTAAATCAGGTTAGAATCTGACCACACCCCCATTTTAATGGCCTTATAAGGACGTTGAATTAGCTATATATAACGCTAGTTGTAAGCTCAACGGATCCATCTTTGAGCCGACTCGATTTGTTGAGTGACTCTTCCCTATAGTGAAAGCGAAATTCATCTCAGCGATAAGTGAGTTACCAGTTCACAATGACATTGTTTCAGTGTTGTACTTCAATCTTGATTGTAAAACAGATAATATCGACTAGGCACACCGAGCGAAGCGAGGTTCCCACTCGGGTCCTGGTTGCACCATAGATAATTTAGACTACGCAGTGTGCGTAGTCTAAATTATCTATGGTTGCACTTACAACGTTTCCCAAATTTCTAAAATATCGCTTTCGGCCACCAGAGCAACACAGGCCAGCCTTTGCAGTTCAACTTGAGTTGTCACTGTTGATCAGATTGCTAACCTGCTGCCGCGGCAAGTGTACAAAGCCGTGCAGTGCTTCGTCTAGCCTATTAGTGTATGGACCCCATTTGAAAAATTGTGTGCCTCCCTAAATACTCGCACTCCACTGTCACAGTTGTGGCCCCCATTTCCGATTACTACTCACGGATTGGCTGACAATCGGCCCACTCTTAGAACATATCAAACTGACAACCTAACTAAAATTTGGACTTACTGTGTGGGCGTACTATTGCGTCCGTGGAATTATTCCCACATACGCTGTAGTCACAACATAGGAGATGTCAAAAGTTGATCGCTATCTAATACTAAACTTTCAGACTCCTACTCTTAACTAGCGCCTCGCCAGAGACGGCCAAACAGATCTACAAAACGCAAGGATTTTAGCACCATCTGACTCGTATTGAGGCAACCTTGCCCCACCCTAGCTAGAGCCTCACCCATACCCATACCCAGCGCTCGGCGCAGCCTACCTTGTGGGGTGTGGTTGCAACGCTAAATCCGGTATCCTCACCGCATTCTTGTAGCTTAACCAATTGGCTTGTGTGCTGAGCGAGGAAATTCCTGCACTCGCGTGTGTCCCCAGTCTATGATTAAAAGCACTGTTGATGCACATATGATTGATGATACAGAGTACCAGGCCCGAGGGAAGGCCTAGTGCTGGTATCCCAAACTACTGGCACAGGTAGATTAAGCCGATGATCACCCCCATAGATACCATTTATAGTACCTCTATATCGTACTCGCTGAATAGGGCAGTGATCTCATTCATGTGTACCATGCATGTGCATAGCCTCGAACCCAGGTTCGAGACCAACATGTGCATGGCATTTGGCAGCTGATGATAATTAATGTAGGTGCTACATTGTACACTATATCCAGACGCCTGCTTGTCCTTGACTCTTTACCCACTTCTCAATGTTGGAATGTGGCTACCTGGTGACCCAGTTCTAGCTATTATTATTATATCATAGGCGTGGGAAGATGATTTAGTAAATGGGTGCTCTGATGCCTTTGTGTACACTAAAATCGATAACATAAAAACACTACAGATCAAAGTGTGACTTTGTGTGTGTTCCAGTCAGAAATTTCATGGGTGCACCCATGCTTCCTACGCCAGTGTATATTGACCCACTGTGTTCAAGTTATGTGTGGTTTTCATATAGCTATAATCAAGAGTAATTAAAATAATAACAGAGTATCAAACACACTACATATATGCCCCGTGTAGTAAGTCTCCGCAGAATAGGTGACTTCTAGTCTTGCGTACGTTAATCTATGTAACACATTAAGCCAAGGAGTCTGACACTCGGGTTTTATTTGATTCAGACTATAAAAAGTAGAGAAGTAGAGTCATTCAGATATTGGACCAATGAGAGTGCGCATTTAGCTATGGATGTGGTGGCTTTGAGTTGAGAATAGCTACGATATCGAGTGACGCCAGCAGACGTACCGGAACATTTGAATAGAACTCTAAAAGCTAGAGAACAATTGCAAAGCAGCATTCATGGCAAACCAGGGAGTGATTTGTAACTACATCAGTATCTCATAAGAAAAAGTGGCAGTGCCTGGTGTCAGAAGTCATATGACATGGGCATTGCACCTGGGGGGGGGGGGGGGGGGGGGGGGATCTGCTAGGGGAGGCCATGGTCCCCCCACTTTTTAGACTATGCCATAGAATAAGCCGACCTTACCTGTCCATATCAATATAACTAAACCGCTTTCATTGGTATACTCGAGTTGCCAGCAGCTTCTTTCTGCCCTGCAGTTGTCCCTGCTCCTCACGAACTCGTTTCTCATTAATTAGTGCATAGGCATGGCTATAAATTTTGTGCATGCACTATATAGCTGTTACACAATCCTTGCCCCCCTCACCTTCCAATTGCTTCTGACACCATGTATGACCATTTATGTGCCCGGGTGCCCTACGGGACTCTCAAAGGGTGAATTTTGAATGAGATATAATTATTTATGATATCATACAATTGATGATTTAATGTGAGGCATTCCGTATAAGCTGCCATACACAACTAAGTACTGAATGCAGCAGGTAGGTTTTATTTTATAGCCTAGCTAGTATCAGATTTAGGGTACTTACTGTTGCCATATTATGATGTTTTGCTACCTTAATTAGCAGTAATTAAAAGTGGGCTTTATTTAGAAGTTTGCTACTGTACTGTTACGTCTCAAGTTGCTTACTTTGGAATCCAGAAGATTTAATCATGATGAAGAGTAACAGTGCTTTGCATATAGTCCTCGCATTCATTGCACTCTTCTCCGATCCAATGTTAATTATGAGATTAATTGATATATCACTGCGGCATGTACGTGGTTGACCTTTCCAGTTACTATTATATTCACACGTGCTTACTGCAGTTAGTGTGCGCGCATGCGTATGAGTAATTCTGCGGGAAGCACGTGTTCTTATATCCCATGATGTCATCTTGTTTTTCCATCATTCAATCGTGCTGTTTGTGTAGGGAGTTTTGACACCAAAAGGAAAAATTGACATAGTTACTGTTTTTCCTTAAGCTTATGGTATCATAACTCCCTCACAATGATTTTCCAAACAGTTAAGCGTGATCAAGTGATGCTTGGAAAACAAGATGATCACGGGATATTAGCTAATAAAATGCCTACCGTGATCAAACTATGTAATCGCTACACAGTCTATAATCAATATTGTTATATTTTTTAGCTGGCATATAATATTATAAAGCATGGTATTTTTTGATGATATCTGGATTGTTCGATTTTCATTTTTTATGGACTTTATGATTTATTGCTTACAGATATGGAATTGTCAATGAGCTGGATTATAGACAGGATATGACGTTGTGTTATATACCGTATTCGCTCGATCAGACGCCGCTCTCGATTAGTGGCCGCTCTCAAATAGCCACCGCACCTCTGGAAGTGCTGAACGAAATAGTCGCCGCTCTCGAATAGTAGCCGCGCCACGCCTACTATTCAAGAAGCACGTTAGCACATGAACATACCTCGCTACTCGTTCTCCATGGCAGGCATGGCAGGTACAAGAAGTATTTAACAGTCTTATAGAACAAGTTCAACGTTCATCTACATCAGAAAAGGGCCAGAATCTCCTAGTTCAGAGGTGTCGATCGATCGTTTCTGTACGGATTGCCTCTCTGGTAGCTAACTGATATTAATAAACGCCGATATTAATAGTCGCTGCTCTCGAATAAACGCCGCACAAACTCAGGCAATGAAATAAATAGTAGCCGCGGCGTCTGATCGAGCGAATATGGTAGTATTTATTATTATGTACTCAATGTCCTGCATGCATGTTACACTAGTGCTAAATAAGAAGTTTGACAGTATAGATGGGCATGTACATGTAAGTGGCTGTATTGGCCAGCTAGACCCTTGTCCCCTCTCCAGATTAGTTTTGCAGTGGAGGGAAAGGTCTAGCAGTGGCCAGACTACAGCCAGAGTTGTTATTCAAACCGTCGTCTATCTTCTATAATAATTATTATGATGCTGGTTGAACGTTATGCAGTAAAGTGGAATCCACCAACCATTTCCAGCCACTCACCCGCATCAATTTTTGGGCTCGGGGGGATAAGAAATAATGAATTATTGGCCTTACATAACACTGCATGACTTAAGTATGCTACTTACTAACGTAGTGATCCTTTACCATATAATTATACATAGAACCCAAAATAGTATTACAGATCAATAATAATAATATATAATAATTATGTATAATGATCTGTATGATTGATACAACAATAATGTGAACTAGCATCCTCCTATGTCTTTTTTGCTCTTGCGGTGCCAGCGAGTCTCCTGTGGATCAAACCCTCTCTGGGCGTGGCCTAGCACTGCCCACTCTGGGGTAGGGGCAATGTAGTCGAGAGATGTAAATGTTTCTGTTCCTCCTGAAGAGTCAAATTTTTGAATCTAACATACGATATTGTGTGTATGTGAGAGAGAAAAGACAGGAGGGAAGGGAAGGAACGATAACATCAGTGTATCATGGAAGGATAATAAAGTTCTTACAAGCTCATGGAATTTGGGATAATCGATCCAAGTGTGCCATCGTCCATCAATCTTGAACTAAAAAGAGAAGCAATGTCATAATTATAATAATATTATTATAGCTATAACACCAATGATATCGTCTGGGCAGGCATGTACCTTCTTATGTGCTATGAGTACACAGTTGGAGTGCTCATGCTCGCATGCTATCTCATAGTCTGGAAGCAGGTCAGCAAACTTCTGGACAAAATTCAACACCTACACAAGAAAGTACAGTACTGATCATGCACAATTATTCATAGAAGCATACCTCTTCATGCCAGGGAATGTTTGCCATGGTGATGTTGGACGCCTTTGAATCTCCGCAGTAGGTCACCCCCTATCGTAAGTGGGATAATTCATTACGACATGAACCTTGATATTATTACATCACTATCAGACTTACTTTGACCTCTATGAAGTCCGGGTTGCCCCTGGCAACCAGACTGGCATAGTTCTCTAACTCCTCAGTATTCCACTCCTTGACAAGAGTCAACCGATAGACTGTCCTTTGACCCTTTAAAGATTAAGTCAGATGCAATTTGTATCAGTACCAGTCCTTCATTGCACGCAATAATAGTATAGATGCGTACCTTCTCGGCCAAAGCTTCTAAACTGCTAATAAATCGAGGCCAAAAGTCACGAAAGAGAGGCCTATCAATCCTCTTCAAGCTCTCCTTAGTGCTGGCATCCACGCTCACATACAGCTGTGTCACTGGAACCAGGTTCCTGGAATGGGAATGAGTACTCAAACAACTTCTATAATACCCATACACAATACTAATAATATTATTATAAGGATGATCTCACTTGATAGCCTCAGGGAACTGGGCATTTGTGACCAGGAACGTGGATATTTCCTTCTGATGGAGGAGGCGAGCTAGTGTGTTGATTTCTGGGTACATGATTGGCTCTCCCACTAGTGACAGGGCGCAGTGCTTGGGCTCCATACCCTCGGCAAAACGCTCTGGCTTCACCCCTGGGACACCTGAAAGAGTGTGTGAGGGTATGCATGGGTAATTATTATGTGAAAGTTTGTACTTTCCACACAATAATATTACCATTAGCATAAGCACACATTATGCACAGTGGGAGGAGCCTGGCTGGGAGGAGCTTAGATATAGGGCATGTGTATAATATATGCCAGTGTTTCTATGATCCAATATTGCTCGTTTGGCAACTGACGCAGTTCTCTACAAAAAATTAACATTTTTCAGACTAATCTGAAATTTGAAAGGAACACTAATCACGCCAATAAACCAAGTAGCTAGACAGACCTTGCATGCATTTCTGAGGACACATACCATCACAAAAGAGTTGGCAAGCAACTAAAATGTATTTACAACACACCCAAGAAGCAAGCAGTTAGTCCTAATAGTACCTGTAATCTCATTGTACAAAAGAACGTAAAATTTAACGTGAATGACCAGCAATGCACCGTAGTAACTAATAATATTATTATTGCAACCAATCATGCAGCAGTACAAATCACTTTTTGGAGGACGGCCAAGTCGCTAACACACACTGGTAATGGACAGCAATACAACAGCTATAGACATAAAGTGGGTCATGCAGTGTTGGATGAATTAATTTTTATTTGCTATCTAGACATACGCAGGTATAGGGGCAGGAATGCAGTGTGTCCCCGTGTACACGAACAGCTATATTACAGCATAACTTGTAGTTAGTACTACAGCATTATTAATAATATGAATAGTATGTATTGTATAATGTGTATTATAGTGCGGATAAACAGATAAAGGTTGGATGAGTAATACAGTTACTGTACAGAACTCGACAAGTAGTAAGTAAATAGGTGGAGAGTAATAGTACCGGTGCGGAAAGAAATTGCACAATAGCTATATATTATACGGCAATACTCATCGTTCTAAGAATAACTCTGTAGTAGGATTGGGAACAGAATCTTGATCGAGTGTCCAGCTAAGAATGAAGTATACTGATTGAATGTCTTGGCAACTCATTTCATGAAACAAAAGTCAACTACTCAAAGAAGTGTTAGGCACTGAATAGCCAATTCTGTGAGCTGAACATAACTTTTGCCGAGGCTTAAAACAGCATCCAGGATCTCAGAGTCATCAGAATATTCTAATCTGCTAGACTGGTAATTATAGGCAGTGATCGAAAGTACAAAAGTTATATTAGAGTTGTTTGTAATGGTGAAAGTGCAGAAGCTATAGTTGGTTCAAGCAGTGAAATTGCAAAAGTCTATACTGCTGGCTACTTATTGGATATCGATAGTTTAGCTCAGGATTGCATGATGGCTCTGAATCTGTCTCCTTCACCAAGTGTGGTCACAACACAAGAAGATGCTTTGGCAGTTGTGGAAGAGCTGATGGAACACATAAAGGTATACTACTGTACACACCACTGCATGGAAGTCCACAAAAATAGCTCCATGAATGCAGGCAGGGTTTCTTTCAGGGGGGGGGCGGGGAGGGGCATTCGCCCCCCCTTGGAACCACTTTGCCCCCCCTTGGCATTCTCACATTGTCAATTACAAATACTGTGACAGAGAAATAGGCAATGGTACAGGTAATTTTGGCTGTCAGATTGCGCCAGAAACGGTCTGAGAGGACCTAAATTCCAAAAATTTTCTGGGGGAGGACCCCCAGACCCCGCTTTATGGCATCTTGTTTGATTCTACTATGCCCCCCCAAATTTCACTGAACCCTGGTTTCGCCCCCTCCTGGGAAATTTTCTGAAAGAAACCCTGGCAGGGTATAATTATTTCTAATAATACGCTCACATTGTTTTATATTTAGGTCAAATTTCGGTCCGCTTGTGGTCTTAAGGTGGGTGAGATAGTGCACATTGGATCTCTTGCAACAGGCACAGCACTACCGGGAAGATTTGATGCCAGCCTTATCGTATATTCATCAGGTAAGACTCTCTGAGACGCTTGGTAAACATTATGACTGTAGAGATCATAGAGCTTAGGCACAATGTCATGCATGATGCATACCAGGCTTTGAAGGTCGAAAGTTCTACTTGTTAGGCTCCATAGCTTTTTTTCTCCTTCGATCTCTTCCCTCCAGAGCCACGAGGCTCTAGCTGACTGTATGCACGAAGACAATACAAACTAGTCTGAATCTGATACCACATGCCACTTGCCCACATCTGTAAGTGTTTGCTTCTTGATTATGCAGACATTGACGCAAGAGATATACCAAAAATGGGATATGAGCCATGGCTAAGCAGGATAAACGAGCTATTCAAGTCGGATAAGGATATATCTGAGTTTTACCAATTTCACGTGATGACTGAGAGAGCGCTGCTCTTCATGCTCGAGGGAGTGGAAGTGGAGCTACTGGTCAGCCCAGTCTGGAGCAGACCTGGTGAATTTTACACTTTCTTGGAGACTATTAAGCCACAGCATAGAGACAAGTAAGCATGCATATTATATATATACTCCATGGGGCCATGCGTTAATAAACCTACTGGTAGTACTACCTAACAATCACAGCTAGTATGCAGTCTTAGGCGACTCCACTCAGTTTTTCAGAATGTTAAAAATTGTACTACTAACACAGTATAACTAGTAGTAGCCATCCCATTGCCACATGATGGAGCTAATCCCAGGCCGCTGAGATACAATGCATGGTATAATATATTATAGCTACTGATATGTACATAATTCATCGATCAAGTCACTTGTTGGAGTAATCGATATCAAACAGCACGTTATATAAGGTTGTATGAGAGAGTACTTGTTAAACCGATTAGTATTTGTAGGATGCTCTTAACCCCAAGGCAGCAGGACAAATTAGAAATCATGTACCAGTATAATAATATTATACACACCAAAGTTGTTTATGAATTTTCTGCCATTAATAGTGCATTTGTACTCCGATAGATTCATCCACTGTGCAGCAAAATGGCAGGCTCAATTCTTCAAGCAACAGCCCACTAATCAGGTAATAGCACAGTTATTAGAAAACAAACAAGACTTATTGTAGCATGCATGGTTCCAAACATTCATTCCAAATTTTACAATTGAAGACCTACTTTTACGGCGGCATATCATAGTAACTATAGTTCACCCCTCCTGCTAATTAAAAGCTATGTGCCAAATAAATAGCAGTCTTTCATCATTACTGAGGGTGGGGTGCCCCATCATGATGTAGGATTTCCCATCCATAACTCAATCTTATTCCTTTCAAGTACTGCTGACTATGCATAGTATTTTCCCATCCCAAATCGGATGACTGTACCTTATACCTACAAATTATTGTTATCTCAAATTCTGTTATACTATGCTATTAAAAGTATTGCTAGAAAGCATCAGATCAATTGGTACATTCCATGCTGAGCAAACTAAGTCCGGTCCCCACTATTTTTAAACATGAAATAGAGAGATGATTTTCGCTGGGAGTTTATCCGTCGAGCAAAGGCATGGAGGGAGCAGAAGTGGCCTCGGTGCACGGGAGGGGCAGGGAGACCCTCGTCCTACCTCCTCTCTCTCCTCGTCATCAAGGCGTACGAGACGGCACAAAAAAGAGTCGGAGCTTTCTCCATGTTCAGTCCAGAGTCTCTCGCTTACTAGTTAGTTGACAGCTGCATAATAATTATGCTATTGACATTATATGGTGTATATGTAGTACTACGTGTATAGTATTCACTACATTTTGTTTTACTGTACAGTGCAAGTGAAGCGCTAAAGAGTATGGTACACAATCATAAAAAGCTTGAGTAAGCGTATACTTTGCTCTAACCATAATGTTATTAATATCATGGATGAACATGTACACACACAAAATATGTGACCCTCCTCCCCTCCCTCCCCACATCTCTCTCTCTCTCTCTCTCTCTCTCTCTCTCTCTGTTCCAGCATCTATTGGGAACGTTGCTACTCCCTAAGCCAGTATCCTACCCTTATTATGCCCCGCCCACCTCGTATCCTTGACCCGGCCAACCCTGGCAACAACTTATACATGAGTGGAGTGGATAGCTACAGTCCATATCAGCACTGTGGGGAGTACATGGTCGGAGATGGGAATTGGACTGTTCTAGCAAGACTCATTGATAGCTTGGACTTGAGCAAACCAGTGAATCACTGGGTATAGAATTGTCCTCTTGAAGAATGTTTGTGTCTGTGTCAGTTTTATCCTTGTAGCATGCAAGACCATACATTATTGCAAGTCTCTATATTATATATCATGGCATTACTAGACTCCAGAGGAGGTTGGTCACGATTTTCGCGGAATGCGGATTTAAATCATGCGCACAATATGTGATGTATACATTTTGCTGACTCAGCGGGTTGATCTGGGTTGCGGGGGCGTATACTGTAGCCTATGGGAAGTGCACTCTAATTAAAAATCGTGACCAACCTCCTCTGACTAGACTCAGTGATGTGCACTAATCCAGTGTTCATGCCCTATCTTATCGTTAATCATATTCATAAATTTGGAGAATTTACTCCTTGGATTACCAAAGTGTCAGCATAACACCAGGTTTGTATCTTATACCAGAGTTCTGGGCACAATTCTTGGATAGACTATACACAATGAGGCAAGGGCAAAGAAATCAGAGAGCCAATACCTATACACAAGTACATGCATAATGATCAATAATTAGCAGAAAACCAGGTTCCATGCATTGATCCAGTTTCCAATTATTGGAATCTGCATGCCTGCTGATTCATTCCTAGCCATTACAATAATTAACCAACCATGAATCAGCTAAATTCAATACAGCTGCTTAAGCTATAATAATAATTATATTCATGGGCGTGTATTGGGATTCTCCTACAAAGTGATGGTGTTCCAATAAACTAGAATAAACAATAAAGGTGTATCCTAGCAAGGTTAAACCATAACAAACAGCGGCATCACGTAACATGGCTGCCAGGCCAAAGTTAGGCAAAGGATGGAACATCAAATATCCCAGCACACCAATAGAGGAGGCCAAGGCGGCCATTGCAAAGTTGGTCTTGTCAATGCACAAGGTAAGCCAAGGCCCAGTAAACAATAGTGCATATTATACTACCAGTAACGTATAGCTACAAAATGTTCAAAAAGGTATATACTCCAAATGCAATGATCCATATCTAGCTAAATCTGATTTAGTATCAAACTTAATAGGCCGAGTTTCAAAGGAAGGTAGGGATTGAAGTGACAGAGGTCTTCAAGGGAGGGTCTCTTGGCCATGGCACAGCAGTGGAGCATCACTTTGATATTGATTTGGTGCTCTACTCGAGAAGTAAGCCACCTGCTGTCGTAATTACCATCTCTCTAATGCCCAGGCATTAATGTATATGTAGGCTTCACAGTTGAAAAGGCTGTCAGAGATGGCTATGATGAATACTTTGACAAGATAGATTCCTGCTTGGAAGAATACCTTGGGGACGACTACTGTCCAGAAGATGAGCGTACGGATGTTGCCATCAAGTTTGAAATTCAGCTACCCCGACAAAGCCCCATAGGTGTTGACTTAATTCTGAGTCCGTACTTTTCCGACCAACACGACCTACTAAGGTCACTGAGTAGAGTGGATGATAAGTCAAAACGGCTCAAGTTGTGAGTCAAACATAAGTGGCACGAGTTTGAGTATCAAAAATGCTCACTATCGTAGGTTCTCAGCAAGTGCTTCCAAGTGGCAAACACAGTTTTTGAGACAGCAAGACAATTGGGTACATAGGCTGATAATCACCAATTTCATGTCCCTCAGTGATATATAAAGCAAAACTGATGACAGATGTATACTATGTAGGTGAAAGAATTAATCCGGAGGACCAAAGCATGGAAGAATATCCACTGGCAAGATCAGCCTAATGAGGGCCGTCCGAAATCCTACTTTCTCTCCATTTTGGTGATCATAGCTTATGCACGAGTACCAGCGGGGATGAGAATAAGGAGGAAGAAGGGACTGAGAAAGCTTATTCCCACGTAAGTATAATACAGTTATAACACATGCATGTACATGCAGCTACAGCTGCTCACATGTGTTCTGATCCACATAATAATTATTATTCATAAATATACTATTAAATTTTTTGATATGCTGGAATACTGGGCACAGAATGACTCGTGAATTTAAAGCACTCATTCGAGAGATATTCGGTGACCGACATCTGGAGTAAGAATTTAGCATATATGTATCGCAAGCATAATCATTATTACCGGTATTATTATTTGGCAGTCTCTCCGTTCCTGGGGCAGATGAGCATCTTCAGGTTACATACAAAGACCTTCTTCCTGATAAGCCAAGAATCATTGATCCTATAAACCCAGCTAATAATCTCTACCTCAGTGGAATCACACGATGCAAGGAGGAAGATAACAAGTGGAGGCCTTTCATGAGGAAAATTGACAGCCTTAATTTGTCTCCTGACATCTTGCGGCAACATAAGAGGGTCTTTCATCCTGACTAATTGGCCTAGTGAACCTTACAGTATAGTTAGTACTGTGAAGTAGTTGCTATTATACTGCTACTAGTTATGTATATTATATCCCAGCTGATCGATATCTGGACATTCTAGACTCATACAGTGTAGTTTTTAAGCAACAAGAGATCATAGTATATTTGTGCCCAATGTATGTATCATTATACATGTGAGTTGCTCAGGACTAATATCTGATGATCATATGATGATGTATGGGAGCCTTTGCAAATCTTCCCATCATAATAATAATATTCAATAATTATTATGTATATACTTGGTGGGTAATTACAAATATATGGGACTTGGAGAGCATTATCTTCAAATTCCATTGAATAAGACAATAGTGTATAGTGTGTGCGTGGTCATTCCCAGTACATTAGTTACTGTGCATGGTACACATCACTGAAAGCACTATCACCCTTGATAAGATAAACACCGGAATTCCCCAGGGTATTCCCCTACCAAAGTTAGCAATTACAAGCTAATTATAAGTATTCAGTGTGTATGCCTGGCTAGGAACTCATAAGAGCTAAGGCTTTGCTGCTACAATACCCGGCACAGGCACATGTAAGTTAAACTGATAATAGTTATATAATCCACTTCATGGGGCGTGTATACAAGTTATCAGAAAGAAAGCTTAGTACTCTACTGTTCATCACCTTTGACCCCAAGAATTTTTTCCCAATCATTTCTGGTAAAGTTCATGGCTATCTACAACCTTCATCAGCAAATTTTTGATATTCATTGTTTACTGGAACCCAGCCCTACACCTATAGTATACAAGTATAAAATACAATCATGATAGCAGATTTACCGTTTATACAGTGTATACCAAGAATTGTATATAAGACTCAATCTCCCAGGAAAGGGTGGCACGGCATACTTTCTATACCACATAGAGCACACAACATTATAACAAAGCGTGATTGTTTCCATAACAGCACAACTTGACAATCAATCCGTGTCAGTTTATGTGATCACCCATTCAGCTATACACCATGGCTATGGCCTACCTGTCTAGCTGGTTTCAATCGGGCAGGACTGAGGCTGAGCAGTATCAGCTAAACCTGAGGGAAGCCAGAGAAGCAGTGGATGAACTCGTGAGGCACATCCACGTGAGTTGAGTTGTAATAAAAAAAGTCAAGTGCTAATGTTCAGCTGTGCATATAGACATTCAAATATGAACGAGACAGCTTCAACGTCAGTGAAATAGTTGAGGGAGGGTCCATGGGTCATGGTACCACTGTACCTGGTGAATTTGACATTGATCTTGTCATCTACTCCCGAGGTATGAATCAATATGAAGCTGCATTGATATAATATTATACCACAGCATAATAATATATAATGTTTGGAACACTATGTATACTTTCTTTAGACATTAGTGGTAGAGAAGTACTCCAATCTAGATCACTGTTTCAGCCATGGCTGAGGAAGCTCCATGCCTTTCTGCAAAACAAGCAGGGATACAGCTTCAAGAAAATGACCAAGCGTTCCGTGCAGTTTCGATACAAGGACAAAGTGGATGTTGATCTCCTGGTGAGCCCCTACTGGAACAACAAGCATGAGTTCTACTTGTTCCTACGAGATGAAGTACCACATGATCGACACGATGAGTAAGTTTGGCAAGGTGAAGATGTATTCTGTACATCATAATTTGTGTCAATATGAATGTAGCTTCACAGTGTGTGCTTCTAAGTGGCAAGTTGAATTCTTTAAACGCAAGCCAAATGAGGTACATCGTAGCTGTAATGGTTAAATCTACCAATACACTACAGTGGCGTAAGAAGATGTTTTGGAGTAGGGGGGCTGGGGGTAGAGAAATTTCACTGGGGAGGGGGGCTAAGCCTCCAATTGAATTCTGTGCATGCATGCAGATCAAAGAGTTCAGTAAGAGGGCCAAGAAGTGGCGCAATGATACCTGGCCAAAGGATTCATATTACGGAGGGGAGGGTAGGCCCAGCTCCTACCTCATGTCTCTGCTGGTGGTCTTGGCTTATCAAGAAGCAACACCGACCAAAAAACCACACGAGTGAGCAAATAACGAATAATAATATCAAATAATATTATGTCGTGTATACTAACGAGGATCTTAATAACAATTATAGTGTGACTAGAGCTCTAAAGGAGCTTGTCAAGAAGGGAAAATCACTCAGGTAAAAAAACGCCATCAAAAATTACATCCTGCATTGTGTTTAAAATTAATACCTGTACAGTGTCTAAAGCTTTGTCTCCACTCACTTTACACTTACTACAGCTACTACTGGGGTGATGATGTGGATAGTTATCCGTCCCTCGTTCCGAGGAAACCATACATCATCGACCCAGCCAATCCTGCTAACAACGTCTGGTATAGTGGGTTCAAAGGTTATCGCCGTGGAGAGAAGCCAAACGACTATGAGCCAGGAGATGGAAATAGCACAGTGCTGAAGAGGTACATCGACAGCATCGACCTCTCGAAGCCCGTCTAAATTCAAAACTGAAGGGCTGAGGGTAGTAATCAGCTGCTGTACATTATACACTTGGTAGTATAATAATATTATACATGTATGTAGGTATATAATGATGTTCGGAATTTAACATGAATGTAGATAACTTGCTGCATCACTGTTATGAGATAATAATTGTTATGAGCATGACTCGACTTTGCGGACATGATCATATAGGATATTATTATATAATAGCTACATACTGGATGCTAATAACTATGATTACGGTACCCTACACATGAATAAATTATTGCTGACTCATTGCATGTTGTTCCTAGAATTGCACTGTCAGCAATTAATAACGTTGATCCCCTCTATAAAAAGAGGGAAGCTTCTATACTATATTATTCACTGTTGTTAGAGAAGGGAAAGAAATAAAAGAAGTAAGCTAGGATATAGTGCAGTATTAATTTTGACTCTAGCCACAATGCCAAAGAGGAAGGGACCAATAAGGACTGCCAGAAGGGTAGTTGGAATTATTGTAAGAGCAATCAATCATGTAAGCTACATGTATAGATTTAAATTCATGTAGTTAGCTATCAAATCTGCATGTATATACCAAGGCCAACTTCAAAAAGGAAGTTGATCTTGGTCAGACTCAGGTATTTAAAGGTGGCTCCATGGGTCAGGGAACGACAGTACCACGTCATTATGACATTGATCTGGTTCTCTACTCGGACGACTGGCGTAAGAAGGTGGAAAGGAAAATAGATGACCAGAAGAGAAGAGGACTGGGTAAGATAAAATGGTGTAAAAAGGACTTACACACTAATTAAAAAATTACTATCAGGTATAAAAGGTGCTCTTGATGAAATGTATCTCGAGATGCTCACAAAAATTGAACACTACCTGAGCAAGAAACTAGGGCGCCCTTATACCTTTGAGGAAATTAGAGGAGTGGCAATTAAATTCCAGTACTCCATTCCAGAAGGGGGAAGTCTGAGTGTAGATTTACTTCTGAGTCCTCACTTTGAAAGTGAGGAGAAGTTCTATCAGTTCCTTCGCAAGGTTGAACCTCCTATAGAGCGACTACGGTATAAAATAATCAATACTTACATGTACTTACTAAAAATAACAATAAATGCATTATACAGGTTTTCAGTTACTGCTTCTAAGTGGCAAACAAGCTTTATCAAAAGTCAACCAATAAGGGTATTCCCAGGTCAAACCATATCACACATGATATCATGCACGCATTGCATTGTTGCTACATGTATAAGTAGGTGAGGGAACTCATTCGAAGGGCTAAATACTGGAGGAATAGAACGTGGAAGGATGATAAAGGGAAAAGTGGAAAGCCAAAATCCTACCTCATTTCATTGCTGGTCATCACAGCTTACCATCAAGTCCGTTCACAAGACAGTCTATTGTTCCACACACTGGCAATGCAGTAAGTATAATTATTACTGATAAAACAATGTCATGCATCAACTAGCATCCCCATGCATCACAGAGTTGGACAACAAATGGTGGTACTTATCAAGCAGCTTGCTACTAAACAAATAAGCAGGTATAGATATGGCATTGCCATGAATGTAACAAAGGACCAGTGCACGTCCTAATACAAGTGTGTTTCAAATCTTAGTCTCTCTATTCCGGGAGCACAACCAAGTTTGCTCGGCAGCTATGAAGATATGCTACCACCTACACCACGCATCGTGGACCCCGTCAATCCAACCAACAATGTCTACCTCAGTGGGGTTGGCCCTGATCCTTACGAAGTTGGAGATAACGACTGGGGAACCTTTAAAACGAAAGTAGCCAATGGCATTGATCTCACTCAACATCCTTGCTAAATGTACATGTACCTAACATGCATACTAAACAATAATTACAGTTCAAGTTATTATAATATCTATCATGTATGTATTGTATAGATTACGAGAATGCTGTACCAGGAAAACTGTTAACATGCCCAATAAGTGGACATGCAAAAACTACATGTAGTTACTAATGCCCATGTAAATGATGACCCTTTACCGCACGCGAGTGCATTGCATACCGGTAGATGCATACATACCTCTGAATTGTTTGATCATCTGATAGTGGTTTTCAAGAGCTCCTTTCAGTATCATCTCTGGATCATCCATCTTCCACCGCCACTCAGTACCTACTGGATTGGTGTGGTGTCTGAGGAATAAAGAGGGGGGGGGGGAGAGAAAGAGAAAGGTTTTGAGTGGTGGTGGGGGGGGGGCAAGAGAGAGCATTTTATCTTCTCATCTATGTACCCAACAAACATAAGCTGACCTCCAGCAGAAGACACACTTATTAGCGCATGCCAGACTGGGCGTGGTCTCCATGCAGCGATGACTCTCAATCCCATAGAAGGTGTGCTTATAGCATCCACCACGCCCCCTTAGCATGGACTTGGTCCAGCGACATAGCTTGACTCCGGAATGGGACCCCACAATACGATAGCCTAAGAAGAAAAAAAAATGTCTTGCAGATAATTATTTTGCAACCAAAAGTCTTGAATTTGGTTGCAACAAGGCAAGAAAATGCATGAAGATATGAGTGAATGAACACTAAAATACGTCAATGATATGTTGGGGCTGTAAAGTCACTCTAACCTTGCTTAGTGAGTGCCTTGTGGAGCATTGGTGTGACCATCTCCCTTGGCTCCCCACCGCTCGCCCTTCCCTCCTCCTCCTCTCGACGCTGCTTAGCGGCTGCCTTCATCTTCTTCACCACCTTCCCCATGTCCTCCACGTCAATTAGTCCCCCTGACGACCGGGGGCTTACCCCTCCTCCTTCCTTATTTGTAGGGTCGTTGTCTCCTTCACCACCGCTGGCTTCTTCTTCATCACTGGAGCTCTCTATCAGTAGCTCACCCTCAGCCTGTGGGGTCAAAAATCTTCACATTTTGAGCATGCCCAAAGCACTGTCTAATGGTGCTACATGTATAAATTGGGAGGGAGTGGCTTCATCTATATTGTACTTTGCTGTGTAACTGGGACCATGTGCAGTACCTTCAAAAATAGATAATATGGTGCAGCTACAGCAATACATACATGTAGTATTGAAGAGTCTGTCCAGGAGATGATATACAGTATTACCTGTTCACTATTGGTCTTTTCTTTGCAGTATTCCTTCTTCCTCTTCCCTCCACACTCACAGCTGCTGCCTGAGGTGAGCTGACTCATGGCCACCTCTCCCACCAAGATAGGGAACACTCTCTTCACAAAACCATCCTTCCAGGCTTTGAAATCTTCTTCAAGACCTAGACATAATACATCATAATTATAGAAGTTATATCAGATTCTGCTTTGTGACACATCCATAACAGTGTTTCTGTAGATCAGAAATTGTCACCATTGGAAAATTTTAAAGGTGTACAATTGTCGGTATACATGTACATGTAGAAGGTACGTACCTCCATTTATGCTTTGGGCCACATTCTGGTCGCCAAAGCCGAGGGGGTAGACTGACGTAGCTGACAACTTCTCGAGTCCATCGACCAAGTCCTTCACAGCTTTGTTGTAGTTCTCTCCATAGAGAGAGTTACCAAGGCCAAAGGCGGCGTACTGGACGCCAGAGAGGAGAGACTTGTGCACTCGGAAGTCATCCTTGGCCTCTCTTAGCCACTGGCAGAACCAGGCAGCACTCTCGGGAGGGACACCGTCCGTGTACGTGGAAAGAAGAAACACACTCACTGTGCCGTCAGCTACGCACTGGAGTAGAGAGGGATTGATGTACATGACCAAAATTATAATTATTCAGTGGTAAAGGGTCTCCAATATTGTGAACACAAAGACTACACTAGCTTTCAGTGCGAGAGTGGGGCCCATGGCCTACAAAATGATTAAATTTTGATCATACAGCATTTGTATTCCTACAGTCTAGGTGTGTGCTGAAAAGTACATGTACATGTAGCTGTTCTTAGAATTGATACCTTCAAAACTGTTATAAATTAACGCTCTGATTGATACCTGTTGAGTGAGGCATTCCTCTGGGTCACAGTCCTTGAGGTCGGCCAGGTTCACAGCGATCCCTCTCTCCTCTGCCTCTCTTGATAGCTGCTCGGCAAACAGTTTGGTGGTACCGGTCTGAGTTCCGTAAAAGATTCTCAGTCGATGAGGTCGAGCGATTAGTGTGGAGCTCCTCTGCTTGTCATTGATACCAGCTGCTGCCTTCTTCTGAAATAAACAGAATAGGAAGAATGGTTATATTATGCTGGACAGATCACACACCAGTGATGGATGCATGATCAGATGGCAATCAAGAGAATTTATAAATCGTAGATTATATCACGATTCCATATTAAAATTTTATCTATGTGTGAACTCACTGTCTTTTTGTTGCGGCCACTGCCAGCAATCCATACAGTGGCTACCAAAATGGCCAGTATCGTCAGAATCAGAGCAACTGGACTGCTCCAGAGATACTGCAGCACAGCAAACATGGCGAGTTGATGACTATAGCTATGTACACATGTGATAGTGTCCACTCAGCGATCAGCGATTAACACTAGCGACCTTTACCAGACGTAGCTTGGTGCGCGTGATTTTTTCCTTTATCCAAGCGCGAATAAACACTAACCGCGAAAATAAATATTGTGCGAAATTGGTACAGTCCCTGACAGGTGTGTTAGTATAGATCATGGGATTGCAGCCTTTCATAGTGGATTCATTGAATACCTAGTAGCTACGAGTTACTCAATCTAGGCATCACAAAACATGCATGACCTTTCAATGATCATCGATAGATATCACGTCAGGTTTAACTTCTAGCTTCATAAAATCAAAATAAAATGGCATAGCTATACAATGCAAGATATATCAAAAGAACTAAGCTAAATGTGGGTATTAAAGGCATAGTTCACTAGCTACTACTTGGCTTTATTTAACCACACAAATAAGAGCAATGTACAAACAGAAAGAAATTATACCGTGGAACGAGCTTATCAAACGGTATACTGGAGCAGTTCCGAAGTAGTCGATAGTATCCAACTTGTGTGTCAAAATAGCCATACTGAAACCATCCCATTTCAAGAAACTGGCGAATAGTACTCAGTCCATCCAGCGCTGAACTGCATGTACAGCTTCCATTCACTGGAGGAGGATAATTGTACACCTCTATCACGTTGTATGTGAACTGACTTGTGAAATAGTCATAAAAGAAGCGCATTATATAGGTGCTGTTGGTTACATACTTAAAAGTATGGAAATAGGTGACATCAAGACCATCAGCAACAATAGCTGCTACGGATGCATAAAATACCACTCTAAGGCCGGTCGAATTTTGACTGCTGCTCACATACACGATACGGAGGTCTTGGGTAGCATTGGGATGATCGGTGCGATCAATAGTCTTTTCAACTTGAATGCTAAGGTCTAAATCTGGACCGGCTTGAATAGCAGGAATCCTGTCTTTAACCACAATGCATTCTTTATCAAACCGTGTGATTTCCCCAGTGAAACGATCTGTTGATCCATAGAACAGTACAAATTCTCTAAACGTATAGTAAAGTGTACACCTACTGTAAGTGCTGATGTCGTCCACGTCACTTCCTGTCTTGATGGCACAAAATTCTCCTTGATCTGAGATGGCTTCAACTTCGATGGAGTTGAAATAAATCGTGAAATCCTCTTCTCTGTACTGGAATTCGCTCAGACAGTGGGTTACTTCATTATTCTCAACCTCTTGGATAGTTTCAAAGCTTACGAAGGAACCATTTGATGCTGGTATGATATTGTTGGAAATATTCAAGAGGTGTACACTGTTACCAGTGTATTGAAAGCGGAATATCGCAAGAGAATCATCAAAATTCGGTGTTCTCTTCAGGCTGAAGTAATTGATCCAGATGATCAGAGATATTAAGCAACCCATGAATACCAAGACAAAGTCAAATATAAGGACGATGTAGAAGGGAATTATACAGCACTGGGCACATGTATCAGGTGGATACATAGCGTCACCCTTTTCTGGTAGAAGTTTAGAAAGAAATTTCCCGCACTTTCCCTTAATTTTCCTGAAATCCTTCTTCGATTTAATCCTTATCCCTATGCTTGCACAGAGTCGTAGCATGGAGCGTGCTAGCCTGAACGACACAGCTGCCGTAGAGGCAAGAGCGCTTAGACCAACATTGAACATGTCGCCACTTACGTCCCTCACCTCAGGCAGTTTGCAAGTGGACTGTGAGAAGGCATAAAGTACAGCTAGTGTGAGCATTGGGACATCTTGGAACCAGAGGCTGAACTTGGCTATGGTCTCTGCACGAGTCGTGAAATTCCATCCACAGTGGTAGCAACATCTGCAAGCATCGGTAATAACAACATCTTCACTTTCGTCTATTTCATCTTTCTTTTCTGGTTTCTCATTTTCTAGTCGAGTCTTAGTAATACCATTCCTCTCCTTCATATCAAATGTAATATTATGTGTGTAGTTATTAGCCTCCTTCCAATTCTCTTCATGTTTCTTTCCACAGCAGCTAGATCTATAGATACGTGAAATTAAATACTTTCGACAGAACAGCCACAGTGAATAGAAGATATCAATGGTCTCGTTCGATATGGAGATCATGGTAAAAATAGTGCCAAGAATTGCGAAAAAGTACCAAGCTCGCAACCAGTTGAGATCGAGTCGGAGCAAAGGATGGTTGAAACCATTTCTTTGAAACTGGAGCACCAGTCCCCAGTCTGTGTATGTGTCAAATATTCCCAGTCCGGTACCAACCAGATAGAGAATTATCCGGACTAGGAAGATCCCTGGAGCATAGTCTTTGGCGAGAAGGCTGGAAATCTTACCTCGTTTTGGAGACATTGCTGAGCCTTTCAAGTTTGGCAACCGGGGTAGCTGGCATAATAATGTTATTCGTTTTCTGCATGTGTGTTTCTCTGCACTTTCAACACAGGAAGTGCAATGTGGCTTCCATTAAGTTTCAGCAATGAAATCAAGGGTGTATAGACTCCCTTCTGGGGAGTCTACACAAGTATAAATGTAAATACGCCCTTGGTTTTCAGCAATGGCTTCACTGAGCCTGACTCGCGCGTCAGTTATGCGCATGCGCATTTTGGTAGATCTCCTTTGAACCATGACGTAATGATTAAAATTAATTAGAAAGCGCCTGAATTCATGAAAGAATGCGTACAGAGGTCAGAGGGCATCACTCAGGGGCATGATGCAAGGTGGGCTATAAAATGAGACCAGGGCAAGCAAAAATGTTGTGAATACTTGATTACCGATATTACAAATTTAATATCTGAAAGCGTAGAAGAGTCTAGGTCACTTTTCCTTGCACACTGCTCAGTGATTCTTCAAGTCAGTTCAACGCAATAATAATAATAATATTATTATTGATGGTCCATAATATTACATTATTGCTGAGAGTAGCTACTATTACTACAAACATCAAAATTATTGCAGATATCACATCTGTGTGTATATTGCTATAGTATGAGCTGTATACGTATGTGAGGCTAAAGTTATTGCTGCAATGCATGCTTCTTGTGGTTGATCACTAGCTACCAATAGGAACTGGTGGCTCTTGACCACCATCAGCAGGTTTAGCAGGATCACTGGTAATAAGTGGCTGCTGGTCCCCGACAGAATCGCTAGAATCAGTATCAACATGTGACTGTGCATGCTGCTGCTGATCATGGCTGGCACTTATCAGTGGATCAGTAGAATCGGTATTGGATTCTGATTGTTGTGGTATGTTCTTGTCTCCTTGCGATTGCAAATCATCTTGGTTTTTCTGATTGCTGTCATCTTCGAGTGGTAGAAGAGAGTATGGTGTTTCGAACTTTGTGGTGGAAACTGTGTCACTTTTGATAGTGGTTGTTTTGTTGGTCAGTTTGAGCTTGCGTCTGTTTGTGGCAAATATGCACACACAGCAAATGACTAGGATAACGAGTGCTAAGGGACAGCAGACAAATATAATAACGAGAACCACCACAATGATAATAACCAAGCCCAGCAGTGAAATACCTATAATTAGAAAAAAGTAAAAATTATCATGAGCACTGAATGAATACACAATAAAAACAAATGGATCATACTAAACTTACTAACGTGGGTTTTGCACACACTATACCTCCATATCATAGTTCTCATAATACTACTAAATCATGTCAAAGCCAGTTTGTGAATAACAAATAGGCATAGTTGCACGTACCACTTGTCCCATGAGTATTATCAATTCATGTGGCAACTGTATCTCACAAACTGTCAAGTTTGAGATAGTATAATCTATAATTAACTGGATTATAAGAACTATGATGGGAATTAATGTACCAGTGCAACTGAGGCAACCCACATTAGATTAGTGTGATCCACTTGTTTTTGCTGTGCAGTGACAACCTATACTTATTGCATGCACTTGAATGCAATCTAAAATTATTGGTTTGTAGGTTCTTGGCATTATTATAGAATCTGATATTTAGCAATGCTTACCACAATTTGCTTCATCACTGCCATCAGCACAGTCATCAGTGCCATCACATCGTGCACTTGAAACTGTGGTACATACACCATTATCGCAAGGAAAGCCGCTACAGTCTGTGATTCAGAAGCATTATTTCATGCATGATAAAATTAAACTGTATGCAATTATTATTACTTGAGACTTACCGTCACACCTGGCTTCATCACTACCATCAGAGCACTGAGTTATTCCATCACAGCGTTCATCACCAATTTCACCATTTGCAGCATAAGCACACGTTCCATCACGGCAGTCCCAGCCATTACAGAGGTTATAGCTTCCTGATTCTGTTCAGAATGATGATTACAATACTTAATCCTAATTAGCTACCACTGGATTGGTATTTACCAGTATATCAGACTCGAGGGAGGTAAAATAGGCATTTTGACACATCAGCTTATTATCATCGAATTAGTAACCATGCATATAAACAGAAAGTTTTGTATCACTAGAAAACGTACCTGCCTCTCCAAATAATATGATGTGGACTGCGATTATTAGTGATAGAGTGATAGTAATCTTCATGGCTTCAGTTTAGAGTTAGCACATAGCTACTGTGCTATACATTATGATCATACTAGGGTGCATGTGCTCTGCAAAAACTATTGGATCATATAATATATTAACCTAATATGGGTTATATATCTCAGTTGCACTCACTTCTAGTCACATGCGAATCAACAAAATGCTGCATGATAAGAAATCACCGTAACATTATTCTTTTTGTACACCTACCATTGTTACAGGATACAGTAGTATTGATCGATAAGCACAATACTGCTTTCTATACTTGGCATCATCTAATCTAAGTTCTGAAAGTACGTGCACTGACTTATATTAAATTTCAGTTCCAAAAAAACATGTTATTAAGATAATTATCTTAACTGTTAATTATCTTAACATGTTTTTTTAACTGTTAAGATAATTATCTTAACATGTTTTTTTGGAACTGAAATTTAATATATGGACTACAGTATTGTGATAATTGTTGCTGATCAATACTATGAAAACTATAATTGTTATCATGATGGCAAATAATAGGAAAGGATCTGATGATTTCTTGTCGGCATTTTGTTGACTCGCATGTGCTAGAAGCAGGCACACAATTGATGTCTGTTTAATAATTAAATTCACAAAATATGCACTACCTGTATTATGGTATAATATATTATAGCCATATACATTCCTCATGTTCTATTATTCAACACACCTATCAACTAGTTTTTAGCACTAGCTATTCTAACCCTTAAGCTTGTTATAGTCTGTTTTGTTCACATATAAACTAAGAACAGCAACACAGTTAACAATATACTACAAGAGTTGGATCGGCAACTGGCTGTAACCTCATCTGTGGTATCACGGAGCAACTTGAAAGTAGCTGATAGTGTCCAGTTTCACCAGGAACGGGATAGCCATACACAAATCGGAATCCTGGCTGATTGAGGCGATTCGCATTGCTGCAGGTCTGATTAATAAAGGGGCCATCGAAACTAACAACTTCTTTCACATTATAGTTGAACTGCGAAATGTAGCGAGAGTACGAGAAACGTATAAGATAGGCGACCCTACTTCCGTTTACTGGATCAAAGAATGTGCGGAATGCTCTTATATCTAGTCCTAGTTCAACAATTCTTGCTACAGGCACATTAAACATGACTGTATTTCTACCATTGTTGCTATAGATGTAAAGGATGAGCAGTTGATCTTTTGTATTAATATCAGTCATGGTGTATTGTAGATGTGTTTCAACGTCAATACTAAGATCAAGATTTGGACCAGCTTTAACAGAAGGAAGTCGATCTTTGAGGATAATACATTCATTATCAAGAAGCTTTATCTTACCAGTGATGGGATCTCTGAATCCATAGCGCATTATCTTAAAGCCAAGACCACCATAATATAGAGTACACGAACTGTAGTTTGCAGAGTCTTCAGGATTGAAACCAGATTTTACAGCACAAAATGCACCATCGTTTGAGATTGGCTGAAGTTCGACAGTGTTGAAAATAATTTCAGAATCCTTTTCTATATATTGAAATTCACTCAAGCAGTACACAGTGTCCCTACCATCTTGTATCATCTCCACAGCAACATAAGAAGAGCTGATACCAGAGGGTGGTATGATGGTACCTGAAATATTTGTGACAAACGTATAACCTACATCTGTTTGGAATCGATATATTCCGAGAGAGTCATCGAAATTGGTGGCATGCTTCAAGATGAGATATTGTGTCCAGATACTCAACACTATACTAGCTCCCATGGTAACTAGAATGAAGTCAAATAAGAGCGAAACATAGTACGGAACTATGCACCATTCAGCACATGTATCCTTGGGGTAAATGGCATCTCCTTGCTCAGGAAGTATCCTCGAACAGCGTTTCCCCCACTTGCCCATTTTGCTGGCCTCTTTCTTCGATTTTATTCTGACACCAACACTGATAAAGAGCCTTATAAAAGATCGGGTCAGTCGGTAGGATGCTGCTATGATGGATGCTGTGGCACTGATTCCAATGCTGAGTAGCACACCTGTGACATCCTCTCTCTCAGGAAGTTTGCAGGTGGACTGTGCAAATGCGTAGAGAACAGCCATTGTCAACATGGGGGCATCATGAAACCAAAGTGAGAGAAAGGAGAGTGTTTCTGCACGTGTGGTGAAATTCCAGCCAAAACGATAACAGCACTTGCATGCATCATCAATGGTGTCATCATCATCATCTTTTGAATCTGTAGCATTGCTCTGAGGAGTGGTACCAGTGGCATTTTCCGTGCGATCATTTTTATCATTGGCATCCTCAGTTTCATTCTCATCTTTATCACCTAATATGTTTTCATTGCTGCCATCTTGATAAAGGTGATAATGATGATCACTGTGATCTCGATTGCTTTCGGAACCATCTTCTTGACTTTCTGCAGTGGAGCTACTGTCTCCAGTTTTGCTTTGCATCTCCACACCTTCCTCTTTTCCCGTGAGTACTCTGTAGTGCTTCCTTGACTTGCTGCAGCATCTCTTGCAAGTATGCCACATAGAGTGAAGCAAATCGAGGCTCTCATGAAACACCGTAATGGCCGTAAAAATGGTGCCAATCGCTGCAAAGAGATACCAAGCACGTAACCAATTAATGTCAGTGGGAAGGAGTGGATTCTGGAATCCTTGATCTCTGAATTGGATGACGATATTCCAGTCGGTTATTGTGTCAAAAATGGACAGTCCACTCCCAAGCAGTAGCAATACAATCTGAACGATGAGGAAGCCTGGAGCGAAATCCCCAGAACACTCAAGGCACAGGCCGGCACCCGTGCATACGTAGTCAACTATCTCCTTAGCTGCTGCAGACATAGCATAAGATTTTCTGGAGCGTTGAAAGTGTCACGATACCTGTTATGCGAAATTCCCTCGTAGGGGTGGCGCGTCAGTTATGCGCATGCGCATTTTTGGTGGATTCCTTTGAGCCATGACGTAATGATTAAAATTAGAACTAGAAAGCGCCTGAAAGAATGCGCACAGAGGTCAGAGGGCACCACTCAGATGCATGATGCAAGGTGGGCTATAAATGAGACTAGAAAGTTGTGCAGAGCAAACAAGAACGTTGTAAATACTCGATTAATACAAATGTCTGAAAGCGTAGAAGAGTCTAGCAGTGGTGGAGCAGCGATGATTGGCGTGTTGGACGTGGTTTTGGTGCTAGTTTTCGTGGCGGTGGTGGTGCTGATAGTGATGAGATTCAGGAGGAAGAGAGCAGAACAGAACAAGCTCAAAGACCTAAAGATCAACACCATGTGAGTGAACAGCCTCTGCCTGTGCTATACACATCTCCAAAACATGTTTTTTAACAAATTATGGGGGAGCTTTCAGAAAATTACCGTATAGCCAGAAAATTTGGCGGGGAATTAAATTTGGCAGTTTGGCGGTCTATACTACAACCACCAAAATTAAAATCCACCAAAAATTTCCTACTCGCATATATACGTATGGTGAACCCGTACCGAACCGCCAAGTTTAAATCCGCCAGTATTCTTGCAATAGCGATTTTGGGCTCAACCACCAAATTTCCGGCTTATATGGTATACTGATACTGGTGGGGGGGGGGGGGGGAGGTCACAATTTCTTATCCTGCAAGGTGTAAGAAATTATGATTTAGACGTGATAGGTATAATAATACATGTAGTTGTATGTAGTGATTGTGAGTTGGGTGTTGATTGTTGTTGCAGGATCAACATTGGTCGCCAGGTCAGCGTTTACGATGAGCCCCTGAATGCCAACTTTCTCGACAAAATGAAGAATAGGGTGAGTCAGTAATTATTATTGTTATTGCATCAGAAGGGAAAATCCTCTTTTGTCTACCCCCCCTTAATGGCCCACCCACTCTCAAGGACATGATGTAACGTACCCTGATTACTCTCTTTAAATATTAAATTTTTTGTGCATGTGGTTTCTAGATAGGAAATGATTTAAGAGCTAGGATTTCCTGTTGCCCCCCTTTAATGATCAAGTCAATTGAACGATAGTATTTATTTGTATCACACATAATAATACCTGTGCTATATATAGCACAATTTGTTTTTATGCATAGATAATTATTCTTACACTATTTAGGCTTATCAAGTGGCATCCCAGTAGAGATATTGTTAATCTCAGCCTATCTCACCTTCAGCAATCTTACTCTCAACGTACACACACTCACACGTTTTCTCCCTCAGAACAAGAAGGTGGTTGTGTTCTACGGCTCCCAGACGGGGACGGCCGAAGAGTTTGCCTCTCGTCTCTCAAAGGAGGCAACCCGTCATGGGCTGCCCGCCATGACCTTTGATCCCGAGGAGTGCACGGACTGGGAGGACCTCGTCAAGATGGGGACGGAGATCGAGAACTCGCTGGCCATCTTCGTCATGGCGACGTATGGGGAGGGAGACCCTACTGATAATGCCCAGGAGTTTGACACGTGGCTCAAGGAGACGGACGTCAATCTCAGCGGCCTAAAGTGAGTACAGTAGTAGTCATTGCATGTGTATGTGTGTTTAGTTGCACTTCAAAACTGTGGTAGTTTCATTGCTCACCCATCTATGTACATGTACTTCACTGCACATAAGATAAAAGATCAATAGAGCCTCTTTGCCACGTTAGTTGTACATGTACATGCAACAAAGACAAGCAGAAAATTTCGGCTATACGAGCACACACACACACACATGTAGAAAATAAAGCAGGCTTGCTAGAGTTTATGAGATAGCTATAATATTACGCCTACAAGCATCAAGTTACAAAAATCAACGAACCATGCATTGCTCAAAAGTTACATAAAAACAGATTTTTATTATCTTTTCTTTTTGCTCCAGCTACACAGTGTTTGGATTGGGCAACAAGACGTATGAGCACTACAATGAGATGGGACGGTTCGTGGACAAGCGTCTGGCTGAACTGGGAGCAAACAGGGTCTACAAGGAGGGAGAGGGAGATGATGATGCAAAGTAAGTGTAGCCATTGCTGTTTAGCAGCACTGCCTCTTATGTGATTGATGCGCTCCTGTTATTGTACATGTATGTGTACTGATATGGTGTTATGTGTAGTGTATGTTTCTTTGATGAGGTTCACTGGCTATTCAGAATAATTATGCTCTGTCATTTCTTCTCTCTCCTCTCTTTCTCTCTCTCTCCCTTCTCCCTCTCCCACTCTCCCTCCCTCTCTCTCCCCTCTTTCATTCCTCAGCATTGAAGAGGACTTTGTCACTTGGAAGGAGGAGCTATGGCCCTCTGTGTGTGAGCAGTTTGGCATTGACAGCTCTCAGCAGTCGGCCATGGTGAGGGAGTACCAGCTCACCGTGCACCAAGATCTACCAAAGGAGAAGGTCTTCGTGGGGGAACCTCACAGGCTGGGATCATATCACAACCAAAAACCGTATGTGCTATTTATAGTAACGCGCATACATATAAAGACATGGCAACATGTTATCTCAAATTGATTCACCTTCTACTACCAATCCCAAACCCAAGGGGCAACCAACCATCCCATTGCCTGCTCAGGCAAACCAAGAGCTTACCGAGCAGCATATTAAAGCGCAGCTGGATAGGCCCTCAGACAAACCTAATCCCAGCATGCTAAAGGCAGAGCCACTTAGGGATTGGGGAAGTATGGGAAGTCATGGTCAGGGGAACTGGTCAGGTGTGCGTCTGTACTGTGTGCAAATTGTGGAGGGGTCGGATGCATACATATGTACACTAGCAGGAAAAAAGTTTGGGAGCTTTTACGAAACCCATAAGTGTTTTAAATTGGGACTCTTAAATTAGGACTCTTAGCTTAAAATTCTATTTTAGTGCCCCGTGGGGTGGTGCCTTAGGTCTTCTATTGAGATGGCTGGCCCATACTGCACTGCACTGCAACTGATGAGGCCCAATTAGGTGGAAATAACTGTTTGCAGCCGCACTTTTTGACACCTGCCTTTTGATTTTAAAGTTTCACGTAATATTATGTGTAAGTGTGTATTGTGCCCTGTGCATTTGTACTGGTGTGGGAGGTACAGTATTATCTGAGGATTATGTACATGTGTAATCCGAGAAACATTTTTTTTCATGTGTCCCATGCTCCGTATGTATCTTTTACACTACTTCTTTATCCCCCCCCCCACCCCCCCACCCCCCCCCCCCCCCCCCAGGCCTTACAACTCCAAGAATCCGTTCCTTGCCCCCCTGAAGGTTATCCGTGAACTCCACAAAGGAGGAGACCGCTCCTGCATGCACATAGAGATGGACATCACTGGCAGTAAGCTGAGCTACGTGGCCGGGGACCACGTGGCAATATTCCCCACCAACAACCCCCAGCTTGTCAACAGGATTGGGGAGCTCCTGGATGTAGACTTGGACACTGTGTTCACCCTTACTAACATTGATGGTGAGTGGTAGTCTGGAAATATTTCTTGAATCTTTTATGGGGTAAATTACATGTACAGTGGAACCCCTCTTAACGGCCACCCCTGATGGGCGGCCGCCCTGTCTATAACGGCCACTCACCTTGGTCCCGATTGCATCTCCATATAAGATAGTACTTAAGAAACCCCTGGTTGGCGGCCACCCCTCTACTCCGTACAACGGCCACGTATTGTGGCCCCAAATGATGCTCACCAATACGTATTGACCTCGCACTACGGCCAGCTCCACCCACTTTAGCCAAGGTAAAGGTCGTCACCGGCCAGCTCCACCCATTTTAACGATCATTAGTGCGCATGATCTCATACTACGGCCAGCTCCACCTACTTTTTTTATTAATAATCATCAGTCAGTACAGTTTACAATAGGCCATCTGAGATTAATATTTTATTGCATAATTCAAGTTGTGTTGTTGTTTTATCAATTTATGGAAAAAAACCCCTGAGTTAAGGCCACCCCTCTATAAAGGCCACTACCTCATTCCCCAATGGTGGCATAGAGGGGTTCCACTGTATTCTGAAGATTGAGGAAGTTGCTAGCCACAGTATCTTCCCTTGAACGATAATAATATCATAGTACTATGTTTGTTTTTGCATATCTTGCATGTACAGTGAATGCTGTGGTGAGTGGGGGGGGGGGGGTATATAGCTTCTTGCCTTTTATGGTTGTCATCTCTGCCATATGACAATCGTGGGAGTCCTCTTTAGTAATGTTCACTAAACCTCTCTATAATAATTGTATGTAACTCTCTTTTTGTTATAGAACAAGCATCGAAACAGCATCCGTTCCCCTGCCCCACGACCTACCGTACTGCCCTCTCCTATTACGTCGACATTACATCATCTCCTCGTACCAATGTCCTGAGGGAGTTGGCAGAGTATGCCACCAATCCAGAGCACAAGGACTTTCTACTGAGGATCACATCAGCAACTGAAGAGGGAAAGGTAGGAGAGAGAGAAAGAAAAAGGGAAGCTGTGATAGAGAGAGAGGCTGTGATGGAGAGAGAGAGAGAGAGAGAGGGAGGGATAGTTAGTGATAGAGAGAGAGAGAGAGAGAGGTGGCAAGAGCACACTGAAAAGTTACGTGAAAGGAGTTTAGATCACAAACTTTCTAGGTTGAATGATTATTATTGGTGCAACTGCGAAGTAAAGTTATACTCTCTTTGAATCCATACAGCATGAATACAGTGAGTGGGTTGTCAAAGACAAGCGGACCATCGTAGCCGTTCTCGAAGACCTCCCCTCCTTCAAGCCACCCATCGACTACCTCCTTGAGCTGTTGCCCAAGCTACAGGCGAGGTACTACTCCATCTCATCCTCCCCAAAAGTGAGTCACGTGATTTGAGGATGTGACGACCCTTACCTCACTATTTGGTAATGGTCGTCGGTGAAGATTCGCTAAGTTGATGTGTGGTATACTATTAATTTAGATGCATCAGAACTCAGTGCATATTACAGCCGTACTGGTGGAGTATCAGACACGGAGCGGCCGTACTAATAGGGGCGTGGCCACGTCCTGGCTCAAGAGGATACAAAACTCGACCACCAATGGTTAGTCTATCCAATACCAAATGAGTGCATATTATAATACCATAATTATTTCTCAGCACAAAAGATTGTTGTGCTCCAATTTTAAGAGGCAAAAATTGAAATTGATGCTATGTTTTCAGGTGTTCCTGACGTTCGTGTTCCGATCTTCATCCGTCACTCGAGTCTCCGCCTCCCATTCCGCCCGAGCTGTCCTGTGATCATGGTCGGCCCAGGAACAGGGCTGGCTCCATTCAGGGGCTTCATACAGGAGAGAAAGGTCGTCAAGGACGAAGGTAAAGGAGTGGCGATTAATGAAAGGAACTTACTCAATAAACTTCCTTACTCGATTTCTGATAGTTTTAGATGTGTCTGTTAGTCCACACCAAGAGTTGAAAGAGTCAATAGCATATACACATGACTGATAATTGCATAGTATTAGTGGGAGGGAAGGAGGAGAGAGAGAGAGAGAGAGAGAGAGAGAGAGAGAGAGAGAGAGAGAGAGAGAGAGAGAGAGAGAGAGAGAGAGAGAGAGAGAGAGAGAGAGAGAGAGAGAGAGAGAGAGAGAGAGAGAGAGATTGAGATTTTGTCGTATGGTGGGGTAGATGATGTTTTTGTTGAACGATTTGCCTGTGTGCTATATTATAGTCTTTCTCGACAGATACATGTACATATACACTTCATTGTGCTGTCTGACTTCATTACCACAGGCAAACCTCTAGGGAACACTGTACTCTTCTTTGGCTGTCGACACGAAGCTGAGGACTATATCTACGAAGAGGAGCTAAAGGACTACCACCAGCAAGGGGTACTGAGTGAACTAAGTGTGGCCTTCTCACGCGACCAGCCTCAGAAGGTGTATGTTCAGAACAAACTGACTGAGTTGGGGAAGAAGATATGGGAGCTACTGGAGAGCCAGGGATACTTCTATGTGTGTGGGTAAGTCAGAGAGCTAGAGAAAGGTGGGTGGGGGGGGGGGGGGGGAGGAGGGAGGGAGGGAGGAGGGGGAGAGGGGGGGGCGGAACCTGGTCAAAATTGACCATTAAATTTTTGATTATGAGTGATTGCATCACAGAGGTGACCTTTCTTCTGTTGATTAGCTTATATAACCCACTTTACATGTATGGATAGGATGTGGCTTACTCTACAGTGTGTGGCTATCAGATTAGTACCCTCATTGGGCAGGTGGTATTGGCATGCATGCTTACCAGCTAGCACATTTGGCCAAAAGGTCATGTTCCTTACACTCACTTCCCTAGTATTATAATAATAATTACTTTTGTCTTCGAGGTGCTTGCTACCTTGTCCTGTGTGGCTTTGGTGCAGCTTTATGCTAGTCTTTGTTCCGTGCTCAATCCTACAATGTTATGACATGCACGTTGTACAATATCATGTACATGTACACAGTCACGTTATTTGTACAGTATTGTACTTGGTACACACACACTATACAACATTATCATTTAACTTTACTACGGCACACACTCTCTCATACTCACAGAGATGCTCGCAACATGGCTAGGGATGTTCAAAACACCCTGCTTCAGATCGTTGAGCAGCACGGCTCAAAGAGTTCGACCGAGGCGGCAGAGTACATCAAGAAGCTGCAGAAGAGAGGTCGCTACCTTCAGGATGTCTGGAGCTAGGGTGATCGATCGCTGGAGTATTATGTCTCCATGGCCAACCACGACAGTGACTGGAGAATTAAAATTAATTTTAGTGAATGAGTTTTAATCAGGACTAATATTTTTTTTCTCACTTGCTGCACATACTAATACATGAATACATGCTGTAAATTATTTATTGTCTATACACCATTGAATTTTTAATTATTACACACAATTATTATTAATATGACAATGATACGTTGAGTGCATTGATCACAAATATTATTGTGACAAAATCTAGAAGTCACAAATAATTAGATTTCACATACAATAATATTATTATAAATTATTAAGGATATTTGTAAATTTTGTCACACAGTCACTTGCAGTAACTCGCGGACTGGTATTGATAAACCATCGATGCAGTCCACTCCAATGTCTAATCTGTACTTGACCATGCTCAGCAGGGAGTCGTAGTGTAGCAGTGCTCCTGTGACAACACACATGTGAAACAGCTGGTGACTGCTCGCCCAGATGTCGAATTTTCCAGGAAAGAATCGCTCGGGGATTCTCAAGACGTAGAGTGTCCCTCCAAGTATGTAGATGGCGCCCATTGATAGCATACCCCGGAGTGAGTAGGCCTCCGTTGACAGAGTGTATCCGTCTCTAAGCACGATGTGTATGAACGGTATTAGTCCGTAAAGGCCAAAGATGGCAAATACGGCAAATCGAAGAGGGCGATATTTCGGCGTTTGAAACTTGCCCCACATGCTGATGGATATGCTGACAGCGCAGAGCACGAGTAGAATAGTTATGTGTGCGTACTTGGAAATTGTGGCACAGTAAAAGCCGTAGTAGTAAGCCGGGATATTGGAACCGGTTATCAGGAATGCGATTCCAGAATAGTCCAGTCGACCGAAAATCTGCGAGATTCGTTCGGAGTGGTTGGAGAAGAGATGGAACATTGCGGAACAGAGGGTGCATGCCAGGACACCTACGAAAAAGAACATCATCATGACCTGTTCGTCCCACGGAAGATTGTGGATCTGAATATCCTCAAACCAATAAGTGATGAAATCACCAAAAGTATAGATACCGATGACTAGAAAAAGGAAAAAGACGAAAGCGAGAAAATGAGTCCAAATGTTCCAGGTCTCTGTGTGCATACGAAACATACTCTTGAAGCAGCCGCGGAAAGAGTTCATAGGTGGACGATGGCTTGATTTGAGAAACTCGTTGTCTTGAAGCCACTTGGGAAGGGAATCGAACGACACTGCATTCCACGCCCAGTGAGCTAGCTTCTGTTCAATGTCCTTCAGTGAAGTGATACTGCTCTGCAGATATTCATAGGTCCCCGCGCCGCGTGCTGCTAGTGCTGTGGTGTCATCGGAGGCGTCGTGAAATTCTATATCTTCGTCCGAGTCTCGCTCTTGATGTTTGGAGACGCTCTTCGAAAGAGGGAGATCCGGAGAGGCTCTTTCACCAGTACTACCGTGTGATCTCTTCATGATGGGGGTCAGTTGAGAGTGTGATCTTGAACCTTGATCAGGTCTTGACACGATCGGCGCTGGTACGTTCTTTTCTCACGAACGTCTTTGCTTCTTGGAGAAATTCTATGAGGATGAACGAGAGTCTGGGCCACAGGCATGCGTGCATCATGCAAGACTATTGGAAACGATATGGAAAGGTCATACGATTTCGGGCGCATGTCCATTTAATGGTGGGGTCAAAGTCCAAGCGCAAGAATCTGTATGGAAGTGATCGTCAGATCATCGTGCGACCGTACATGACCGGAGGTACATGACTTACTACAATCAAAAGTGCACAACTAATGAGTTTATGAATACCAACAGTGCAGAAAATTCATGAGGTGCAGAAATATTAAAAGTGAATGGTAGTAAAAACCAATAAGATGATTGACGACTAATACTTTTGACTAAAGCAATCATAAAATTACAAGCAAATAATAATAATATTATTATGGCACGGTGGGCCATAGTGTCAATAAATAGCCAGCATGTCGACTGGCAAGCTACTAATACAACCTCCCACGTCCAACCTGTACTTGATCATATTGAGCAGAGTATCGTAGTGGACCAGTGCTGCCATGACCACGCAGATATGAAACAGCTGGTGGCTGCTGGCCCAGATATCGAATCTACCCGGGGAGAATCTTTCGGGAATTCTCAAAACATACAACACTGCGCCAATGATGTAAACAGCACCCATAGCTCCTAGACTCCAGGGGGCATAGGCAGTGCATGCTTGAGTGTAGCCGTCCCTGAGTAGAATATGCAAAGCTGGTATGACCCCGTAGAGACCGAAAAGAACAAATACTGCAAATCGTAGTGGGCGATATTTAGGAGTGCTGAACTTACTCTGCATACTGACTGTCACAGATAATGCGCAGAGGATGAGCAGTATACCTATGTGTGTACAGCCAGATATGGTGGTGCAATAGAAGCCATAGTAGTAGGCGGGCACGCTGGAACCGGTTATCAGGAATGCGATACCGGAGTAGTCTAAACGAATAAATAGGTGAAACACTCCCTCAGAGTGGTTGGCAAAGGTGTGGAAGAGTGTCGAACATAGCAGACAGGCCATGGCGCCGGCAAAAAAGAACATCATCATGACCTGTTCGTCCCAAGGTAGCTTGTGAATCTGGACATCCTCAAACCAGTAGGTGATGTAATCGCCAAAGATGTAGATCCCACCAACTAGAACGAGAAAGAACGAAAAACCAATCAAGTGTGTCCAAATGTTCCAGGTCTCCGTGTGCATACGAAACATGCTTTTGAAGCAGCCAAGGAAAGAGTTCATAGGTGGACGATGGCTTGATTTGAGAAACTCGTTGTCCTTAAGCCACCTGGGAAGGGACTCAAACGACACTGAATTCCATGCCCAATGGGCAATTTTCTCCAATTCCCTGAGTGGTGGCGGCATCTGGGACTGCTCACTTGAAGAAGGCTGTTCTTGGTTACGATTCATAACGTCTTCACTGACAGTGGCTTGACCATTCACACAGTTGTCGGTACCAGTACCAGTACCAGGGGCAGAGAGCTCTGGCTTGGTACTGGAGTGGCTTCTAGAAGGATGCCTCTTCAATAGACCGTTCGTCGCCATAGGCTTCAAATTATTCAAAAACTGAATAGAGAGAGAGATATTTCTGAAACAGAATAAATATTTCTCAATACAGTATATATAGCTAATGTTTGGGATCAGAAACCGCAAGACTACTAGAATATACCTAGTTCTTCCACAACACAGACACTTTTATAAAAACACAGCCACGGTGGTTTTCTTAGGGGCCAACTTAGTACTGCACTATTTATGACTGTACAGCGCGTTTTCCGTTCTTTCCGGCTTACTTGTTCAGTATTGTTCCTGGACGCATGAGTTCGAGTACACACACAACGATCACACCACTGTACTCAACTGATCTATCGGTCGATGTCCCATGTCCAGTACTATACTTTGTACTTGTGCACGTGTGCGCAAGGCGTGCATGTGACACTGTAGTTATTGGGCTTCATATCGTATCAGATGCAGAGCTAGAGGGCCTAGCGCGCTAGCGCCTATAAAGGGGCGATATGCGATCGAGGAGGTTGGATATGACGCGCATTTACGGGTGGGGATTAAATTACACTATTCAAAGATTTACTCCAGCGTTAACTGGCAGGAAAGAGTGTACACTCTTTCCAGCCAGTGTTACTCGGGAAATGGGGGGTTAAAATAGTGTGGGGGTACACAAAGGTCAATGCCCGCGTTGGGAGGAAACAGTGTAGGGGTACACTCTTTCCTGCCAGTATAATGCACCTATCAATGTATTGCCCCAGGTACCACCCCACGGGCAAGGGTGGGGGATTTGACCCATGTGAAATCAATTGCCTCTCCCCTGGAGCGAATGCTAGGATCAAATACCCCCATTAGGACTGTATATTTCCCCCCTACTATCCGTAAATATTGATCAAATCCCCCTGATCCGGGGCATGTTTATTGGTCAAGCACAATCAAATCCCCACCTTTTGCCAGTGGGGTGGTAGGTGGGGCAATACATTGATAGGTGCATAACGGGAAAGAAAGAGTGTAGGGGTACACTCTTTCTGGCAAGTTACTATCGGGAAGAGGAGAGTGCAGGGGTACACTCTTTCTTGCCAGTTAGTAAGCAGGGAGAGAAGAGTGCAGGGGTACACTCTTTCTTTCCAGTATTAAGTAGATTCGGAATGTATTCACATTGGTATGTGTGCATGTAGCTACCGGTATGTTATTTTATATAAAGCAGCACTCAGATGCATGGTCATTGATGTGCATGCACTTGTACTGGCAGTGATAATTACCGATGAGTAGCTAGCTAGTGTTCATGCACTGAAGGAGTTATACCCAAGTCGGGAAAGAGCGTATCCCCACACTAATGCTTTCCCAAATCAACTTATTACTGGAAAGAAAGAGTGTACCCCTGCACTCTTCCCTCCCTGCTTACTAACAGGCAAGAAAGAGTGTACCCACACTATTGCTCTCCCGAGTCCAACTAATACTGGAAAGAAAGAGTGTACCCCTGCACTCTTCTCTACCTGCTCATTAACTGGCAAGAAAGAGTGTACCCCCACACTATTGCTCTCCCAAGTCCAACTAATACTGGAAAGAAAGAGTGTACCCCTGCACTCTTCTCTCCCTGCTTATTAACTGGTAAGAAAGAGTGTACCCCTACACTCTCCTCTTCCCGATAGTAACTGGCCAGAAGAGTGTACCCCCTACACTCTTTCTTTCCCGTTATACTGGCAGGAGAGAGTGTACCCCTACACTGTTTCCTCCCAGTAATACGCGGGCATTGACCTTTGTGTACCCCCACACTATTTTAACCCCCAATTTCCCGAAGCGCAAGAATCTATATGGAAGTGATCGTCAGATCATCGTGCGACCGTACCATTGGAAGCGCATGCCCAGCACATTAGTCTGTGTGAAATCAAAAGTGCACAACTAATGAATTTAGGAATACCAACAGTGCAGAAAATTCATGAGGTGCAGAAATATTAAAAGTGAATGGTAGTAAAAACCAATAAGATGACTGATAACTTTTAATAATTTTGACTAAAGCAATCATAAATAATATTATTTTGGCACGGTGGGCCATAGTGTCAATAAACAGCCAGCATGTCGACTGGCAAGCTACTAATACAACCTCCCACGTCCAACCTGTACTTGATCATATTGAGCAGAGTATCGTAGTGGACCAGTGCTGCCATGACCACGCAGATATGAAACAGCTGGTGGCTGCTGGCCCAGATATCGAATCTACCCGGGGAAAATCTTTCGGGAATTCTCAAAACGTACAACACTGCGCCGATGATGTAAACAGCACCCATAGCTCCAAGACTCCAGGGGGCATAGGCAGTGCATGCTTGAGTGTAGCCGTCCCTGAGTAGAATATGCAAAGTAGGTATGACCCCATAGAGCCCAAAGAGAATAAATACTGTAAACCGTATCGGGCGATATTTAGGAGTGCTAAACTTACTCTGCATACTGACCGTCACGGACATTGCACAGAGGATGAGCAGTATACCTATGTGTGTACAGCCAGATATGGTGGTGCAATAGAAGCCATAGTAGTAGGCGGGCACACTGGAACCAGTTATCAGGAATGCGATACCAGAGTAGTCTAATCGAATAAATAGGTGAAACACCCCCTCGGAGTGGTTGGCAAAGGTGTGGAAGAGTGTCGAACATAGCAGACAGGCCATGGCGCCGGCAAAAAAGAACATCATCATGACCTGTTCGTCCCAAGGTAGCTTGTGAATCTGGACGTCCTCAAACCAGTAGGTGATGTAATCGCCAAAGATGTAGATCCCACCAACTAGAACGAGAAAGAACGAAAAGCCAATCAAGTGCGTCCAAATGTTCCAGGTCTCCGTGTGCATACGAAACATGCTCTTGAAGCAGCCGCGGAAAGAGTTCATAGGTGGACGATGGCTCGATTTGAGAAACTCATTGTCTTGAAGATACTTGGGAAGGGACTCAAAGGACACTGAATTCCATGCCCAATGGGCAATTTTCTCCAACTCCCTGAGTGGTGGCGGCATCTGGGACTGCTCACTTGAAGAAGGTTGTTCTTGGTCACGATTCACAATGTCTTCACTGACAGTGGCTTGACCATTCACACAGACACAGTTGTTGGTACCAGTACCAGGGGCAGAGAGCTCTGGCTTGGTACTGGAATGGCTTCTTGAGGGATGCCTCTTCAATAGACCGTTCGTCGCCATGAAAGGCTTCAAATTATCCAAAACTGAATAGAGAGAAAGAGAGATATTTCTAAATATTTCCCAATACAGTATATATAGCTAATGCTGGGATCAGAAACCGCAAGATTACTAGAGTATACCCAGTTCTTCCACAACACAAACACTGCTATAAAAACACACACAGCCACAGTGGTTTTCTTAGGGCCAAACTTAGTACTGCACTATTTTAATATGACTGTTTAGCCCGTTTTCCGTTCTTTCCGGCTTACTTGTTTAGTATTGTTCCTGGACGCATGAGTTCGAGCACGACACAAAGATCACGCCACTGTACTCAACGATCTATCGATCGATATCCCATGTCCACTGTACTGTACTTATTGGGCTTCATCAACTGGGTGGGCGTGGACAAATCGTGTCACATGCTTGGACACGTGATCCACGGTGAGTTCGCTCAAGACCAAATTTGGAAGTGTGGATAGCTCAAGACAACTTGAAGAGACGAGAGATCACGACAGCTAGCCATGCCTGTAAGTACTAGCTATGTGTATCAGGCAAGAAAGATGAGAAGAAACCTAGTATATATGAATAAATAAATTATGGTTGATCCCTGCAATTGAAAATGGTACAAAGTTAAATTTTTCTTGATCACACCTCTTTTTACATGTGTGACTGAAGTGGAAAGCTAGTAGACATTTAATTTTGAGCACAGTGCAGATTGCACAGCGTTTAATATGCTATCGTAAACAATTGGCTATATTTAATACTCGATGAGATCGACATTTCTTGAAAATATCACATGATTTCTGTATCTAATTTTATTTAATGTGGCATTATTTTGTTTTAGGCCTACCACTCCCAGTTCAACTCGGACGACAACCGTCTGCTTGGCAACATGGCCCTCCTTCCTCTCAGGACTCAATTTAAGGGGCCCGCCCCCAAAACAAGTAAGGGTAACGTCGAATTATTTTTGTTTTGTCGTTGTCCACTCATTTCTTTTATTTACACTCGTAGATGATGACACTGACATCATTGATGAAGCGCTATACTACTTCAAGGCAAATGTGTTCTTCAAGAGTTACGAAGTCAAGGTAGGGATGTCGCTAATTCATTTGTTAATGCCCTTTCCTCAGTACGTGCTTCATGATACTAAAATACCACCCCCGTCCCTCACCCCCCTAACTGTCGCTCACAGTTGAAAGCAAATTTCATTTGAAGATGTTTTGTGGGTGGCCTACATGTAGACGACATATCCAGGGGCTTATTTGGCTAGTCTATAAAGACAGGGAACTGGGCAGGTGGGTGAGTGTACTTTAATTATGTGCCTCCGCTCTGTACTGAAATTAAGTTTTGCTATAGATGGTGTAATCCAATATTAAGGTATAATTAGTCATATCATGGCTTTCTAGTACACACATTTGTGGTGTCCAAATGAGGATAATTGGTTCCTCATTGAACATAATATTGTTGAAATTATATAATCCTTCCCCCTCTCTCCCCCCTCCTGTACTGTGTCTATAGGGAGCGGCTGATCGTGTTCTCATCTATCTCACACTCTACATCAGCGAGTGCCTCAAGAAGCTTCAGAGGGTATGTCAGAGAGAGAGAGAGAGAGAGAGAGAGAGAGAGAGAGAGAGAGAGAGAGAGAGAGAGAGAGAGAGAGAGAGAGAGAGAGAGAGAGAGTGGGGGAGGGGGAGAGTTACCCATCCACATCAAATTTTGTGATTTCACCTATTTCGCTGAATAATCTAAAGAGCTTCATCCTCTATTTATTTTCAAAGCAGCAGGAATAGGTTGTGTATGACATGAACTAATCTTTACACAATAATGGTCTGTGTGGACAATAAATTGACAAATTTTGTTTGGATTGCCTAATCTATATAGTATTATATGGTGTGTGGGTTTAGTGAATGGCAACAGTGAGGGTTGTTTAGCTCTATCTGGATGATCATGACTACGAGGATGATACCCTTTCTTATCCGGAGATTAAGTCGATACAGCTTATTTTATTACTTTTGATGCGAGTTCATTTGATACGCTAGCTTCATAAAGGATACTGATCTGCCGAGTTTCTAAACCTATATATGTGTGTATATCCATATCATACAACTTACACAAGCATCTTTGAATACTACCATATAATGATTTATATAATAATATCGGTATACAAGCGTCCTTTACTTAGTATGATATTATTTTTTTTTTGCATACACACACTCGCGCACATTGGCCATGGTATGATTGGCGCTGTACAGTGCCCAAGTAGGAATGAGGCTAACAAGTCGCTTGCCACGCTGGCTGTGTCTAGTTTTGACATTCCCGGAGACACACGGTTCCCTCTGAATGCCTTCATGACCAAACCCAGCAACAGGGGTGAAAGTGGTAAGTGGATTTATTTGTGTGTATGCTGAATGGAGAGCAGAGTCTATTGTAATAAAGTTGAAGAATGTGTCATGTCTTCATGCAGTTTCACTTTTGGCTTGATTGCAAATTTTTTTTTATGATGTGCATTTTCAACAAAATTGTATATCAACGTTTTTGTCTTTCTCTCCCTCTTCCTCCCTCCCTCTCTCTTTCTCTCTCCTCCCTCCCTCCCTCCCTCTCTCTCTCTCCTCCCTCCCTCCCTCCCTCCCTCCCTCTCTCTTTTTCTCTCTCTCCCTCTTCCCCTCCATTTCTCTTATCACAAAACACACACACCAGATCAAATGCGTCAGTACTTCACCCAGATGCGCCAAGAGATGGGCCAGAGGATCGTTGAGAGGGTGTTTGGCCAAGACGACAAGCCCAGCAAGGTAGACGTATTCTGTCAACATAAAACACCACTCAGAGTGACTCTGAAATAGAAATGTGTCTCGATAGATTTTAACCTGTCTAGCTTGAATTAGCCCCTCCTAGTGATACTATTTAGTATAGTACAATACCAGTTCAAGTATGGAATGATTATTTTTCCCCACTTGCTTTCCTCCGGAAAAGTAGTTCCACAATATCAAATATGTACCTATATGTAGCTGTGTCTAGGAAATGATTATGACTTGGGGTATTATTAATTTTGCCTCGACGCCATCCTCCCCCCCCCCCCCCCCCCCCCCCCCCAAAAATCAGAAGGGGGAGGGGGGGGGCAAGGCCAGGGTATTTATTATATATGTGTGTGTGTGTGAGAGAGATTGATTATGTGAGTTCCTGTGGGTATTTGAAGTGTGAGTGTGGCTTGCCTTCACTGCCCATGGAGGTGGTTGTAATTGATAGGAAGGTGGGACTTATCACCCTCTCTTGTGATAACTGCTGCAAACTGAGCACCTTGAGGTTAGTGTTAGTAACATGCCCAGCTGCCCAGTGACATTTTTGCCATTGGAAGGTATACCTTGTTAATAATCATTAATTTTTGCACACTTCTGCTTCATTTTTTTCCCTTTTCTTCCCCCTCTTTGCTTCTCTCTCTCTCTCTCTCTCTCTCTCTCTCTCTCTCCCCTCCATCCTGCAGTGGTGGCTTTGTTTCACCAAGAGACGCTTCATGGACAAGAGCCTTTCAGGTCCTGGACAATAAATTTATATTATAGTTGAACGTTTTAATATTTCTAGTGATTGATAATGTACTCCAATGATAGTTGCTGTAGCTTCAGGTCATCAGATGCAATATATTTGATGTGTGTTTCTATTAATTTTTTTGAGTGTACATATCTCTATCAGAGTACAAGAGCAGCGTGTTGATATTTGCATGTGTTGAATTTAACCACCATATGCAATAGTCTATTAGACCTGCCTGAAAGCGTAATGCTTGAATGAAAATTAATTGAAATTTTGAAAATTTTACTTGTTTTTGGAGAAAATTATATACGGTATGCCAATTAGCGCGCGCTAAATTAAAGGTCGTGAATACATTTAGCCGCGCTTCAGCTCAAAAAGTCAGAGCGCGAGATTGGAACGTCAACTCGAACTAACTACTATCAAGTATAGCTGTGCTTCGCTGGGAGGTGTTCGTCGTTCAGAGCGCCACTACTCAGTGAGACGGCGAGAAGGAGAGCACTACGCGCAGAGTTTGAACCAAGTTGAAGGTGAGTGCCATATCTTTTTCACTGTACAATTTCGTAGCTATGTGTTGGACGTAGTTGTAGAGTATTGTGTTGCGATATCTGTGTATTTGATTAGCTAGCTAGTTGTGTACTAGTGTTAGGCTCTTCTAACTGCTGTAAGGATAGACAGCGCGCACTCAAATAGTGCGTATTCCCGCCACGTACGTATTGTCACACTATTTTCACCTCTTGTCGCCTAGGGAGCTGTTGAATACAGAACCAAATATTTTCCTGAAGCTACAAGTTACATACTAGCCTCTTTCTCTCTCTCTTTCCGAGTTCTCTATCCCCTTCCCTCCGTTCTCACGCCAGTGAAGTGACTGTCAGGCCTTTGTACGAAATGGCGGGCTCCTATTAGTATACGCATAGATAGTTAGCTACCTCACTCACCTTGTATCAGTACACTGTACTTCTTTAATGGGTCCATAGTGTGGTACCGGTAGTACATAGGCAAACAGCAGGTAGTTGAGCTAGTATATACATAATTGCCCCGGGAACCATCTCAGGTAGCTGGTTGTTTGCCAGTGAAAATAGGCCAACTATTGTTGTTCGATGATAGACTGTGACAGATTCTTTCCTTGGACACTTTCAGTGCTATGTAGCAGCTGGTGCCTTCCATAGTGTGTATGTGGGCAGATATGGAGTGGTGCACAGTCACTGGTCTGTGTATATACTCGGTCTCTCTCCTCACTCTCTCTCCCTCTCTCCCTCCCTCCTTCCCTCTCTCTCTCTCTCTCTCTCTCTCTCTCTCTCCCTCTTCACACGTGACATAACTTCCATGCATTACTCAGTGCTGATGTGTACGTGTTTACCTTGTTCTCCGTCACTGCCTCATTTTATTGACACGACAGTGCTTGTGTGAAGTGTGCAGTTATACTGAGCGTGCATCCCTGCTCTTACTCGTGTCAGCATAACGTGCTTGAGTCGATCACGCTGTATGCATAATAGTAATATTATTGTGTGTGCATGTATGTGTGATGTAGTTGACGTCCATGTGTGTACGTCCGTCCGTCCGTCCGTGTGTGTGTGTGTGATAGTGTATGCAACACTGAATGTCTAGCTGCAGTGAATTACTAAACTGTGGCCTTAGAAAATCAGTGGAGCGCGAGCTCCCTTGTGTGGCACTACTACTACTAACCAGTTGGTGCTTGTAAATTTATAATTTTGCTTTACACTGAGCAATTTTTAAGTATGTAGTGGCTAGCGGCTAATAGTAAGTACTCCAGTTTTAATTAAACCCTGTACTGTTTGCATACCAAAATTTTTACCAGTGTGTATACATTAATTGTATTTTATGAGCTTGCCTAGTTTATTAATTGCTGACTGGGCAGTAATTTTTAAATTGGGTAATGGAATCTCCTGTTTGCATCATTAATTGTGGTAATGTTGGATTATCCTGTGGCCTGCTTGATATTATTTTTTTATCAATTTAAGCAAATATACTTCCCTATGGTTTGACCCTACATGTTCCAATAAAGCATATTGGATGACCCAGTATCCTTGCTCATCGATGTCGGGTAGTTTTGGTATTGTAGATATATCCTTAAACTGTTCTCTTACTCTCTCTCCCTCCCCCTCCTCTCTCTTTCTCTCTCCCTCTCCCTTTCCTTCCATTACCCACAAGATTTCCTTGCAAATTTGATATTAATTTCACTGTCTGTACTACATTTTGACTTAGCCAAACCTTATGACTTCAAGAATTTTGAAAGGTACCTGCCAAACAACTACTGGCGGTCAGAAGGTCATTTTCCACGGTCAGATATGACTTATTCCTGATACTTTAGACTGGGTCAGGTCCATGTTTGCAATCAATAGATGGCTCTAGGCTTTTTGGCTGAAAAGTTAGCTATGTGCTGATGTGATCTAGCTTGTAGTATGTAAATAAATTTAATAGGTACCAGGTGGTTTGCTGTAGTGGCAGTTTTGGGGTAAGCACTCCATGAAGTATAATCAGGTTTTGGCTTATGCTATGGAAACTCTGTGTCTAGTCACACACAGGATGTTAGCTGAAATGCTATCCCACTGTGTGATACTTACATGTGTGATCCCCTCTACTCTCTTTGTGTGCAGTGAGTGGACACCAGGAATGGCCCCGCTCAGTGTGAGCTAAGCACACACACACACACAAAATACTACTAAATTTGACTCACACGCAGTACCTTGCGAGTTTTGTCATATCACTCACGAACACACACACACACACACACACATGCATACTCGCTCTTTTTTTTGGGAGAGTAAGTGCTAGCTAGCTAGGGTGCCATAGCACCACTGGGAAAGATATATTATATAAATCTATTTTAACCGATTATGGGCGATAGACGCCAATTGGCGTCATATACGTAATGTACATTATAGGCGATTGACGCCAAATGGCGTCAAAGCCGTTTTCTTCGCGTTTTTCGTGCATAGCGCTAGGCTACTACGCTCTACGTCCGGTTTGTGGTTAGCCGCTGACCGCCGCTACTAAGTTATGGCTTCAGGTCGCGCCGGTAGCAATTAAGTGGGTGTGACCGATACCGTTAACCAAGCCGCTCGATCGCCATTACGATCGACCCGGGCGAAAGTTCGAGGCTATTATCGTTGAACCAACAGAGCTACAGCCATGGCGCTTGGTCCATAGCTAGACGAGTGGATAGCGACTACCTACGAGTAGCCGCTTTGTGAAGCCAACCTTGAACGCGAGCGGCAGACTTGAAGACGGCGGCCATGATCGAGGTAAGAAGGCTTCTAAGCTTTTAGACGCTACTACAGCGTTTAGTTCGATAGTGTACGGCGGGACAGAAGAACGTGAGGCTTCTGGCAACTTATGTAGTTGTCAACAAAGCCTTTAGAGGTAGCTAAGGCCTGTTACCTAGCTACAACAAGCTTGTCTATAGGAACGCTTTATTTTCATGTTAAATATTTCGGAGTTCAAAGTTCAATTGACCCGTACAACCCCGCCCATAATCGGTTAAAGGCTGCAACGCTTACATATTAGTACCCACATTAAGCTCCAGTGCCACTGCCACCTGCAATGACCATTGTGCGTGTACCTGTAACCTTATATTGTTAGCCACTTGTAGTCCCATTGTGCACTGACGCTCATTAGGCCAACCGCACACACCTGTTACTCATAACACAACCCATGCTGGGGGAAACTTTTGCATGATAGCTGCTGTTCATCCTGATACAGGGTCTGCTACTGGTAATAGAGAGCTGAAGCCTTCCTGCAAGGTTTGCGTAATCATTGCCAGTTAGGGGGTTGAAAGCGATCGTTATTGGACAGTAGTAAACTAGAATCCATATCCAGAGATCCAGTATTGAAACAATTACGCACAAATGCCAGCTGTTTAGAAATTCTCCGTGCCAAGGAAAGTATGCTGTAGCTCGGCTAAACGGACTGCTCTTGCTAATTGCAGGTCAGTTCCTACCATTAACTACTAATTAGGCTAATGCAGGAATCCCTCTAAAGGTCTACCACTATTGGCACTGTAGGGCTTTCGAGGAAAAACAGAATTTCTGTTTTTTGATTAGTTGATTATTTTTCCTCATTCACGCCAAAAAAACCCAACTACATTATGTACACTAGATGTGTGAGTGTAGAGTTTGTTTAAAATTAGTAGCTTTGCGTGGATTGTGGAGACGCAGTAATTTGATCAATGGAGGATTGGGAGCTTAGTAATTGTGATTCTATAGATATTACAGGGGAGCCTTCACTAAAACAATTTTTATCCATATATAGAGATAATTTTTTCCTGTTTGCGACACCTGTATACATGGTTTCAAGTTGGCAACTCCTTGTGGTACACGATAACATTGATGTTTTCTTGTATCGTGGAAAGAGCCTGCTTACATAGTGAAGTGTGTGGTGGATCTCTCTCTGTGTGTGCGGCAAAATTTTAGATTCCTCTTAGCAGCCCAGCTGCTGCTGAACATTGTTGTGGGCTCCCTCAAGTTGCAACCGAAAAGCCCACTTAAATCTACTCTCTCTTTCCCCTTCTCTCTCTCTCTCTCTCTCTCTCTCTCTCTCTCTCTCTCTTTCCCCCCTTTAATCCCCTGCCCCCAGTTTCTGAATGGCCTCTTTCAACTCCCACCATTTTAGAGGTTTGGCTCCCAAGTTCTACCTTGGAAAAGTGCCATGCCATAAGACCATGCCCGTAGGTAAAGTCGAATAGATAACTTGCTTCCAAGTTGGCAACCAATCCGTCTTCGACACGGACTCATTAGACCCGATTTCTGTGTAGTTACTCTGGTTTGCTTTGAGAAACCCACTACTGCTGTGCATGGGAATATTCCACGTGTGGGAGCAAGGCGAGAGCAATGTCTAAATGGAGCATAGACAAAATCAACCAGCGTTGTGGTGTGTGATGTTATAATATTATAGCGTTCGCCGCATACTTGGGTCATTAAATTTTATGTGCACTCGAGCACTCTGCGTGTATAGCGCATGTTTACAACCACATAATTCAGCCTGTTTAATGTTGTGGATCTCTCCTGGCTTATATAATATGCATGCATGGACTATCTATACCATGACCCCTTGCCCTGTCAACACTCTATCTCCAGCACGCATACAGTAACAAACTGATAAATCCCATAGTGATGATTCCATGCAACTCTGCCCCCCCCCCCCCCCCCCCCCCCCCCAACCTTAAACATCCTGTTTATCTAAGTTGGTTACTGCAGAGAGTTAGGTGGTATCAGATTGGGGGTTCCATACTACACCACGGTGGTGGCTGTGGTGGAATGGGTTGCGACACTGTATAATAGCTCATTGAACAGCTGGCAATCTGATAAGAAACTGCTCTCTCTCTCTCTCTGTCTGTCCCTCTCTCTCTCTCTCTCTCTGTATGATAGAGAGGTAAAGTGAGTGAGCAAAAATTAAAATTATATGTACCATTAAATTTTGTATAGGTTTTTAGGGCAATTGTGAATATTATGTGGGGTGGCATCTTGCCTTTCCTGTCTCTTTAGTCAGGTGTACACTTTCCTTTTGAATCTGTGAAACAAAATGTGAACTGTTTGTGTATAGGAGTTGTGTGTTTGAAGCATTTTTGCCGACGTGTGTAGTGTCAACTGTTTGTGCATTTCGATAACAGTGACCTTTTAAATTACACAATTTATACGTGTTGTTGGTTATTCCTTCAACTGATAATCACTCAGTGTCACAGCTGTACTCTATCCATACTGGCGGTGTTATGTGAAGCGATGAGGCACTCTCAAAAGTTGTTGTATGTATTTTGTCCTGAAAGTGTCCTTTAATCATTACACGTCTAGCATAAACACACGCATGTGATCAATAAAATCCGCTCTACATTTTGCTTTCGTATCGTACATCCACCAAGTATAGGGATGAGTATACATGTATATGAGTAGTTGGGATATGTAATTAGAGAGCTACTTTGGTTTACTTTTGCTGATTTTTGTATATTTTTGGCCATGTGTTCCGACTGTACAAACGTTACTTTTCTCATACCCCATATCCTTTCTCCCTCCCTCTCGAGCTCCAGTCCTAATCTGAACTTTAGCCAAACACACGTGCAGTATCACTTGCTTTTTATAGCATCACACCATCTTTAAAAGAAAGGGATGAGTTTATCTTCCTTCTTCCTTGAGTTTCCAAGTTGAAGCTTGTGGCTGGAAAAAAAAGCTAAAACTAAAATTGTCTCAGAACTCCATGGGGTCATTTTGAAACCATAATTTCTCGTGAGCTATCTATATAGTGCGTGACCATCTGTCTGAGAGTTACGAAAACCTAGTGACTGGGCAAATATCCATGCTGGCTAGCGATTGATACTCTAGGATGGACTGTTTTGAAAAGCATCGTTCTGTTTTTACATCCAATATCAGTGTACGTATATGAGCTGATGTGAACTGTTGACCTCGGCAAGAAATTGTGGTTTATCCTTACATTCAACGTGTGCTAGTGTATAGCATACACATGTACGTATGTATAATATTATAGCATACACAATAATTGTATCTGTCGATGCATGTGCTTGGCATCAGTGAAGGAAGGAGATAGACTGACCCATGAGTATGTGACTGTGAGCTTGTGTGTACGGTACAGTACTGTGTGGTTGCCCATTGAATGAGATGGAAGCCAGTTCGTTGTACGTATAATATTTTACACGACATTGTGTAGCACATGCTTTGAACGTAAATGAAAGTATATGTAGCATACAGTGTATGTATTGTATCAATCCATTATGCAATTGATTACGTACGTATTGAATGAACTGGTACATATATATTATACAGCATTCAAAGTATATACTCTACAATAATATGGCATATTGCGTATGTACGTTATAATTACGTCAATGGGTACATGTACTGCGTTTGCATATACATACCCTTGTGTGTACACGTATGCAAAGCAAATCAATATCTGATTAGCTACTGTAAGGCTGCATCATATGTGCTACCATATATGTTACCCACAGCACAGCTTGCGTACAGTAGGCTCCAGGCTCCAGTGAAAACCCCAGTCATTGTACAAATATATACAATGTACTTAAGGGTTAGTGTAGGTTTTGTGTACGAGTGTGGCCTCTGTGTGCATTCCAGCGTGGGCCTGGAGTCTCCTCTTTAGGGACCCTGCACTGCTGGGCTGGGCTGGTCCATCGAGCCGCTACACGGCTTCCGCAGATAACACACACACACAGAGAGACAGAGACAGACTTCCATTTGGGCTCCGAGGCTAGGCACGGGTGAAGGTAAACTGGTTAAATCTAGATCTGGTCACAAGCCATTGTTGGCGTATGCGTGGTGCATGTACACAAGTCGGGTGCCATTTCTGCTTGGAGGAATTGAATTAATATGGTGTTGGCGAAGTTCACATGCAGGTCGAGCAATGTGATTACCGTGCTTAATGGTTGATTTAGTCTGCTTGGTTGTTCACATGAGTTGCCCAGTTGGCATACGGAGGTGGGCTTGTTATTGCTCTCTACTGGACTGGGTCCACCTACCATTGATTTGTAATGCACTATAGCAACAAGTAAACTGGTTTTACCTGATAGTTATATAGTTGTGGCATGCGCATCATGCATGTACATGTTCGGTAGTTATGTTCGAGGTTATGAGCACAAAGCATTTGGCACGGAGTGCTCTGGCCGACTCTTCTACACAGACTGCCATTTGCGCTCAAAGATTTCTGGTTTGTACAAGTTATTGCTGATTGTTAGTGTGCCTTCCCTTGTACACACAGAGGCAGTCTGCCAGCATATGCTCCACGCTAACCTCTACTACTACTTGCATGCAATTGTGACGTATGTTGCACGTTGCAGAAATAATGTACGTACAACCCAATGCGATGTTTGGCTCACGCAAAAACAGATTTACTTAAAGCTAGTTACTAGACAAATGACGTTTGGCTGACGAGAAACAGATTTGCCCCTTGATGCTTAGTGACTATTATATATAATTGTCTAGTATGGCATAATTATGTATTATATTGTAGATATGCTGGTTTATTTTAAGGTTAAGTTTGGGAAGAAATCAGCAGACCATTGTTGTGGATTTGGCTGTGTACGATCACGGCAGGCAAGGGTGGGCCGTCGGTGTGTTTTTGTTAGCAGATGAGGGTGGGCAAGATATACGCGCATAATTAAACACACTGCCCAATGAATTAGTCAAGACACACATTGTGATAAGCAATTGTTCCGAGAATGATTTGAGAAAGTGTACAATTTTGGATTTCGCTCGAGTAAAGAAAGTGAAAAGCTTATACCTAAACCCGCCTGCCAAGTTCTGTGGGGGTGCCTATCGCCTATCACTCATTGGGACATTCAAAAATCCTCTTTGGGCCTCGGCTTATCTTGGCTGTGGCCGTTGGATGGTCTAGTTGGTAGTAGCCTAAAAGCTTGGCTTCTGGTTGACTTAGGCTGGCCCACAAATGCTTTATCTGTGGTTATCTCCTCGGCCGGTTACCAGAGGGTGGTTGCTGCGATCAAAATTTTGGGTTTGAGTTATGAATACCGTAGTATTTTTGAGTGAGGGAGTATGTATGTGTGTGTGTGTGTGTGTGAGGGAGAGAGAGGAGAGAGAGAGAGAGCAAACACAAAGCTGTCCAAGCAGAAGATGAGTCTAACCTTTTTTACTTCCCATTAAGACTCGCCGTACTTGAAATCATAGCTTCATAGCCATATACATAGTAAATACAAACTCTATGAATTACTCGATTTTTAAAGCGGTCCCCTGACGATGCTCAACATTCATACCCTGCCTCCCGGCCTGGACACCTGCCACCATAACCCTGTGCCTAGTTACCATCCTTTTGCTGACAAAGCGCTAGCCTCTATGGCTTTTGCTCCAATGAATTCCTACGCTGGCTGCTAATCTAAAACAATCTGCTTCCTGATTGGCCGAAATTCATACCGCTGTGAATCTCGATTACACGATCTAAAAGGTGATTTTTGTGATGTGCCGTGCCTAGCCACCCACCCAGTGCTGTAGCATGGTGGTCCGCCTGCCGCTACCATCCTGCTCTCTCTCTATTGCTCGATTGATACGATTATGCCAAAGTTTATGATAACTTTAACTTATTCATGCATATGAATAACAACATTATAGTGTGGCTTTGAACCATGGTGGGTGCTTTTTTATTCCTTTTTTATTGTGGCATGTGTGCATTGTAATGCTGTTGTAACGGGGTGTGTTCTGAGCATCCTCCCTCAAGAGGTGGATATGTATATAGTATATAATGGTACTAGGGGGAGGGACTTATACTATTTTTATAGAATACTATTGTGTATGGAGAGAAGTACATTGCAGTACCTTTGATGTTGTGTATTTGTTCTATAGCATGTAATATGAAGGATATATTTTCCTTTTGCTTTTTATGCACTAGTGTGTATAGGAGGGGCCACCTTTGTGTGTATTATAGGGCTCTAATCCTTCCTTGTATTCACTGTATGCAATGCTTTCTTCCCATTTGTCTTCTTGTAGTCTGCCATTATCAGTCTTTGATTGGCTTGTATCAAGCAAACATTCTATGATAGTATACTATAGCATAGATACGTACATACATATACGAATGTAATTATTGTATTTCTGCATGTGATTGGTCATTGTTGTGGAGATAGTGAGTGTCCCAGGGTAAGCCGTTATGATATCGTATTATCGTTCCGGGTTCAAAGAAATCCAATATGCATGGATTTCTAAAAAGCTACATATTTACTCGAAGATACGTAGCTAGTGGATGTAAAGTGAATACAATTTAATGGACGTATATCAGCTTCGTATTGCATTATATAATGGATACCCTTGGGGGCAAAATTAAGTGCTCATTTTTAAAATTAATTTTTTTGTGCATCATACATAGTGCCCTGTCTGACTGGAGAAAAGGTGTCTACATTTCAGGGGTGCATGGCCTTTAGAGGGGTTTCACTTACATATATACTGCACAGGTATTAATACATGCAGTACATTTTGACGTTTAGATGTACGCATATATGTGTGTGTGTGTGTGTGTGTGTGTGTGCGTCACTCATTGTGTTTCATTCCATATGCTCTGTTGCACGATAATCGAGTTTATGTGCAGTGCAGCCTTGTTAGTGCTGATATCAGATGCTCGTCATTGTTGCACCTCTTACGATAGTAGTGAGTAAAGTTGCATAGTAAGGTTGCCGGCCGCTGCATTCTCTCTCTCCCGACTCCCATTGGTCCCCCCAGTTGTGTAACCAGACTCCCCACGGCCCTTACCCTGTACTACAACAAGGTGGTCTGTGGGCGTTTGATATTCTTTATCAGGGCTGAGACCACTCGCTCTTCAAGTTGCTGATGACAGCTGTACCTTTTTTTTCTCTCTCCCTCTCTCTCTCTTCTCTCTCTCTCCTCTGCCAGCTGTACTTTTCCTCTTTGTCTCTCTCTCTTCTCTCTCTATCTCTCCCTTTCCCCTATCTCTCATTTTTCTTTCCTCTCCCCTTCTCTGTCTCCTTGCCTCCCTTCGTCTTATCTTGTTTGTTGCGTATTTTGCATGCCTCTGTCTGCTTCATCAATGGAAAGTTTCTTCAAACATTTCAAATAGGTAGCCAGCCAGTCGTCTCTCTGTTTGTATGCGGCTGTGTCATTTTGACTGCACGCTAGCCATTAATTCCATTTTTGTGCACAGGCTCGTACTGGCTAATTAAATTAATTAAGCTAAATAGTTGGTAGCAGTCATGGACCTTACTTCAAACACACAGTCTTGATACATACACGTAAATGTGTAATTATACTTAATTATAGATGCTAATGTAGTTGATTGAAGTATAGTAGAGTACTTATATATCACGTACCTAAAATATCTGTGTGCTTGCATATTAGATTTATCCTAAATTGAGATGTGGAATTTGTTTTTTGTGAGTGTTTTGTTGTCCTATGGCGATGGCTGATGGGTGTGCCTGAGACATTCTCAGACTTAGCCTTCCTACGCAACATGTCATCCAACTACCAATCTTCATAGCTACGTTTGTAGGTAGACACCATTACAACTGCTCATAATACATGTACATTAATTATAGTATTAATGGCACGTTCATCTGACTTAGTATTGACTGTACAGTTGTGTACTGGCTAATACTTTATTGTTCAAAGTTCACTAATAGCCTACTCGGGTATTTTGTACTTGATTGTGTTGGTAATGCTTGGTAATGCTTGGGAGCTGCATTAACCCTACATACATATATCAATTAATAACAAGGTGGGGTACTACCTCTTTAAATAGTGTGCATTAATTTGTGTATGTTCCATTATTGTCAGCTAGGGTATAATATTATATAACCTTCGATACAATCTATAGTATTATATAACAATCGGCTTGACAATAGGAGATCCCAGTGGCAACAATGGATTATCATCGCAATTCGATTATCTATTGTACGTGGTATACGCTGCTGTGTGATAAAAAGGTTCATTTAATTACGAGTAGTGGGGGTTAATTTGGTGGAAGACACTACAAGGGCTGTGTGTGGTTGGCCCGCTGCTCGCTTTATTGCATTAGCTAGCATTCCTACCTGGTGCCCTCTTGCTGGCCCCAGTTTACCGCTAGCTGCTATTTTAGTTATGGCCAATTGCATATTAACTTTTGGCCAAGTGTGATTAATTGTCTCATTATTACATGTTTAGCTAGCTGGATAGTTCTTGTGGTTGCTGAATAACAGCATCTATAATCTTTTCGTTATAAGTAACTACACTGTACAGTGTACTAGGCAGAGGAGGGAGGAAGGGAGAGAGAGAGAGTGAAAGAGAGAGAGAGAGAGGGAGAGGAGGGAGGGAGAGAGAGGAGAGGGTGGGAGAGAATTAGGAATTTATCATGCAGCGATTGTAATTTGTTGAATAGGTGTATTAAACTTCACAGCGTATTTTACAGTGTTGCACCTGTCCTCCTCTTCCCTCCCAGTACACTGGTTTTGGATTGTACCCATTTAGATCCAATTATAAACTCTAATTACATAATAGAGTACAATGTCGCTAATGAATATCTGAATTAAATTGTGTACCTAGAGCCTTGTCAAGTCAGGTGGTGTGTCGAGCCACATAATACATGCATGTGTATTGATGTGTACTGAAGTGACGTCATATTGTGTTTGTGAATAAAATTGGGTATTTATAGGTAATATTCTAAGAATGATGTTGTCCTGATAAGCTTATCAATTTAAGCTTTGTTCATTCCCTTGTGTTGTCGATTGATCCTTAATCGCGTGACAATCACTTGAGCATGCATACCATACTTTACTCCTTTTTAATTGATTTTTTTTCTTGGAGCACTAAAAAAATTAATATTAAACTTCACACCTACCCCTCCGTACGATTCTACATGCCATGGTCACTTTGCAGCATGGGCCAGTTGATTGCAATTTTAGCTGGCTTCAGTGCACATGTAACATGATAGCCCATCATATCTGTACATAGAAGTGTATGTGTTAAGTTATAGCTACTCAAATTCTTAATTCTAAAGGGGTATAATATTATATCTGATTTGTGTACTAGATGAGGTCGTTGCAATGTAGAAACTTGAGCTGCTCCTAAAACGAAGGATTCCTTTAATCAGTAGACTTCAAATAGTCCCAGGAGTGTCTGGCTGTGAATTGCTAGAACCTTATTCTAAGCATCTGTAGAAGCACTGTTTAATATTGTATATGTGTATAGCAAGTATTGTAGCTTGGCTGCATGGCTTAAGCTTGACTTGACAGGGGGGCCTGTGGATTCCATCGTTCAAATTCTTTCGTTCTTAGTCAATGAGCTGTGAAGTTAAAACTGCTCAAGTGGTCATTAGAACCTCGTTTGTTGTCTGAACTTGCTTGCATTTCATACTTTCTGCTACATACGCGACAGTTCGAGCCGTTACTAAGGCAAACAGTATACACATCAGTCATGAGATGCATACGCCATCCCAGTTGTGAGATTATACAGGAATCATTGATTTGTTGACATCGACAGTGTTCTAAACGGTACTCTTATTATTCTTATACGTTCAGTACATTAGGCTATGCTGGAAACGTGTCTGTATTCGACACAGGCAGCCAAATTGGCATTCGGTTGAAATCATAACACCTCAACGTGTGCTTTCACTCTGTGAAATAGGATATTATGTGGGTGAAAGTGGGTGAAACCTGAACACGCACCTATATTCTAGCTGGCTGTACCTCTCGGTCAGGTCTGGTCCCGGGTCTATTCAGAGCCTCATGTACCACCGCCCTACCCTATAGCTGCCCTCCTCTCAGAGCCTATTCATGATAGTTGACCCATTACTCAAGCCCCCACTCTTCTTTACAATTTCTATTCATAGTGCCTTGCAACGCTCTGGCATGGCTCTCAGTTTGCCACATGCCCCCATGTGCACATGGCTACACAATGGGTCTAAGAATGCGCTCATGATACAATGTAAATCATTTTGTCTCTCTAGCTGTGTATATACATGTATCGTAATTGGGAATTATTGTACTGCTTGTGTCTTCTTGCATGTCTGAGTATTCTAAAGGGAGACCCTGCCATTAATGTACATTAACAGAGGGAGACCCTACCATTAGATTAAAATTTGATGTGCATTAGCAGAGTGGCGGCAGTACTCTACTCTAAAAGTGCTGTCCCATTGTCTGCGGAGAGTGATGCTAATTGGTGGCGCATATGGCAGTGGCTTCGGCCCTCTTTCATGGGAAGGGGCGAGGTGATTGGTCGGTGACCAGTAATGGGCCGCACTTGATGCACGCTTGATGAAATTTGCGTGTCGGGTAGTAACATTGTTACTGCTCGACGGTTCCACTTTTTGTTTTTTGTGGTGATTTTAAGTGTATTAACGTGTGTGTTTGAGCGAGTGAAGGAGGGTAGGGAGGGACAGAGATAGAGACACTGGTGATTAGATCAGCTCCCCGTAACAAAGCCATGTCGAGTAATAACGCGATCACGGTAATCCAGCAACAATTATGCAAATTAGATCTTTTCCTGTATTATAGCTCTATGACTTGCATCATTCTATGCTGCGTACAGTCACGTATGTGGCCTTCCATATCTAGAGTTGTTTATCTAGAATCGAGAACTTTTATTTCTCTGAGGCAGGATGCCCAGGCTAAATCTGGCCAGGGGCAAGGTACACTTCCTCTGACCAGTGCCAATATTATTGCCAGCATGGCATGGCAAGGCATGGCATGACTGCCGTATAGCTGCTGGTACATGGTCTCGAGGCATGTCCCTAAATTACTCAAAAACAACCCACGTATGACCAGTGAGCCCTTAGTATATACATGGGGCGAGCAGCATTGGTCTGATGTTGCCCCTGAATGGAGAATCAAACCTTACATTTGTCTAGAAAGTATGCATAATATTACGTTGTACTCCATGTCAGTAATATGCGTATGCTGGGGAGATCCCTGTAATTTGACTTGCGAAATCGGTCTAATCCCACATTAATTTAGACACACCCGTTCGTTACTCAAGCAGCAATCAGCAGTCTTTATTATTAATATTGCATTAATTGGCCTAAAGCGCTCCCTCCTTGTTATTCAAAATAGTCCCATTTAGACACGCATGTTAGTCAAGAGTCAATTCTGCTAATCATATCATTCTGCAACCGTATGCCGTACTGTCTCTCTCTGCTATGTACAGTAGTCGTAAACAGCTCTCGATGATTATTTTGACCAAACAGATCGCCTGATAAAAAATGTTTATTAGTTGAGAGGTAGTCCCTGTAATCAAAGCCTAGTTTGATTATAAACTTACTAATGTACATGTACAATAATAACATAATATACTGTGTCATATTCACTCTCCTAGTAGGGTACATATGACATATATTAGGATATTATTTGAGGCACTGTCAATGGTTTTGAGTAATCCTGGTTTAGCCTGTCTGACTGTCTGAGGTGCCATCTAGGGTCCCCAGTCCAAATGCTTTCTCCCTTGGTTGGGATAGGTTTTGGGGTTGCTGCTTGTCAGATAAGATAGGGCGAGTTGGTTTGTTGATGTAATTGTCCAAGTGTGCCGAATATGTTATCCAGTGTGTGTCCTGGCAGCCTAACTTGTATCTGTTGGGGAGTTAGGATAAGTGTGATGTGAAATTATGATTATTTTTTATCTGTGTGCATGTTTTTGTTGTGTTTTTCACAGGTGAAAGGTATTAGCAAATGGAGATAGCACCAGCAACAATGATAGGAAATCACTTACAGGTGAGCTGTGCTCTCTCTCTCTCTCTCTCTCTCTCCCTCCCCATCCCTCCCTCTCCCTCCCTCTCCCTCCCTCTCTCTCTTTCTCCATTCCCCCCTTCTCTCTCTCTCCACCCTGTCCCCATGCATGATTGAAACCCTGATGTACGTATCAATTTGAAGAACCTTACATGTGCACATGCTTATCGGTGATTTGCAACTATTGATGAAGCAGTGGTAGTGACTTTGTGGTATTCCATTGATTGTCGCCTGCTGTCAACACGCAGCCCTGCCCTAGTCCCTATTCGGCTCAGCTATACAACATACTATTGTTTCACCATTTCCATGATACTACTGTAGTGCATACTTTCATAACATACAATGTACATTATATGTGTATACATAATTACATATATGTGCAAGTATAGCTATCCCTTAATATATTTCCGATGCTAGTATAGTGTGTACCATGATACATAATATTGCCTTTATTAAAACATTTATAATAATTATGTACTTGTATGTATCTATGTACATGTATGCATGCATGTGATCTACTAGTACTAGACTAGGATAGTACTAGCCTCCTAAAACAATGTGGTGTTTCTTTTCACGGTGATCAGTAGGAGTGGTGGGGATGAAATTCCCACGTAAACTGTTTGCCCATTGGATATGGATTAGTAAGCATCTGCATGCACGCTCGTATGTACGTACGTATGTATACGTACAAGCGTGCGTGTCTCTCTCTCCGTCCTACCCACTCATGCTGTGTGTAGCTGCTCGTCTATCATCAGTCCTGATATACATGTTTTTGCTTACTGGCAAACATGTGCTCACCCTCTCTCCCTCCCTCGGTAACAGTATATCCTGCTTTATCCGAATCTAATAATACCTTTAGAAGTGTAAGTCATTAGTAATATACACGCTTATTAAGTACGCCGTATACTGACTATAGTGCATTTGTGCATTGGTGGTATCAAATGTGCATCTGCGATTAATATTATTATTATCGCCGTTGTATTATAGTGTTGTAATTATTATAGTAATTTAGCGTATTTGTTGAGCCAGTGATATCTTCTCAGGTTCTGGCCCATTGTACTTAAAGAATTGCTAGCATTCCGTGCTCACAAGGCCTGTGATTGGTGCTTACTGTATCTCGTCACCACTTTATAATATATTAAAAATCACCCTGCCTGGTTGCCTAAAAATAAGGAAAGAATACGTTTTATAATGCTCGTATTCCCTTATGAGGATTGATATATTATTATTGGTCCCCAGCGAGGGAGACAGAGCTACTCGTACTGCACTGCTAGGCCTAGGACAGCTAGTTCTTGTTTGGTGGGGGGTCTGGGGGATCTTGGCTGTGGGATGAAGTAGTGATTTAATACCACTAGTGGTAAGTGACTGGAACTCTTTCTCATGCTTTGCGTTTCATTGCAACGGATGCCACGATCCAGAAAGGTTGAGGTTTACCTTTCTGTATGTATATATATATCCCCCTCCCCTTTCCCTTTCCCTGACCCCTACCAATTATCTCTTTAATTGAGAAAAGATAAATTATACCACGATACTGAAAGCATGGAGCACTCAACTGTTAAGGATTAAGCATGCGTTTGTGTGCGTGTGTGTGAATACCCACGTGCCATATTGTAGAGTCTAGCTAGTTGGTCTTTGCGACATTTTTGCTGCAATTTGAGCTATGTGCTATGTAACGGTGGAGTGCTTCAACCTTTTTGTCAAAACAACATGCCGATAATGGAACCCAATCTGCCGCCTACTACGTACCTAGAGAGAAGACACTTGTCTAAACTCCAGAGTGTGTGGGAGAGACTGGCATTAAAAGAATAGCCTAAATTATAATATTATCGTAAAAACACCCTTAGTAGTATTTAAGGTGCTATGTGTAGCAGAGTATGTACTTGCTTGTGTGTGTGTGTGTGTGTGTCTGAACCTGTGTGTGTACTTGTAGCTTTACATTTTTAACATGCTCAAGCACCGATGCACACCCGTTTGTAGGTATACATGCTGTACATCCATGTGTACATGTACTACGTTTACTACTTCAGTGTATTGCAGGTGGCTCAATTCCAATATGTACGCAAGTACGGAGCATGTGGCCATCACATGTACCTGTACAAGCATGTGGGCACTAGAGCACCCCTGCCCATGCCCTACCCTCAGCTCTACTTACTACAAGTATGCGCAACTGTCCCTACTACTACTAAGTAGTACTGTGACAGCTGCCAGCATCCACTCTGTGGTCTGTTGCTATTGGCAACAGTGGGTTCTTGTACGTACGTAGTTTGAGGAGTATGGTGAGGAAAGGTATCCTGGCCGGCCATATATCTCTAGCCAATGGCATGTTGTGGGGGGCCTCCATGGAGTCAGTGTAGTGAAGCTTCTAGGCTTTGCCAGAAACCATAGGTGGCCCTGACTGCCTGTAAGTTAGTTCCTAGTTGCCGACACTCGGTGTGTGCGTGTGTGTAGCTGGGGTTTTCGGTGAAATTTTTAGGTAAGGGACACATCCATCCCCTTGGTCTTTTTATGCGTGAGAATGAGAGTAAAAGCTAGATCGAATCTTTTCGTGGCGGTAGATGTATCTCCCCCTTGGGGTAGCTATTGGTAGATAGTATTGTCTCTGTCCTTGTGGTGTGGCATGTTCAGTGTGGGATAGTGATATGTTTGTCAGTTTTTATCACCCTCTCCTTCCTTCCCCTGTGCTCTCTCTCCCCCTTGCCTAATCTATCAGTAAAGCTGACAATTTTTCTCCCATACATGTACATGCATGTATATACATATGAGTTCACCTTGTTGACTTGGCTGTTGTAGGTAAAGGGATTATGTAAATGCTGAGTTGATAGATATTATAACATCCCCAGCTTTGCTATAGTTAGAATATTGTAGTATTGACGTAATTGTATGTCCTAGCTGCAAATATGTGCCGTTTTACAAACATTATCAGCTTTCACTTTTCTCTCCTTCTCGAAGTCGAGACATTGCAACTCACACACACACACACACACACACACGGTTACCCTCTTCCCCACTTTACATACACACTACCATATATACATATGCTCTGTCCTGATATTAATCCCCTCTCCCTCCCCCACTCCTCTCTCTTTCTCTTTATCTCTTTCTCTCTCTCTGTCTCTCCCTCTCTCCTTCTCTCTCTCTCTCTCTCCTCCTCTGTCTCTTTCTCTCCCCTCATAGTACACACATACATAATATTACATCATTATTACATTTAATTTACATCTCCCCCTGTTCAGCAGCATCCACTGGGTGGTCCAGGAGCCATGCTGTATCCTGGCAAGGGCAGTGCTTGGCAGCCGGTGGTGACCAGCCTCCCGTCCATGGTCGACATACCCAAGGAGTCCATCATTGCCAACACAGACTTCACCACAACCAGCGTAATAGCAAAGAGGTGAGCCAAACAGGAACTTCTGATTGATGTGTTGTATTTGAGTGATGATCGAGTACTACTTGGATGGTTGTAGATGGTAATGTATTACACGACTATTGATCTTTTAGCTAAAGCTACTACCAATCCCAAACCTAAGGGGCAACCTTCCATCCCATTGTGCCTGCTCAGGCAAATCTAATCCCAGCTAAAAGCAGAGCCATATTGGTACCTGTTTTGGTGATGAAATCTAGAGTATGATGTGTTGTGAGAGTAACACTGATAGTTGTTACTGAGTTGTAAGTATGCAAGGCTTGGTTTGGTACACTGATGAAAGGAAGAGATATTCATCATGTTTTTGCTGTGTGGTATAGATAATATTGTTTTTCTTGGTTGAGAGAATAAGTGGATACTCGTTTTGGCTACTTGTGAAGTTGGCGGGCCTTTGGCTCTGTACAGTGATGAAAGAAAGCAAATCGACATACGTAGGCCATTACACGATTAAAAAATCTATTATTATTATGTTTATCTACGTAGATTGACAGAGAGTGAGTAGTATTCTGACCGCTAATGGGCCGTGGTAGGGTGTGTGTACATGTGAAGCTCTCCCTTGGCTCGTGTTAGTGATACTCGAAACCTCACGATCAAAGCCTGCCGCAGAGTTGTACTGGTACATTTGTTCGGGTCAGGGAGGGCATGTGTGACATAAATGTAAATGTACACATACATGTGCAAGAGAAGAGGAGAGAGATGAGAAAGGGAGGAGGTTTCAAAGAAAATAAGATTTCAGTGGTAAACGTTCATGCACTCACTGCCTTCCGTTGCGTGTATGCTATGACCTTAATTGCCCTATCCCCCCCCCCCCCCCCCCCCCCCCCCCATGGAGCTTAGAAAGTGCATGGTACAGTTTGAATAGTACTATTCTCAGAGTTTCAGTGGGGATGTGGTCAACTATTGACTAGGGTGCAGTGTAGCTAGGTACACAAGTAGTTCTGGAGAGCCCTTCTCTCTCTGTGTGTGGTTAGCCCTCTGTTCCTTCCGTGTAATCAAGTGCCATTGTGCTGCTTGGGAAGAGGCACTTGAGCTCATATAAACACACGGTTGGTTGTATGGACTCAGGTATTCCAGTTCCGTTGCCACTTGCGTCCTGTCTTGCTTGCTGCATTGCTGTGTTGGGAACATGCTTACTTGAAAGGAGTGTGAATTCTTGATGTTGGTAGGGTATTGTGGTTGGGGTATGGATTCAGCTAAAGTTATATAACATGGCTGGGGTAGCATTGAATCTCTCACTCCCTCACTCTCTCTCTGTCTCTATTTTTCTCTCTTTCTCCCTCTCTCTCTCACTCCCCTTCCCTCCCCTTCCCTCCCTCTCTCTCTTTAGACGATTATCGAGCAAAAAGCGAAAGAAGTTTGCCAGTCAACAGCAGCAGGGCAGTGATGGTTCATCGTCTAGCTCATCAGACGCACAGCAGCCGTCCAATAGCCACAGCCCGATGGGATCAGCCAATGGGAGTCCTGCAGTTACCTCGACAACCTACACGCCACCTGCTTTTGATAAAAGGTTGGTTGGTCGGTCGGTGGCCATGATATCAGATTCTGTTCTAGCGATACTGAATATGGTTATGTTACACTATCACGGAATTGGTTGACCCTGTAAGTACAGATGGTCCGCACATGTACATACATGTACATGGATGAGTGTGAAGTCCGCCATCTAAGCCTCAACTATCCATGTATATATGTGTGTATGTAATAGAGTATTATGTAGATGGGATCACTTAGTGGTCGTGATCCTGCAATAATATACCCTGTCATGTTGGACTAGTTTTAAGGGATCAGTCTAGTGAAGAATGAATTTCTAGCGAAGTCGGTGTAATTTGGCTCTGTAACGTACAGACCACCCATGACCCATGTGTGTATCAGTTATGCTGGCCAGATTGGCGCATCATGGATGATTAGATTCATCCTCGTGTGATGTCAGTAAATTTCGAGTCCATTAATGAACACAATAATTGTGACTACTCATGCCCTCTAATAATGACTAATTGCAGTGGCTTTTAAAAAACAATAATTAGTACATGTATGGTGCTGTAATGGTGCCATGTCAAAAAAGACATTTCTTGACAAGTACGTACATGCATACATGTTTGACCTAACATGCTGAAGGATCACTAGACTGTATCCAGGGGCGTCCAATTAGACAAATTGCCGTCGAGTAACTCTACCCGGGCCCCTAATTGAGGTGTGGTTGAGCTGTACGGCTTGCTAATGCGCCTAATGAACAGTTTGTCAAAGTTGACAGGGCCTAGCTATTATGATAGAGTGACGATGCTGCTGCCACCGCTGCCACTGCGTGCCAGTGTGCGGGGGTTTGCATGGTCCTAGCTAGCATTGTGTGTGATTCATTAATCGTTTTATTGTAACGTGGCATTTGAAGTGCTTTGTAGTTTGTTTGAAGCAGCCTAGCAACCCGGCCACTGCTACAAACCTTACACAGTGTCGTAAGAATACACTTTGCCTTGACTTGGCTTGCGATTATTTGTTGTTCGTGTGTGGATTGCATGAAGTAAAGGTACATATGGGGGAGAGGGCATTTTTTATTAATTTTTGTTGCTGTGTACTATCTTGTGATGTTGCCGGCTATAGTTGTGAGGGCTGGGGGCACGTTTCATACTTTGGGAAGCCTTTCCTCAAGTTTCGTTTTGTTGAATCAAGTGGCAGAACCATCTAGTTGCAACATATCCTTAATAATGTAAATATTATCCTGGCTAATGATTTGTTAATAATTCATTTTTATTGTGATACATTACTTAATATGGGTAGTGCGGAGCATATGAGTGGCTTTATTTGTGTGTTGAAGTAATGTGAGGAATGTGGAGAGATTAGCCCAAAGTGCCATCGACCAGTAGTGTGGTCATGGAGTGGCCAGGGCCTAAGTCAACAGGATAATCAGGGTCGAGAAGTCTGCAACGATCGGTTTAGACAAGCTCCCCGTTTGAAATATTTGGCATAATCACGTTTGATATTCTTTTTTTAGTTTTGATAGGTGTGTGCGATTCCAACAGTTTAAGTATGCATGCTAGTGATTAGTCATGGTGCACTATAATCATGATAGTATTTGGAATTTAATCTACATTTTTAATGAGATCGTTACCTAATACACACACTCACTCACACTCACAGCAATGCAACAGATGACTCGGCAGTTAGCAGATCGACCAGTGCGAGTATATCGAGTCAAAATGTGATGACGTCATCACACGGGGGAATCACCTCCTCAAGCTCCACCTACCTGCCTCACCACATAGGTGGGCCACACCCACCCGTCACCGTGAGCGCAGGTGGGGTGCAGTTTCACCATCCTGGCGGACAGTTCATCTCCGTAGCTCCGGCTGTGTCTGGTGCCTATCATCATCCCACAGTGGCCACAGCACAGACACAGTTTGCTAATAATCCCAGTAAGTGCATAAAAATGAGATGGATCGAGTTGGTGTGTGTATATAAATGGAATACAAGTATATAGTCGAGTGGGCCTTTAAGATGTAGCTTTTTAATTTTTTTTGTGCATGAAATCTACCTCCCTCCCTCCCTTCCTCCCCTCCCCCGATCCACCCCCGTGAGTGGGCATAGGACTGAAAAAGGTTTTGTGTTATTTTTGAAAGCTATGGCAGATTTTTAATGCAAGAGTTTGGTATTTTAGCAATAGTTCAAGCTTCAAATATCCCATAATATTTGGTTGGAACAATGTTACATTTTTTATGTCTGACAAGACAAGGGAGAGAAAGGAATATCTTGAATAATGATCAAATTCAACCACATTTATTACTGTGTTTTAGTGATATACTTCATAACATTTTTTGATCAAATTTTCTTTTCTGTGTATATGCACATAATAGTGCTGAGCCAACTCCAGCAGGAGCTGAGTTACAGATTTCTCCACGCCAACAGCCAAGTGAACCACTCAAATCATCAACAACCGCAGCATGTACAACAGCAGCAGCAGCAGCAGCATGGCTTCAAACACCCGGGGCAACAGCAGCCGGTCAGGAGAGGAGACAGTGGGCAATCCATGGACACCAGCGTGGCTCCGTCGCCAGCTGTGGGGGGAGGTGTTGTTGGTGGAGGAAGACAACAGCAGCTACACCAAAGGCCTCTGGGATTCAAGTGGTGCTATGCCCACGTCCATATTGCACAACAGATTCAACAGCAGCAACAAAGAGCAAAGGTGAGCCCTTGAATTATTGTAGGGTGTAGCTACACGAGGAAGCTTTTAGTAGCAGGTTATGATGATGTTCACACAAATTACGCATCTGAATAGGGATACGTATCGTTGGCCCTCGGCTGTACTGTGTTGACTTAAATTTCAAATTTTAATTTCTTGTAATTATTATCGTGTTTGATATTAAATTGTCAGTAGGGATCATTTTCAATTTCCTCTCTCCCCCTCCCTCTCCCCATACACACAGGAATTGAGCAGTTCTACCTCTTCAAGCTCCCCCTCCTCCTCAATGCTCGCACTAAGTCAAAGTCACATGACCCAGGCGGCAAGTTCCGCAGCGTCAGCAGTAGCCGCCGCTCACCACCACCACCATCATCACCACACACAACAACAACAACATCAACAACAGCAACAACAGCAACAGCAACAGTTAGCATTGCTGCAGATGTATGGCCTACCAGCAGCTACTGCTAGTGCTGTGCCTACAGCTGCCACTGCCGCCGTACCTGGTTACATGGCGGTGCCTTACTCCTCCGTGCAAGATGTCCAGTTGAGAATGCATCAACTGGCAGTGGCTGCTAATGCTGCAACGACAGGCGCAGCGGCTGCTGCTTCGTTGCATCCGGGTGTTTCATTGGTTAAGCCGGTCGGAATAGATGGCAGCGGCGGTGGTGTTCCAGCGGAGTCTTTGTTAAGCTTGAACCCTGCTGGTGCTGTTCAAATGGTAAACGGACTACATTTGCAGGCAGCACCGTTTGCTGCGGCTACAGCGCACACTGCTGTCCCATTAGCCGCTGTGGCAGCTGCCCCGAGTGATTTGAACAATGCCGTGTTTCATGGCGCAGCCAGCGGGCAGTGGATGGCACCAACAGTTCCTGTGGTGGGCAGCTGTATTGTTAACCCCTTGCAGCCTCAGATTATGGCCACTCCGTGGGTTAAATGAGAAACTGTAATACAGCTGTCTATAATGTGTTGATAATGCAAAAATGTTGATTTTTGTTCCGTTTTTTTTTTCATCTACCTAAACCAAACCAGGAGTTCTGCAGTCATTTTAGCATTTTGATAGCCCCCATCCTGACAAAATTAATGAGTTAATGCCATCATCCATTGTGTATTCTTTTTTCCTTCATTTATAATCATTGTATTGTTATGTTAATGAATTTTTTTTCCACATGTTAATCTTTTTGTGTGTGAAAGTATGTTAATGTGTGTACTGAATGTGTGTGCATATGTGTGAGCACTTTCATCTCAGTTTACAATGTATGTTAAAAAATTAATGGTGCGTTTTCTATCGTCGGTGATGTATGTTGCATGTGAATGATTAAAGGAAAGGCTTGGAAATGGAAACACTTTTCAGTGTCATTTTGGCTATTAAATTTAGCATGGATACCAAACACTAGCCAACGTTTCAACTAGCGGACTAGGTAGCATCGCAGGGCAATGATCACATGTACATGCAGGGGAACTGTCCACAGAGATGGAAAGGGTCGTTAACAAGGATAGGTAAAGGTCGTTAGAACAATTGTAGCTGCCTAGCTAGCAATGAATATAGTCCTATGCCAGGGCTGCCATAATCTTTTTTTGACAATAAATTTAATCCTATATTATAATAAGGAATATAAAAACCCTGAGATAATCACGGAAAATACTGTACCTTATGGGAGTAAAGGCTATAAAATTCTAATGCTAATGAAATTGATGCTCAAAAATCAGGATAAAATCCTAATCTTTGGCAGCACTATAATATACTATGCTCATCTCTATTGAACAATACAGTATTGTTGTCAAGTGATCAATGAACTAGGATGAGAGGACATGGCGAATGTGGCTTCGAATTCAGGTCTGGGTATATAGGTCAACGATTGGCCGGGTTCTGGATGGAAAAGGGATCATTTAATCTAATCAGGCTGATGGTCCAGGATCTTCCTGGTTGGGAGAAGTAGCTATAATAATATGGGGATGCACCATTACAAAATATTGTTGTGTGCCAATGATCCTGCCTTACAGGAAGGAAAGTCACTTTTCAAAGCATAGTTTGTGTACTTGAAAAGTTTCATGGGACACAATATTAATTTTACTTGAAGGCTTTATAATTAGAGTACCTTAACATGCCTAACGACATAGAAGGATATAATTAACAAATGTAGCATCAAACTTATCTGTGTTGATGGCTTCGCTGTGTCCAAACATAGCTACTGACTCTCTAGCTAGCTACCACAGTGCCCGGTTGCCCTATATAAGCAGCTCATTGAGCCATACTTTTTCATCCTTCATCTCATCCTCTACAATCTATGCTCACCTCCAGCTCGAGTCGGTACACACCATCAAAAAGATTTATTTGAAGAAGTGCAGCAGGCAAATTTACCATGTACTCAAGGACAAGTCTTCTTATTCTTCTGGTGGCAATCTTTGATGCTGCACTGTGTGGTGGTTCTGTTATCTTTCAGAGAGACTGCAGTACTGTGCAATGCCCCAGACCTCTCTGTGCCAACCCCACGTTCAGGCCGGGTGAATGCTGTCCCACCTGTGACGACAGTAACTGCAAGTTCCAGGGCTGTGTGAACTTTAACGTATCTGTAGACGGTCGCACTAAGTGGGCCCCACAACCTTGCCTCATTTGTCAATGTGACATGGAGCTAAATCAGCCCCTCTGTGCAGTGATTGACTGTGGTCCTTCTCCTACAGAGGCAGAGTGCCTGGGGTACCCTGTTGTAACAAAACCAAATAGATGCTGTGCTGAATGTGACTTTGGTGTTCCTGATGATACGTGTCAAGTGGTACCACAAGTGTCCCTCCCGGGAGGTGTTAGGGACGAGATTCAAATCACTGCAACTCGTGGACGCCGGTCTTGCAGCAATTTGATCACCCCAAGTATGTGCGACAAGGCAACTTTTCGTTTGGGGGACAAGAAGTTTCGCTGTGAGCCGGTTGAAGGGAAGAAGACGGCTAGCTTCGATCAGAACTGCCCAATCAGCAAAGCCACGTACACAGATGTGACCAGGTGTAGGATTGTTGAAGACAGTACTCTCTTTGTAGGCTGTGACTTAGTTGTAAATTGAGCAATATTATCTTAAGTTTGTAGCTACTCCATGTTATTCACTAGCTTATTACGTGGTAAACCCTGTTTGGTACTGTGTAACATGACATTGTATCATATATTACATAGATCGACTTTTGCTATAACTAGTTAATTGAATATATTACAAGTATAAAAAATAATTGAATAAAATTTAAGGATGAAGTAGGGATGGCAATGCCAAAAAGTATACAAACAAGATTTGTAGGGATAAAAGATAATCACAACCACTATACATCCCTACGCTTGCTTTTCTCAATTACTATACAGACCTATTGATGTTGACTTGTTCAAGGCATGCTATCCTTGGAGTGTTCTTGACTTGCATGTGGAAGAAATTCATGTTCTCCCTGTCTATCTGTCAGTTTTTAATATTTATGATTCCCATGCTACTCAAAAAGCAAGCGTAGGGATGTGTAGCTAGTGGTTGTGATTATCTTTTATCCCTATAAATCTTGTTTGTATACTTTTTGGCATTGCCATCCCTACTTCATCCTTAAATTTTATTCAACTTGTTTCAGCTCTAGATCTGTTTTTTTTTATTGCAACTACAGTAAATATAATTATAGAAGATGGGAGGTGAGTTCGCGCGTGCGCAAAAGTAGTAGCCACGCCCCTCGTTAACTTGATAAAGCATAGATGCCAAAGAAGGCTGTTTCAGGCGGCCAATTAGGCCATGCAAAGTTACTCTTCTGTATATATCTCGTCCCCGCCCGCACGTACATCAAACCCCCCGTGTGTACTTTTGATATTCAGATTTCGGCTGGATGACGTCATCAATCCATAACTATAATTAACCATTCTGGGGGTGTGGTCTCGTCGTTAGTCGCTCGAGGCCCGCGATTGAATGCTCAGCCTCTACCAACAATATTGGTCAGCAAAGATCATTAGTAACTGCTGTGATACTGTAAATTGAGCAGATATAGAGTTAATCATTGTTGGTTGCCATTTCAGCTTGTTGCCATGATGGGGGTGTGGCTAGGGGGTGCGGTATCAAATATCAAAATCATCCGTGTCCCGTATGTGCTTTGGAGTTTCCTACAGGACGAGAAACAGAATATTTATTTTGTGTGGCCTTAGCTATGAGACTCTAGTAGCTATCATTTATTTTAGGCTGTGTCTACCGTACCGGCACCGGTACTGATAATTTAGCGCTTCGCATAATAGCCCGCCAAAAAACTTAGAAAATTTTCGAAAGTAGAAGTTACACACTAAGTAGAAAAAAAAAGCAAATCAAATAAATAATATAATTATTGGAGCTCTGGGCAACATCTGAGGATACAATTTTTATATGGGCATGCAGAGTGACATGAATCTAGAAAGATGATAAAGCCGGATTTTTGATTCACAGCTTTAATTTAAAGATATGCCCCCTACAATATCTCCCATAGGATTGCACAGGGAAGCCATACGTTTGCAATGTTTTATGCGCATGCGCTACGTGAAAAACGGGAAATACCCGTTTTGCACGCGCACTTGCGCTGACGACCTTTACCCGATTTGATCAAAATTTGAGTACAGGTTGCCTGCTTGCACTGAATAGCTCTACTATGCATCCAGCTCGACTATGTGGAGGTTTGCGGACAATTTTTTTTTTTCTGCTTAGTGTGTGGTCCCCTTGTTACACACTAAGTAGAAAAAAAAAAGATTTCTGTGCAGTAAATAATGTTTGGAGGGACTGGGAGCACTTGGGGAGATAATTTTTATATGGGCACGCAGAATGGGTCGAAACACGAGATTTGACATGAGAAAATTTTGATTCACACCTTAGAATTAAAGTTACGGCCCTTTGAAGTATCCCCATATGTTTGTATAGGAAGCCATTCACTTGCAATGTTTGCCCATAAAAAAAATTACGGGCGCGCGGTGTACGTTGACGACCCTTTACCAAACATACATGGCTATTTGGATGCCTTCTTGCATTGTATGGCTCTAATATGCATCCAGCTCGACTGTGTGGTTGTTTCGGACCATTTTTTTCTGCTTAGTGTGTGGTCCCCTAGAAATTAAACACTAAAACACTAAGTAGAAAAAAAAGCAAATTTAAATAATTAAATAATCTAATTCATGGAGGGTTTGGGAGCACTTGGGGGGATAATTTTTACATGGGCATGCAGAATGGGTCGAAATTAGAGATTTGATCCTGGGGAAATTTGATTCACGTCTTAGAATTAAAGTTACGGCCCTTTAAAGTTTTCCCATATGTTTGTACAGGGAAGCCATGCGTTTGCAATGTTTCCGCCCACGCGCTACGTGAGGGGCGGGGCCACGCGCGCACATAAACGTGACGACCTTTACCAACTTTTTGACAAAATTGAAATTTAGGCTGCCTGCTTGCATTGTATGGTTCCACTATGCACCCAGCTCGATTATATGGTGGTTTTCGGACAATTTTTTTTCTGCTTAGTGTTCAGGTCGCCTTGAAAAAAAAAAAAAAAAAATCCAAAGATCCGAGCGGGATTCGAACCCACGACCACCGCTCCACCAGTCCCAGCCCTAGCCCACTGTACCAACCCAGCTCGCCGCTGCTGGATGCTGTTTTGTCAACGGCCACCTTTATACACCTTGTCACTATAATACTAACCCTTGGTCAACAACCATACCCTAAAACCAAACCCCCCTCGTCTCCTACCGATTACCGAAACCCAACCACGCGCTACTAGCCTCACTAGCCGTCTAGCGCTCAGTATTTAAGGTACCATTAAATTGCGTGGGCGTGAGGTGGGGATATGACACCTAAACCACATCAAAGTCATTAGTGAGGTGCATGTTATGTAACCACGCCCATTTAATTGCACAGGTCTCAGGGGTGTGGCTGCTAGAGCTGGAAGTGTTCATTTAATATCCTCCATGAACCGGAAGCCGAGCCGGAAGGAAGGGGCCAGGCCACGCCCAAAACAGCACCACCCTGCGCCTCAAGGACCATCATTCTCAATCACGTGCCGACTGGCCACCGGATGTCCACCGGAAGCCCACAATCAATCCCAATTAAAACACACAGCTTCCTCAAGACCAAAACACACACAAACACTTGGAGGCCGTTCTGCCACACCGCCCACACAAGAGCTCACCTCATTTCCTGTGTGGGCGGGGTAACAACACGTCATCGCAACCACATCCGCTTTAAACCATCGTCAGCCTCCGTCCAGCCGTACAGTCCCCTCGATCGCACCGGCGTACAGTGCCTCATTAACTGACATGGCCTCACCTTTGACCTCCTGCCACGCCCCCGAAGCCTCCTGGCCGGGTGCAAAGGTCACCACCGCATCCGGGACACGCCCACCTATCGCCGCGGCCAAGTCCCAGGCCCCGACATCCAAGCACTGGCCCGTGAAGCCACGCCCAATCGGAAGCAATAAAAACCTGCATTAATGCACACGCACACACTCCACACAGTGCCAGGAACACGCCCACATGCTTAATTAGGCCTAATTAGCTTTTTTTTTTAAGTCGTTGCGGTTAATAGTTAAGAAAGAATGCTTTGATCTTGCTTTGATGTGGGCAATTACCGGTGTTTTCTTCAGGGGCCACTTCCGGTCGCTAATTACACGCGCATAATCATCCCTGGCCGATTCTAGACACGCCCACCTTCGACCAAAAGCACTCGTATGGCCTCTTCGGCCACGCCCCTTCACGATTCGCTAATTGAATTAGCCATTCCTGACGCTCACGCCCACGCAATTAAATGGTACCTTAATAGTGGCTATTAGTATAGCTATAGATCCCAGCCCCCTTCGGGGGCTGGGATCTATAGCTATATAATATAGTTGCCGGTACTCCAAGCACTAAATCTTGGGTACCGGTGCCGGTGTCATATGAGAATGGGGACCCCCCAAAATGGGGACCCCAGGTCCCCAATTTCATATGAAATCGGGGACCCCCGTCCCCAATTTCATAATATTTTGGGGACCCCAGGGTCCCTAATTTAATATGAAATTGGGGACCCTTCCATGAAAATGGGGACCCCCACGTAATTTTTTTCTCATCACTACTATTTGCCATTTTGATGTAAGTATTGATTACTATAAACATGATAGTCCATTTAGTACTGAGTATTACTATTGGCTAGTTACAAAGATGACATGTCCACTTATAGCTGGAGTCAGTCCACACACTGGATGGGATATCAATGAGGCAGTTTTCGTGATACCACTCTCCGCAGTTGTCACAGGCTATCATCCTCTCTCCACCTTCAGGCAAACGACAGGAGCAGTACACCTTGATTGCTTCTGACTTTTTTGTTTCCTGTGAAACTTTTCTCTTCCTTGCTGGAAAGTGTCGGAAGATTTTATCTTCCAGACATCCAGCTAGGTGTTGTCTCATACCTTTGATGTCGTAGTAGAGATGCTCAGGGGTTTGACCGTTACACAATGCCATTGCATTTGCAATGGCAAATAGACCACAATCAGAGTGGTTAGACTGCTTCTGTAAAATTTAATAAAAATACCATATAAACCTAATCTGAATAAAATAGTTATCGTTCGTACCTGCACATTGGCATACTCAAACTTTATTTCTTTGTCTGGTGAGTGGAGAATAGCAGCAACCTGCTTCTTTGTATCAAGCGGAAGAGCCTTTCCCAGACTGTCGTACACTCGTACTGTTGAGGGAGATGTAGATCCGATGGTGCTCACTGTAATCCAATGATTTCCACCAGAATGAAGAATCTGCACCATCTCCTCACGCACAACATCAAAGTGGAGAGACTGACCATAGATTGGATCCTGCAAGCCCCTTATGTGCTGGAGATCTGGATCAAGCTTGATAAGCTGCTGTGAGGCATGAATGTGGCAATCATTTAACCACTTTCCCTCAAGAAGTTCTTCCTTATGACTGTGTTTCAGCTGTGTATATCCTATCTTCACCCAGTTATCCCCATCATCACCTATAAAAAAGTTATACAATTATTAATAATCCATTAATAACTAACTTTGAAATGATTAGACTTACCCTCTGAATCACTTTCATCGTCACTTACGGTCACCTGGTGCTTGCGGTATCGTTTGCCAGACTTTGGCCCATGAATAGTTTTTGAGGGATGGCGCTTTCTGGATGTTTCCTGGCCTTTGCTTGCTGGGGAGGGTGGATCGGAAGAGGGGGGTTGTGCTTGCTTCCCAGAGGTTTCCTGGCCTTTGCTTGCTGGGGAGGGTGGATTGGAAGAGGGGGGTTGTGCTCGCTTCCCAGAGGTTTCCTGGCCTTTGCTTGCTGGGGAGGGTGGATTGGAAGAGGGAGGTTCTGCTCGCTCTTTGAACACTGTCAATCGTGCAATGTTTGCCTTCTTCTTCAGCACCTCACCTTTCATGTTTTTGAGTTCATAGATTCCTTTCCCAAGACATTGGTTGATTATGTACGGACCCAATCTAAGGGGTTCCATTTTCCCACCCTTCCTCTGCTGCTGTGCAGTGTTTTCAAGCAATACTTTGGTACCAACCTCCAGCTCTTTCTGTAAGTGCTTTCTATCGTATGTCTCCTTCTGCTGCTTCTGTGCTTTGGTGATGTTCATCTGAGCCTTCTGGAATGCCTGGTTCCTGGACTCTAGAAGTACACCAACGGTTTCCTCAAGGTGGTTATGTTCCTCATCATGTGGGGATGATTCTGGCAGGATCTCGGCATCAATTGGCAGCCTCATTTGCTGCTGAAACATCATGAAATACGGTGACTGCTTGGTAGATGCCTGCTGTGAAGCCCTGTACCCCATCAGGACAGTGTCTAGCTTGTCGTCCCAGTCAAGCTTATCTTCATCAATGATCTTAGCTAGACACCGTGATAAGGTCTGGTTGAATCTTTCAGTGAGCCCATTAGTCTGTAGTATAGGAATATAAAATTTATTAAATTCCACCATAACTGCATAATAATATAAATATACCTGGGGATGATAAGCACTAGTGATCCTGTGCTCTGTTTTTGTGATGGCATAGAGCTGAGAAGAGATCTCATTTACAAATTCCCTATATACCCTGATTAGTGATAAGAACCTCGGGGCACCCAAAGCGACACATCACCTGTTATAATATAGAATTGAGATTAATAATGGATGTTATTATCATGATTTTACTGAACTTACTGAATAGATGAATTTTGCCACTCCTATAGCACTTTTGTCTGGTAATGGTGCAGCCTCTGCCCACTTGGAGAAGTAGTCAGTCAAGGTGACTATATACTTGTTACCCCTGGGAGTCTCGGGCATTGGGCCGATCAGATCCATCCCAACCTGGCACCAAACCTTTGGCTGGATCACAATTGGATGGAGACCTCCAGCGGACTTCTGCAGCTTCTTATTATTCTTCTGACATTTCTCACATGTTTCTACCTATATTATTATTATTGTGGAATAAAAAGTATTATTTCTAGATCTTAATGAATAAGATACTATAGGACAAGGAATAAAATACATACGTAGCTATAGTGCATGCATACAGAATGTGAGCTTACGTATGACTTCACATCTGCGGTCAAACGAGGCCAGTAGTACTTGCCAGAAACCATGTCAGTGGTCCTGTTCAGCCCCATGTGTGCTGTGTCGTGGATGGAAGACACGATCCTCTTGCGTCGATCAGGATCTTCGACCACAAGCCGCTCCTGAATCACAGCACCAATCTTAGGTCTTGCTATAAATTTAAAAATAATTTGTGGAGTTAGCTACAAGCTATAATATAACAGTTAGCTATATAAAATTGATGCATAAAGCAAGGATAGTTTTAATATATAGCCATTTTGACTGGTAATTGTTTAATATAATATGATGGCTAGTCTGCATTATTTTAGCTTGTAACTTACCTCCACCAACGTAGTACAGATTGCCATCAGAGGTCTTAAAGTACTTGGATCGTTTTCGCAGAGCTAGCTTGTCTGACTTTTGAAAATGACTTGGATAGGTACCAAATTGTAGGTACTGATGAATTTGAGAGAAGGTAAATCTCGTTGTTTCCGAATCTTCGTGGTTCTCAGCGTGAACTATTGAGTCACTGTCGCTAGAGCCTGAGCCAGTTCCAACGTCGATAGATTGCGAAGTAGCCATCTGATGTTAGCTGATGAATGAGTGGACTGAAGCAGGCCATCCTCTTATGAAGTAAGCTCTGAGCGACCTAATGACCCTGCTTGATAGCAGTTGAGTACTTTTGAAGGCGGTTGAGTAGTTACATGTAATTGAACAGCGCGCGCGGACCGCTTATCACGCGCGTGCGCGTTCTGATGGGGTCCCTATTTTCATGAAGGGGTCCCCAATATCATGATGAAATTGGGGACCCGGGGTCCCCAATTTCATGGGGTCCCCAAAATTTTATGACACCGGTACGGTAGACACAGTGTTTATTTTATCGACTATCTGTCACTGCTGAGCTGGCTGTTATGCCGACTGCTGAGGGCCGTGCCGCGCCCGTGCGTTGAGGCCTCGAGTCTCCATATCCCAGCACAGCACTCAGTAGCCTCTAGCTAGGTTTGTTCGAGGGTTCGCTATATCGCGCTCACACTGGCCTAGCTAGCTTACGCGGGAGAGCCTGGCGCTTAGCTATGGATCTTGGCTAGGCTCGAGGCCTAGCGCGAGCGCTAGCTAGCTATACGGGTACGGTACGGTACCGACATGCTAAAATTTTCCCATGATAGAATCATGGCAATTTTCCTACTTTTACGTTAACATCTAAATGACCACATAATCGTCTCCATTAGTACAGCAAGACAAAAACTCCTATTTTATGCCATTGTCTGCATCGACCAATCAGATCGCAGCTTTACCAGCAATCAGCTCTTATGACTCGCAGTGGCGAATCCAGGGGTTCCAACAGAGTGCGCGCGAAATTTTCGAAGCCACGCCCACTTTGAGGTAAAACCACGCCCATTTCGATCGTTTTTGAGAGTCCTATACCAGTGTTTCTGCTTTCCCTTCCTTTTGAGGGTGGGGTCTAGTCTCTGATCTATACATGCTCCATGCGCGCGGTATCTATAATCACATGCAAGTCACATGTCGTGAATCTGATTGGTGTGCGACAGGTAGGTAAAAGATGGCGACGGAGACGCCCGAAGTGCGTGCGATAGCTACTCACACAGCAGCATTGACTATGATGTTTTCAGGCAATCCAGAGCTTATTGCTGGAATTCTTTTCAGCGCAAATTTCATTCAGGACGATGTACTGCTCAAAATGTCCGGTTATGATAACCCAATTGGAAAAGCTGCTACCCTAGTCGAAGCAGTGAAAAAGGAAATTGAGAAAGCCCCAGAAAGATTTGGTGACTTCATGATAATTCTTGCGGAGAATGCTGAAAATATTATTGATGACCTTATGTTGAACTACCAAAGTGAGTTAAATGAATTTTCTTTTCTTTTTTATGGGAGCTGTTGACTGGTTAGCGTGTCTGCTTCTGAGCTGACATGCTAACCAGTAAACCTCTCGATTTATGATTTTGCATTATGCCATAATTGTCATCATTGAAGTTAATTCTCCATACTCCGGGTTACTTCTGTAAGGCCATGCCTGCTTCGGTTTTCGGCTGCTGGGCAATTTTTTAATCAAACGAGTGATTGTATCACTGTATAAGGGCCGCGCGTTACTATTTTTAAAAACATTTGAAATCAACTACAAAATGTGACACGAGTCAACGTCACACGTGCGACCGCATGCCATGTACTATGCCCACAGCTATTGATCAAGCGAGCCCAGTGCACCTTGTGATGGCACCTAATCCTAAAAAAGAAGGCTAAACATCAAAAAGAGAGGTAAACTAACCTTTTTGCTTCGTTTAGTATCCTTATGAAGTCGATTTTGCCGAAGGATGCGGCCGATCTGGCCAGGCATGGGTAAGTGGTGTGATCGCAATGTCACAAAACCGCATCACTCACGTACTTGATTAAACTTTGGGGATCCTCATCCGGCTTCTGTTACTAAAAATACGCTTATACCATGACACAGTTTCTTTAAATGAACCCTTGACCATCTCCCCAGTAGCTGCATAAAGTACTGGTGCATGTGGTAAAAGGTCGTCAATAGAATGCGTACACATCAATCGATGCTCGCCCCAGAAATCATGGAGATGGCGTCTAAGATCGACTCTCAATCTTGATAGCGACAAGTTTCGATGCTTCAATCACAGAGACTAACTCGACAGCACAGTATCTCTTCTAAACTTCAGGTTGGTCACGCTGCTACAGTCGCGCGCGGGCCAGCCCCTTGTGACAGTGATGCGTGCTAAATATAGCGCAAGGCTAGCTATATTTATCCACGGCATTACGTAAGCCAAGAAAACATGTGAAGTTCAACCAACAGTACTTCTAAGAGAAAGTAGCGCTCAGCTTGTAATGTATTCGCTGGATACACGCGTAAGACACTCTACATATTTACTGATTTTCAAGTCCCAGAAAGGCTCCAGCGAGGCCCTGAGTTTTCTGGCAATTACCTCATAGATTACACCATAGGTTTCATCATACATTACACTATAATTACCTCATAACCACAGAAAAGTAAATTGCTACTGGGGAGATAATATCATGTTTACTGCTTGATCTCTTGGCTGATTGTGTTTGAGCATCAGCCTGACACTCTCTGGTAGGCATCTGACTCTTCAAAACCACTTCTCTACAACACACTATAGATTAACAAAGACGCAAACTCCAGTCACTTCAGGTATTCTTTCAGCACGAAGCAGGCTGTAAATGGGTGTGGTTAATGGCCGTCCACACCCCCAGAAATAAAGAATAACGCCCACCCACATCAAAGCCTGAGAAACTAAGAATTTTATTTTCCTGGCCTAAACCCATTCAATTTGTGCAGGTTTCCGGCAGTCCATGAGTGATTCTGTGGAGCCTTTCTGCATAACTCAACCTGATCAACCAATTCCACAGGCACCTGTACCTGATGGTGAGCCACGTATACATGTGGGGCACCCGTGCCTTTGATATTTGGGTAGTGAATAGGGGTATGGTGGGAGATGTTTGGGGAGGGGGAGGGGTGGTTGCTAATTGCATGAAGTAGCTGTAGCTACATAGCTATGCCTACCATAGACTTGTAGTACCTCAAATTACTTAAGGTTACAGTCTACAATGTTAGTCTCTATACATGTAAAACATTGGACTACAAAGTGCCTGAAATCATGCTGAAATTTTCAGGATCAGTTTTTGTGTAGTTGAGACTGTATATAACATCTATTCTAATTCGCAATGGTATAGCCGTTTGTGCTGCTACTTCGACGACGAGTGAAGCATACTTGATATCACTGTTTCTCCAGAATTTTTATAGAGTGGGGCAAGGTGGGATGGGTTAAGGTTCTTATATGTAACTATTAAAAGTCAAGAAGTTGAGAATTACACTGTCTGCAGCATGGCTGTATTATTATACACATCTTGTATTATATTATAATATTACAAGTATAAAAACAATGAAATTGAAGGGTGAAGTAGGGATGGGAGGGCTAAAAAAGTATACTACCAAGATTTGTAGGGGTAATCATGTCCACTATACATCCCTATGCTTGCTTTTTCGATTATAGCTATCGTACCTGTTGACAATGATTCATTGGTGATATATCCTTAACCGAATGTTATCCCCTAGCTATTATTATGGCTCGTACGTAGGGTTGGGGGGATTGACTGTCGCACACTGCCTGGTTATTTTTTCCTGCTCTTACTCAAAAAGCAAGCGTAGGGATGTATAGTGGACATGATTACCCCTACAAATCTTGTTAGTATACTTTTTAGCCCTCCCATCCCTACTTCACCCTTCAATTTCATTGTTTTTTATACTTGTTTCTGTTCTTTTTTGTTCCTCTTTAGTGTAATTCATCAATGCTATCTATTATGATGTTCTCATTAAATCTTAACTTCATTTCAATGGTGTAGTGGTATAATAATAGTCTACTTGTCCAGGATAACAGGCCGTAATTGCTCGCGCGTGAGTCGTAGCCACGTCCCTCACTAGATCGCACCTCAAAATATCTAGGCTCGGCATATAAACAGTCAGCTGAGTGACTAGCCTTGTTCCCAGACCTAGAGAAGCTGCTACCAACATTAAACTTACTCGTTTTTAAGGCCTAGAGTTGCTCCCTAAACAGTAGTTTTTCACGGACTAGTGCATTCTCAGGCTTCTGTCAGGTCATCGGTGTGGCCTATTCTGCCTTGCCTAGCGCCCTAAGCCTCTGGCCCGCGTGCGCGCGTGATCAATGCGGTGGCGTGCGGCGCCAGCGCCAACTCCTCTTACATGACTTCACCATGGTAACACATTATGAGCATGTGCATTATATGACGAAATGGCGTATAAGACCCACCCAATCGTACAATATGCACTGACCAAACCCACCATTACATAGCTGTCATGATAACACAAAACTAGTGTGACACTGCACTGCGCGCTACAAAATTGAGGGGATTTATATGAGAACTAAGGTGAGCGGTCCAGAGAGTCTTGAGTTATCCCTGGTAATGAAAAAGAAAGAAAGATTGACAATTGGCTATTTTTTACACAGCTGGTTCAGACATACCTGATCATTTCCATGGATGTGTGGGGGCTTGATAGATAGGTATTCTGGCGTAGATCCCGAATATGAGAGTTAAAAATCTTAAAATTTAAGTTGCTCTGAGTTATTTATATTTTTGTAATGTATTACATATAATTATGTGACAGGATATGAGAAAAGGGACCATATCGCGCATTTCCCGAATTTTCATTTTAAAACGTTTATATCTCTGGAACCATAGCAGCTATGAACTTCAAACCTGGCATGAATATTCTTTCATCATCCTACTACACTCGCTGCAAATCGCGAGCCCCGCCCATTTCCGGTGTGGGCGGGGCGAGCGCGCACGTCGATCGCGTTCGAAAATCACCGTTTTATGCCTTGCTTTGGCGGCTCACTGCTCGGGACAGGAGGCTTGCTCAGGCTTCTAACGTTGGATCTGTGAAGTAGAAGGCCCAAACTGCTAACAAACCAAGCCAGAAGCCTAGGACTCTTGAGGCCTTGAAATGGTGACAGTTTAAAAAATGCCAAAAAATTGCGTTTTGCGTGATATGGTCCCTTTTCTCATATCCTATCACATATGTCAATATCCGGACCATCCCTACTTATAGAGTCTACCGACTCTATGATATGTATATTAGTCAAGGGGATTGTTGCGGTATAACAGTTTAGTAGGCAGAGGTCATCCTACCAGAATGCTGTTACTATATTTGTACTATAGTTCAACACTCCTATCTGATTTACTCCTGATATTATCTATGCTGGCACTATCTGTGTATGTAGTATGTACTCCACTACTATTATGTACTTGTTTCTGTCTATGACAGTGAAGTAAAAGTGCATACTATGGGGATAGGCTAGGTAAACAATAAGGGTGTATAGATTAGACGTACATCACCTCCCCCCCCCCCCCCCCCCCCCCCCCCCGCCTTGGCAATGCTACTTCTGGCCCCTATATGATGATTATTATTATAGCCTACATGCATGTACATGCAGACACTTGGCATCCTGGTCAGTTTATTAAACTCAACTGTTCTTATTCCACACACAGAAACTGAAGCACTTCTCTCCACGGTTGACAACAAGACTCTCAGTAAGACCAAGATGGCATATTATTAAAGATATATACAACCACTACTTCATCTCCCCTCTCATCCTTTTGTGTGTATGCCTACGCACATGCAGGGTTTATTTTTATTTTTTATAATTACCGCTATGTGTACCACACAGCGTTGCATGTGCCATGCAGCCAGGAGTCAGCATGGTAATAAATACCAGTCTCGTTTTGAAGCTGGGTCTTGAGAGCTAGGAAGAAGTAGAAGCCCGGGCTTATATTCGAGCATATGCAGTAAAACAATAGCTATAATTACCTTGTGTGCATGCACAAGGGGTAAAGTATTTGGTTGTATTGTTGCCATTAGCACAAATCGCCATATCTCGAGATGTAGGCATTCTAAGCGACTAGCTCGTAAGCACAATGAATCAATCGAATTCAGTGAAAAACTGGCTTCAGTGTGCGTCAAATCGAGGGACACGGTCCATGAGCATCACAAATAATGCCTTTTTATTAGCCACTGTAGCCATGCCTATCGACAGTGCCCATCAATCTGAAATCTGAAGCCCTATGGAAGATAGCTATACTATTACTATAACAAAATGTAGGTAGAAGTTCATATCTTCATAGTCCGGGCTAGGTCTGGGTGCAGAGAGTGCTTTTTGTCACCAGGACCCCCAGTACAACTTAGCAGCATTTTCCACTATTTTTCTGAAGTTCACAAAATTATAGCCATGCACCGAAAGTAAATCTATAGATTACGCAATGTGGGTGTGGGGTATGTGCTCTGCAGAGCAGTTATAACCATTATCAGGAGCATATGAGCCGCCCGTAGGGCGGCAAACGAGCATCCAACTACAATACTGTAGTACATAATATATATTAGGCAAAGTCCTTGAACCGTTGCATCCATATATATGTGGAAGATATCTAAGTGTGTGATAAGTACTATCGGTGCTGTGGTAGATAGCAACAGATTGAGTCTGCATAGCGCTTGCACCAGCGCGAATGTTGCCTGGTGCAGCTGTCGATGCTGTACTGTACTGCACTGTACTTATGCGTATGCGATCATGGCCCCTAGGCCTAAGATACGGCGGACAGCATGGACAGGCACCTCGAGTAGAAGCGGTTAAGAGGCACGAAAGCGAAGAAAAGAAAGTTTCGGAGAAAGCGATTGTCCAAGAAACAAGTAGACTACTTTGTGAGGAATCTATATACTCTCTCTATGTCAATTATGCACGCTTTTGTTATAAAAGGCATCGAGAGCAGAGAATCTTCACAGTTTAGGTCTTACAAGGACAGATATGGATTGTGGTGTGCTTGGAAAACTTCAAATAAACTAGAGGATCTGTTGGCTCACCTCTTCATCAATCTCTTTCAACAACACAGAACTGGTTCAGAACCGTTTGCTAGGTTCTTTGTCTCGTGGTATGAAGCTCTAGGAAGATTGGCATGTTCCAAGCTAAGTGACAATACCTCAAGCGATCTATGGCTACAACTAAGTCAAGGGCAGTCTCTGATCACAGATGAAGACAGAAGTGCACTTGTGTTTCTCGTTGGTACTAGCTGTTACACCTTTATCAGAAAACAGGTATAAATAACAATACATAACTAGGGTGATGTAAACCATCGAGGGGGCGAGCCTTTGCTCACAGCATAGTAAAGGGTTGCCCCCTGTATTTTCAAGGTACACGTACAAGTAGCTATAGCTAGCTATCGTCATTAACTGATCACAATCTATTGTCGCTATAGAGATCAAGAAAGGAGGGAAAACGCATAGTTACCCCGCACGCATGCGCAAGGGGGTAAAGTAATCGGTTGTGTTGTTGTTGTTGTCGTTGTCATAGTTGTTAGCTGTTATGTCTAAATTGCCATACAGACCCTTGAGACTAACCCTGCTAACCATCTCTACCCAAAATCCAACCCCTGACCTCTCTCGTAAATGGCGGGGGGACCGTACAGTTTCCATGGACAGTCCAGGACCGGGGGAAGGTAGAAGATTATGGTGAGGCTAAAGTGGCAGCATATTAGCTAATGTGCAAGGGGTACGGGGGCATAGCATCCCCTTCCCCCAAAATATTTCTGAGATGGACATTTTCAGCTATATTAAACCTTCAATACCTCTCAGTTCATGGATGGTGCCTGGTTGCTAAGATCTTGAAGACCAGGACTACAGCTGCTATTACAATACTAATAATTGCGCTTGCGCAGAGCATGCGGTAGGCATGGTTCATAGTTTCAGTATTGCAGGAATGCCCAACTAGCGCATAAATCAGGCCAAATATTGCTCAGGCCATGGCCTGAGCAGCCAGAACGGTTCCCCTGGCCCTGCAGTCCCGGAGGTGGGGACAGCTTTAGGGGGACCACCTTAAGTACAATAGGCCATAGCAACCAAAGTTTTGTAGGCAAATTGCCGGATACCAGAGGATAAGCAATTATTGTGTAGGCCAGTTGGATGTGAGAGCGACCAACAACTACATGACAGCATTATCTTGTAATACCTTCCATAGCACTGACTCAGCCTTGCACACATTCACCAACGTTTTCATACCTGTAGGTGTGGTCATTGCAGTCTATGTATAGAACAACCCATCCTAAAGCAATACGGGAAGACACAGACACAGAACCTGACGATGATACTTCCTTGTATGGTTTTGCTCTATTTGTTGGAATCAATTCAAGGAAAAAAAATGGTGTTTGGAAGGCTCAAGAAATTGAGAAGTAGGGACAACAGGCAACAGGCGTACAAGTTGATGAAAATTCTACTTTCACTGATAGAGAAGGATAAAACTGTACTTCCTGCTTGTATTGAGTTTCAGGATAGAGGGAAAACGATGTTTTCAGAATGAAATTTTCTCCAGTTCGCCCACTCATGCTCTCAGGAGATACAAAGCATCTGAAACCCTCAAAATACCATGTAATAGGACATAAGCTTGTGTTGGTAAGAGCAATTGTATGTAGACAATCACATCAGGATTTTGTTCAAGGATATACTTACACGTGTAGTAAACAGCAATAGTTTCTTTCAGTGTATAGATTCGTTGGACCGGGTTTCTACAAACAAGGGTGTGGATGCACAGATGTCATTACAAGACAAACTTGGAAGTGGAGAGTAAAATAAAATTATCCAGGGATCCCTAAAGACATGCCATTGGCTTTTCTTCAGACCAGGTACGCATGGCAGGCAGTTTTGTGAGATTGTTTCACTTTGCAGGCCAGCATATCTTCTATACTTTCCCATCCAAAACATTCATCATCATGAAGAAACTTGTTAGGAGAGTCATCAATGTCTGACCGGGATGAATAAAGGGCTGTTATCACATTATTTAGCTGTGAAAATATTATACTTAATAGCACATTCCAAAAATTAATATTGTGGATACTGTATGGCGGGTAACTTTGCCGAGCATCAAATTTGGTGAAATGGCTCTCCAGTGGTATTGGCAAAGTTGATCTGAATCCTCACTGCGCGCACATTAACTTTAAATGGCGAGTTTCAAGTTTATCGTAAGTCGTACCCGTATAGTATCCCAGGATAAATACCGTAGGATGGGTTTTTATTGCGTAGTTTAATGATTGCGTTCTAGTCAAGTCAGTCCAAATTGCGAACCCAATAATTGCGATGGACGACCCCGTACCGCACTGTAGTATACGTGTAGCCTCATCCCCAGTCTCCCCGATTTTTTTCAACGCATGTGAGAGAAAAGAGGGGGAGCCTGGTAAGCAAAGTCACGTGAAGCACGTCATAAACGATTAAAACTAGTGAGCGTGGGCAACTAAAACCGCAAGCTTTTTAAAATCGACAAAATCACCAGAATTGATAAAAAGGATCACCTACGAAGGTGTATTCACACTATTCTAGCTAGTACAATGCTTCTCTAGAACATTCTGGGAGACGATAAACCTTTTTTTCAATGATAGGTCTTGAGCGTTGTGCTATGTGGCGACTCAGAATTGTTTAGCCAAAAAAATAGCACTCAAACAGCCAAGAGGTCGCGTTAAATCACTTGTAGTCAACCGCTATGGCATCCTTGTCCATCGCTCACTCTGTCAAGCTCGAGTCTTTTCGTTCTACAGTCCTTGGTTTGTTCTGCAGATTGAAGCGCTATGCACTGGCGCCCGTACCCGTGACGTACTAACCGCTTGACCCACGCACGATAATTACGGTTCTACCACGGTTCTCTACCTAGAAGCTCTAGAAGTTGCGCACATGATTTCGCTTACCAGGCCTTCCCCCTTTTCTGCGTGTAATATTGAAAACATGGGAGTGGCCTGGGAACGAGGCTAGTATACGTGCACGTTTATGTCTACGAATATATTAATTGCGAAACGTAGAAAAACTCGCAATTAAAATCCGACCTACGGTATACCGTACCCTCGCAAAAGAGGGCCCACTACAGAATATCGGCCCACCCCCCACTTTAGGCTCAATTTCCTGCTAAGATCTAGTGTTTACTCGAATATGCACCTATGTGTATCTGCCCTTGAAAATGCAGCTCAAATGGCTGGTTTATGAGGACTAAACAGGGGCGGATGCAGGATATTGTGAAGGGGAGTTCTTTCTATTGTGCGTGCGAAGCGCGCAAAAAAATTTTGTCGACCACGCCCACTTTTGTGTTGGCCACGCCCTTTTTTGATCGTGCTTGCCGCTAAACCGTGCAGCCGCTAGAAAGACGACGAAAGAACCTGTAAGTTTCCTGATTCTAGCTATAGTAAACAAGGCCAAGACTCCAAAAATAATGTAGTTTCACATCAAGAATCACTGATACCGTTGATTTTTTTTCAGTGGAAGATATTATTACTCGTGGTAGGCTTGGGGTCAGGGGGGTTCGAACGAACCAAACGAACTACCCCTGGATCCGCCACTGCTAAACTTCGAATAGTCTATATAAGATAGATAAGTAACCTGCCAAACAGCTAAAAAACTAAGCCTATCTAGCTTTATGCTGTGTTTCAGCACAAAATTAATGAATGATCGTGCACAGCTAGCAATCGTAACAATGCCCACTTAATACGGCTGCTGTCAATGATATACGGTGAAGTTTCGGCCTGATAGCCGGCTGCCCTCACTCTTGATTGGTAACCTTACTTAAATAAGGCTGAAGTCAATAGTAGCCATTGCTACTACCGTATGGCGGGTAATTTTCGTGGGGTGCTAATTTTTGTTATTTTCGTGGTTGACTTGGCAGTCACGAAAATTTCCACCCACGAAAATTAATGCCTACGGTACCGGTGATATGAGTCCATGATGATGGGCGTGGCCATAAGCATCGTGGCAGCGAAGCTATCATAAACATTCCTAGTATTTGCAAGTGACAGTAGCCACTGTCATTTAGCTGATAGCGTATTAGACACTAATATTCTTCTATCTCATGCTATTTGTCCAAGTATTTTAAAAAAGATCGCGAGCGAGATCGAGCGTGTGTATCGATTACATCATCGCTTGTGCCGGGTGCCACACCCTTGAACTGATTGCGGCCACGAAATTTCGTGAGGGTATGGTAACTAGCACTTTTGGCCTGCATGGACACTTACCCGGGACATAAATTGCATAAGAGAAGCTGCTACAATGACCCCTTGAAATGTGGCACATGGGCGCTTACCCGGGAGTGGGCACTTGCCTGGGACACTACGGTATTACACTAAAAAGGACGTTACATATGTATATACATATATGAAAATTTTAGTGGTGACTTATCTAAAAAATTTTAAGTATGGATCCCCAAATGAGAACTCAATTCTGACAAGCATATTCCCAATCTATCAATAGTACAATGACATGCATACATACCTGATGTGTGAAGAATAGCTTGTCTCCAAAAAAAAAGGATTATTTGTACTAGCAGTAATACTGTGTCGATCTGTGAGCTCATCTTCATGCCCAAATACCCCCTTTACTCCAAGTAGCAACTTAATATAAGTTTGAACTAGGTCCATCAGCAATCACTAAACTAATTTTACAGGCATGAAAATGTTGCAAGCTATCCATGAGGCAAGTAAGCATGAACTTGGCATCAAAGGTACCAGTTGATGTGTAGTATGGCCCAACGATATCACGGTTGTCCCTCCATAAAGTCTGGAGCACGTAATCAGCCTTAGATGTTGTGTGGTCACCGTCTAGATCCAAGTATATAAATCTTTTAGTGTAGCCATCTCATCTGGGGTCATTGAAATGCCTGCAATGTTATCATCCCTACTGTTCCAATGCAACTTGGCTGCTACTTTGACCTCATCAGCGATCAGTGTACCTTCACTAAGCAGAGGAAGTGGATTACCATGTTTTTTTTCTTCACATACCTTATTGTCGTACATAGCTCGTTCATGTGCCAGTTGATTAGCACGTTCACCATGGTCTTCTTTATTTCTATGAGTGAAGCATTTCAATCTATATGCACCTGGAAGCTGCAACAATTTAAAGCTTGATAAAGCTTCAAACGCTGCTGGACTTTGACAATTAATTGCGAGAGCTATATACAAAAAAGATAGTTTTGAATTAAAGCTAAGAAAGTGGAGTTCTTGCAGAGAGTGGGGAGACAGAGAGGGAGAGAGAGGGAGAGGGAGAGAGAGAGAAAGAGAGAGAGACAGTGAGAAACACAAACACACACAGGGAGGAGCCACATACCCATTCTGACAGTAACCATGCTCCATCTGTTATCACGGCTACCAGTAACTAAACAAAGTACATGTACATACGTGACACAATTATTAACGGTTCAGGTGACACATCATTTTTCATTGATCCAAATGAAATCCTATCTTCAACATCTTGCTTCCATTTCTCTCGGAGGATATCACCTTTCCCTACCTTGTCAGATTCAGCGAGAATAGAGTCAAGCTCAGATGGAGACTTATGATGAATGTGTGCCACCACACCTAGTAGTTCTTCGTTTGAAGCTTTGCCAACATTCACGTCATATTTTTCGTAGTTATAAAGCTTCCTATTTGCACACGTGTGTTCCTGTCAAATCAGCTCTTACTGTTTCTCTTTACTATACGGAGGTAGGTACTTAATGGGGCACTTAAAAGACGATAGAGAACGTTTGGCTTTTTGCTCTATCTTTTGTCTTCTGCGATGTTCAGTGTACGCTACAACTGCCGGAAGTCCATACGTTTATCGGAATTTTATGGTTTGTACAGTAGGTATGGGAGATAATGATATGCGCAAACCGCGCCTGCATACTAAATTAGTGTCAACTTTTATGTAACTCTACTAACTTTTCTGTTCATCCAAGAAGGCTGTTCTTGAGCTCAAAATGTAGCTCGAAGGTAGTACTAAACGATGGTATACATTTCAAGGCCATCAGATGGCAAACAAGCGAGCTAATAGCGCCTGAGGCATACCACCTCTCACTGTATATGGGTATGGTTTTAAGTGGTACATTTTAGTAACAGTAAAGCTTAGGCTTACCGGCTTTAACCTGGCATAGAAGAACCCTTGAACTATTTGTACAACAATCGAGAATGATTTTGCTCGAGTATCTTCAGAGTTACAGAGACATCAACATCGAAGATAATACGTACAATTCAACAGCGCGTAACTTTTGTCCAGAATGTTGCAATTTTGTCTAGTAAACGACAAATAGAAGCTCTACCATAGCGCTAGCTACTACCCAACTCGAAAGACTCCAGCTCTAGTAACAAAACTTCTGTGGCCTTCGCAGTATAGCCACTATCTCGATCGCTTGTGTCTGAGGTCAACTTCAAAAGTGGTACATTTCAGTAACAGACATCCCCAGACTCTCAAACTCGAGATTTACAATCCTTCCATATAGCTCCTTTAGAAGCCTTGGAATGGAACCAGTACCTACTGTAAGTATGGAGAACCAAGGCCCTAAAATCTCAAAAAATGAAGCCTAGCTAGTTGCTGATCAGTAGCACGGTCCTAGTGTTGCATAGATTACCGACTTTGTGGGCGCAAACACGGAGTATTGGTCAACCACACGGTCATGACCCCACTAGATAATGATATTCACGATGCCAGGTGTGCTGTAAACCACTACTATGCATCCTCTTCCGCTTTTCAGATAAAATTGCAGTTGTAGTGTACACTGTGTTACGATGAAGCTTATTACAAAATGTGCACCGGACGCTTAAGATTGAGTGAAACTTTTCCTGCACAAAACCACATCAGACACTGTTGATGGTCTATATGACGAAAGGATGCTTCCACCTCCTATGGTTCTTTGCCTCAAATGTGATACCACCTGAAACTTCTTATATAATTCCTTCACAAAGGTAATAGCCACTTCCTGGGAGCAGAGACTGGAGAAACTTATCATCCCGTACACTTCCACTCTTAACTGGCATAAATGTGCTCCCAGGTTGTTTCCGAGACATTTTTTAGAGCTGCTAGCACCAAGTGAGGATTTGGGATTGGAGGGGAATTGAGCGTTAAACCAGCATCAATAGTAGCCCAACAAGTTCGATTTTGTTTCCTAACCAACAATGAAGGGTTGCTTTCCTGGATGCTGATTAATAGCTGGTCGAATTCTGTGACACACAGTTGCCTGGTTCCTTGCCGAGACCAGTAAAGCTCTAAATATTATTATTATGATGAATTTTCTTTTTAGAGCACGTTAGTTCAATGCATGGCAAGCCTCATGTGGGCTAATAGTGAATTATTTTTAGCTTCCTATCCAACCCCAAATTAAATGGTATAATGACTTTGCGGTCGACAGATGCTGGGCTCTGCTTCTTCGGTTCGAAATTCTTCCTTTTGGGGCTTCCCTTTAATCTAAAGTGACCATACTGTCGCAGCATTGGTTGGGGCAGTCTGACTGGAGGAGGTAGAGAAACAGCCATCGGTCTTCTTTTCTTTGGTGAAATACCGCCAACACGAGTGGGACGAAGGTGTTTTGGAGTATGAGTTGCCATGCCTCACTCGATATGATCACAACATTGACCATGGATCGACTTGTTAGTGAGTGTATGTATGTGCATACATGATATTAACGCTAGTGCATGCTGCGCGAAAACGCTACGATTGTACGATGGATCAAAGCTCAAAGCGGGCCGATGTAGCAACAATTACTGTACAATGGTGCCCGCTAAGTGGGTGATTATTAACCGCGATCCATATAAGAAATGCATGCCAAGGACTTCGCCTAACACATCGTTTACACAGTCGGACACTCCTTTGCCCAATAACCCCTGCACGTGTGTACAGACCTCCTCTTCCCTACAGCGGAGGATGATTGGAATGTTGTGTCTGTTGAGTGTGGCTCACTAGCTGCCAAGTGGGAGCAGCTCAGTGCCTATCTTGGTCTTGCTAAAGCCAACATTGATATAATAAGAGAAAGCCGTCCCAGGGACATTGCTGGATGCTGGAGTGAGGCCCTCAGCCAGTGGATTAAGCAGAACTACTCCACTCAGCGATTTGGTTTGCCGTCATGGAGGTCTCTACTAAAAGCAGTGGCTATAGTGGATAGACGTCTCTGTAAGGAGCTGGCCGCTAAACATCCATTAGGTACAACATCACAAGAGTGATGTGAATTGATTTGATAGTAGGGGTTGACTCCCCTTTATTGGAATAGATAATTAGTGGTTATTGATCACATGCCTGTAGCAAACGCACCTTTTAAAGTGAGAAAAACTGAATTCACCATTTGTTGTCACCACCCGTGTGAGTTTTCTTAGTTTTTCAGACTTCAGACATATACAATACAGCACACATAGAGTACACCCCCTAGAGTGCTCTAGTTAGTGGGCAGTGCCTCAATGATCTCTAGGCTGAGCATATTGATCTAGCTAGCTGAATAATTATCACGTTAGTTTGACTGGATTAACTTTATTTATCCTTTCAGAGATGCTACTAGTGCCTTTTGCTGTTGTCCATTCACCAGCCAGCTCTGACAAGAGACAACCAAGTCAGTTGATGATTAGCATAGAATGTTGCATATTTTGTAATTCTAAAAATCAGCACTCTTAACTTTCAACACACCATTTCTAGTATTAGTCAGAGGTTAGGCATAATAGCACCAGTGCTTTCAAGATAGTTGGTTAGGCTTGAGCATAATCATTTATTTATATGTTAAATTTCTGAAAGGGTAGCTACTACTGTACTTGCTCTAAGTATTTGAACATTTTAATAGCCCAAACAGCAAGTTTAAGTAATTTTTTCCTTCCTAATTCATCGAACATCTTGAATTTCAAGTTTTCTCACCCGCTCTAAATCAACTGCCACGCAGTACAGCATGGCAGGAGCTCGAGACCACTCTTCCACATTTACCGAAAAGTGTGGCTATACCATATTTCGGACAGCATATAAGAGCGGAAAGGTAACACAGACTTAAGCTTACACAGATGGCGATCATTTTGTGATCGCTCAGAGCATAGCAACACTGGGAGCTCTAGAGCTGACGATGATAAACATATAGTTGGACATCAACGGCTGTTCCTTTGTCGCTATAATAGTACTTTCTCCATTTGCACCGGATCCGTTCTATTTATACTCGAACAAGCCATTGCCCAAATTTATTTACTTTCTATTTACACACCGATGGAATAATTATTTTTGGTCGTTTGGATAATCAGAGTGAGTACAGTATTATGTATTCATCGTTCACATTTAACAAAAGCACTGAAATAGTGCATACCCTCTAGTAGTACATACTCATTGGAATGGGAGCTATAGCTAGCTAGCCATTGCTATGTATCATCTCAAGAGTCTCAGGGATATTAACTTAATTATGTATTAGCCAGTATATAAAGTGATGTTGCAATTATGCAATTGTGCAGGTTTGGAAAGAATTCGTTCCACTATTAAGGAGATGGAAGCAATTTTATCCTCTCTTGAGCTCAAAGCCCAGTCAAAACTCGAGCAGTCTCAGAGGAATGTCAGCAACATGAGGCACTTTCTAACCGCCTTATTCAAATGTCTTCCTGAGACATCCCGTGTTGAAATGATTCGTTCCGGTATGGATAAGATGAAGGCACACTTTTCCTCCCTTGTGCTAGAAGTCCAATCAGCTCTTGAGTCCCATAGTGATGTTAGGAAAGTGAGGCACTTTCTAACCACCTTCTTCAAGCACGACTTTTCTGAAACATCTGATTTGGAGAAATTATTCACTACTGTCACCCTCAATGATCTGTGGGATTATCATAACTACAGCCCTTTGGAGCAACTGGTCAACAAGTTTCTACCGAGTGACCAAGAAGTGGGGAGCCTTATGAAAGCGTACAAGGTCCATCTCTCTGGATTTTACCTCACAACAAAGCTCATCGATTATGTCAAGTACCAGAATCTGTCTATCGATGATTCTCATGAGGAATCTTATCAACGCTCTCCAAAGCTCACCCCAAAGAAACACAAGAAGATCAAGGTTGTGCTTCAACTTGATCGAAAGATATCGCAGATTTCGTTAGACTATGTTGTGAAGCTATGGCAGTCTTTTGCTGAGGAGTACAAGATTCCATCTCTGACGGCAGTCATTGATAGGGTAGTAGCGGGCAGCCTGGTGGTAACATGGAGAGTGCCACAACATATTGCCGATGCCATCCTTCCAAGGTCAAAGTTCTTCCGAAGCCATGGGATAGTCCTTGTCTCTATTGATGATGTCATCATCTATGAAGAGAAACAAATGGTGAGTACAATGTTAATATAATGAGAAATTCAAAGAATACAATAGATCATCGCGTTTTAGTGTAATTTGCTGTACTAACATTAGATATATTACTATAAATGCTAGATAAAAGATAATGTAGCAAAGTTGCTAATTAATACTACGTGGCTATTTCCATTTTCCATATCCCAGGCCGATAAAGAGAAGAGATTTTTGGAGCTCTGTCGTACTGTCAGTGCAGACATCAGAGATTTCTCGTCTCTCCTAGCAGAGGGGGTGGACCTTAATATCTATGATGAAGTAGGTGCTACTGCATGGCAATAGACAAGTATCTGTGTTGTCATGATCTGATGTCTTGTTCTGTATGTTAGCTTGGCCTGCATCCTCTCGGGTATATCAGCTTTCTAGGGAGACAAGACCTGGTTGAATTGTTTCTCAAGTATCGTGCTGATATTGACATGGCAATGAAGGCGAGACACATAACTATAAAGTTAAATAATTAGTTTACCCATCACAAAAACAAAATTTTTTGGTAGAATTAGCTATTATCTCTCATTGTCTTGTACAGGATGACTTCGGGGACACAGCTTTGGTGACGGCAGTGGGCGAAGGTCATTTCCATGTTGCTAAAATTTTAATGAAGAATGGGGCAGATATGAACTACAGAAATAAGGTGAGAGCGTTGATCCCTGTAACACAAGTATGCATAATGTGGCCAATGATAAGGCATGGTATTATGGTGAACCAGTGGGATGTACATGTACAAGGTATGAGTAACAAATAGGCAGCATGTGCTGTTCATAGCAGACATGCATATGTCGTGGCTCCTCCCTTTGACATTCATAAAATACTCACTCTCTGCATGTGTCTTAGTCATAGATTTCCATTGAATTTTGTACGTACTGTGTTTTGGGTTTTCCAGTGAGGACATCTTTTGCCAGCACTAGCTAATTTACATGTATGTCATAGTGAGAGAGTGGTCGTTGTTTAGCTCCCTAGCTCTCCCCACTGCTCACATTCAATTACTGTTCACTAGAGTCTCACTCTGAAACTCTCTCCTTCACAGAAAGGACATTCCATTCTTTTCAGAGCAGCCCATATGGGAAACAGTGATATTGTTGTGGTGCTCCTTCAGCATGGTGCTGTGGTCAATCTGCCAAATGATGTGAGACACAGTAACACTATGCACACAGTAGATATTGGTGCTTGTACTTATTATTATAGCAGTCATTGCTAGTCATTGACAGTAGGTTGCCTCTTTGGTCACAGATTAGCAACAGCATGGTTGAGAACACTATTGTCTCATATATTAAACCTTACATCGTCATAATATTTGTCCATGTATATAGCCTGTGGCAGCACCTGTCTAATATGTGACCGGATTTGGGAAAACCCTCCCTCCGTAAGGGATTTGCGCAATGCGCAATTTTAGTAGCTCAGGTCGAAATTAGTCAAAGGCCAGATTTGTCATATACTGTACATGTTCAACAACCCTTCTTCTAACTGTTACCGTCATCTACGGTGGCTAATTGTGCCATACAAGGGTGAGATAAGCCTTCATTTTGACCCACCTAGTTGGCACAGCTGCCGTACTTGGAGCCCATTGCTATGGGCGCTAATTAGAATTTCCGCCAGTGGGCTATCTACAGTAGTGGCCAATAAAAAGTTAATGTTCCGTTTCCTATTCTTGAACAGTGTGAAAAGGAAAACGAAACGGTAGCTGAACAGTACGGACAAAAAGGTGACAAGCGTTCATTTGGTAGGTGAGAAATGTTCAGAGTGAGCATAATGCGTAATAAGACAGTCTTTGTCGCTTGCTGCGCTGGCTTCTACGATTGCTAGGCAGCTCTACTCAGCCGCTTGCTGGAAGCCAAGCCGATAGCTTTTTTAGCTCGAGGCAATTGCTCGAACTACTTGCTCGAAATGTACCTGACGATTGATAAGACACGAAGATACAGCTTATCTGCTACATTATCGAGTCTGTATGAGGGTTGGCTGTGTTTCTCCGTCACTCACGGCTTCCCAAAAGCTCGTTTCTTCCACGCGGCATCGAGAACGGTCAATTATTGCAGTACGGTCATGCCTACCAATTAAGCGTGTGCGCGAGTGTAAAAAAGATGGATGCGCGTGCGTACGTACTTCCCCGTACTGCGGAACGGTGTGAAAACGGAAATATTTTCACCTCAAAACGATCGTACAATGGAACTGAATGTTAACTTTTTATTGACCGCTACTGTATCTATATTTGACTTGATACCCAGTTAGGTTAATGTCTACATGTACATATGCAGTGGCAGTGGCGGATCTAGGATTTGTTGAAGGGGGGTTCTGTTATATTCTTGCGCGCGAAGCGCGCGCGAAATTTTAGAAGCCACGCCCACTTTCGGCTACAACCACGCCCATTTTCGATCGTTTTCAGAGCAACTACCAGCCCTGCCAGCCCAATCGATGGATTTTGAACGAATTTTCTGCTAAAGCATGCTAAGGTGAGCCATAGCAGCAGTTTCCTTAGTTCTATAGCCAGAGAGGGGGATTCCAGTTAGCCTATCATCAGTACTTCTTACAACTAGGTGCAGCCCAAAGGGGGGTTCTGTCGAAACCTCCGAAACCCCCTAAATCCGCCACTGAGTGGAAAGCTGATATCACCTTCTATATGGCTTCAGCATGCAAAAATGCCCAAAAATTTCCAATTCTTATGTTAGGCACAATTTCATGGGATTGGATTATAGTTAAGAATCCAGATTTGAGATGAAGATAGACACCAAATAGATACATGTTTGTGCCAAATAAGAAGTATTAACTACAAAGGGTCACGGAAGTATTGACCAAAATAGCCTAAAATATGGTCTATTTATGCAAGAGTAGATTAGATAGGAGTGTTAAACTACATGCAAATGCGTTCCGGGAAGATGACGTAGATAATACATGAGTAAATGAATCTGAGGTCATGTAGTTGAGTAGTGCAGGTGCGTCCCACCCAGGCCACAATAGCACCAGCTGCAATATACAGTTGTACAGCTGCAGTCTGCGTTTACATAACACCCACTTAAAGTACAAGATGTTGATAGCGCATGTTGCCTTGACTATAATTTGTCTACGTCATCCTACTGGAATGCTGTTACTACGTTTGTACACTCCTATCAAATCTATTCCTGATTTACGTTAGGCACAGAATCTTGCATAAAAGTGATAGTTAAAGGCACTGAGTCACGATATAAGGGCCGCGCGTTACTATTTTTAAAAACATTTGAAATCAACCGCAAAACGTGACGTTGATCCACGTCACGCGTGCGACCGCATGCCATATACCATGCCCATAGCTATCGATCGAGCGAGCCTAGGGCACCTTATGATGGCAGCTAATCCTAAAAAAAGAAGGCTAAACATCGAAAGGAGAGTTAAACTAACCCTAACCTTCTTGGTTCGTTTAGTATCATCGTGAAGTCGATTTCACCGAGGGACGCGGCCGATCGCTTAAACCAGCCGGCCAGGCACGGGCGCCCCGAGCAAGTGGCGTGATCGCAACGTCACAAAACCGCATCGCCCATGTTCTTGATTAAATATTGGGGATCCTCATCCGGCTTCCCTTACTAAAAATACGCTTATACCGTGACACAGTTCCTTTAAGAGTCAATATTGTATCCTTATGCATTAACAATCCTAGTGTATATGTGAAAGTGCAAATGTTTTGCAGGAAGTGCCCAATCCAGAAGCAAACATTTCCACCGATTGCTCTGGACCGATCGAAGTCCACCTTGATGATGTAGTATACAATAATGACATTTTCATTGACCACGCACACTAGCGATCTAATAATGAGAAGGCAGAGTTGTTAGCGTTGAGCGCGTGGAGTGCTTTGCTTCTAAGGCGTCCAAGCGAGGTGAGATAGTAACGATAGGCAGCCCAAAAGCCTTTTTAATGCTCCAAAATGTTTTTGGGGGTTGACAGTCACTGCCTCACTAGGCGATCTGACAGTCACTTGTGTTAGCTACATACAGTAATGCTGTGTAGAAATAGACATACCAGAGTGATTCTCTATCTTCAAAAACCTACCTCATCTTGTCTATAGCCTTCAATCTTGCAATTTTTTTTTATTATTTGTATTGCTACCCGGGAGAAAGGAACGCGTGTGCACACGGTTTATTGTCGAAAACATGTGATTTTTATGCCAAATTTTGCGCGTATTACTGCACGGTACCGCCCCAAACCATTTATTTCCGGCATGATCGAAACTAAAAGAGCGCTTTAATTCTGTGCGCATTCGAACCTTCGGCTACTAAGCTTCAACGACCCTGAGTATCATCCGCTACAAGCTTGCTTCAACGTCGAAACGCCATTGTCGTTAATCCGCTTGGACCTGCGCATTTGGGCGTGACTGGACATTGAACGGTCAATATTTCACATATATCCACAGATATTCGCGGGATCGCGTTGTACCTACTAACGCTCACGCTAACCATGCGGTCCTTTTAACCCGGGTATGTATTGTGCACAATACCAGACCAACGTCATAGTTCGTCATAGCTTCTGTTATGGAGCGGTCTTTGTTTGACGCTTTGCACACTAATACTGCTGCTAAAAGTGATATTTATAGGTAAAAATAAGTGTGCATGCTAAGTTAGAAAAAAAAATCTACTGTGTAGCACTATAATAAAATTCATACAGAATGACTTAGTAAATATGTACACCTGCCCAATATTCTAATTGTACAGGATGACTTGGGGGACACAGCTTTGGGGGCTGCAGTGAGTGAAGGTCATCTCCATGTTGCTGAGATTTTAGTGAAGAACGGGGCAAATGTGAACTACAGAAATAAGGTGAGAGTCTTGATCCCTGTAACACAAGTATGCATAATATGGCCAATGATAAGGCATGGTATTATGGTGAACCAGTGGGATGTACAAGGTACGAGTAACAAATATGCAGCATGTGCTGTTTTTAGCAGGCATGCATACGTCATGATTTCTCCTTTGACGCTAATAATGCTCTCCATGTCCTAGTCATTAATTACCCCGACGCATGTGCAAGGAGGTAAAGTAATTGGTCGTGTCGTTGTTGTTGTTGTTGTTGTCATTGGCACAAAAATCGCCATATCTCGAGATGTAGGCGTCTAAGCAACTCGTAAGTACAACGAATCAATTGAATTTGGCGAAAAACTGGCTTCAGTGTGCATCAAATCGAGGGATGTGGTCCATGAGCGTCACAAATAGTGCCTTTTTGTTGGCCACAGTAGCCACGCCTATTGGGAGTACCCACAATGATTAATGCATGATGCATGTCCATTATGCTTTCTGCTCATGCGTACAACTAAGTGGCCAAGCGCATGACTGGTAAAGATCGTCAGTGTTCTAAATAATGCTCGTGAAGTCTATAGTGATTGAAATCTGAAGCTTACAGAACCAATCATAATGTAAGATAGCTAGCTATACTATTTAACATTACAACAAAATATAGGTAAAAGTGCATATCTTTCTAGGTCTGAGTGCAAAGAGCGCTTTTCAAGTGTCACTGGGACCCCCAGCAACTAAGCAACATTTCCACTATTTCTCTCAATTATAGCCATGCACCAAAAATAAATCTATAAATTGCGCAATGTGCGCGTGGGGTATGTGCTCTACAGAGCTCTAGTTTCTATTGATTTTGTACGTACTGTGTTTTGCGTTTTCCTGTGTGGACAACTTTTACCAGCATTAGCTAGTTTATGTCATAGTGAGGGAGTGGTCGTTGTTCAGCTCCCTAGCTCTCCCCACTGCTCACATTCAATCACTGTCCACTAGTGTCTCACTCTAAACTCTCTCCATCACATTCTGTAGAATGGAAAATCAGTTCTTTGGATAGCAAGCTTTCAAGGACATACCAAAATTGTTCTTCTGCTCCTGCATCACCATGCTGAAGTGGATCTGCCAAATGATGTGAGACACAGTAATACTATGGCACGCAGATATTGATGCTTGTATTTCCTATAGTCATTACTAGTCACTGACAGTAGGAAGCCTCTTTGGTCATAGATTAGCAAAAATATGGTTGAGAATAATATCATAGCTGTTAAACTTATGCTAATGGGCAATTATTGACGTCGTCATAGTAATTATTGTTAGTCCATGATAGCACCTGTCCAATATTGCTTAAAAAATTCATACAAAATGACTTAGGAAATACTACGTACATGTACACCTGCCCAATATTCTAATTATGCAGGATGACCTTAGGGAGACAGCTTTGGTGACAGCAGTGATCAAAGGTCATCTCCATATTGCTGAGATTTTAGTGAAAAATGGAGCAGATGTGAACTACAGGAATAAGGTGAGAGCATTGATCCCTATAACACAAGTATGATAATGTGGCCAATGATAAGGCATGGTATTATGGTGAACCAATGGGATGTACAAGGTATAAACATGCGGCATGTGTTGTTTATAGCAGACATGCATACGTCGTGGTTCCTCCCTTTGACACTAATAAAATACTCTACATGTCCTATAGTCATTGATTTCTATTGATTTTGCACATACTGTGTTTTGGGTTTTCCTGTGAGGACAACTTTTATCAGCACTAGCTAGTTCATGTCATAGTGAGGGAGTGGTCGTTGCTCTCCCCACTGCTCACATTCAATCACTGTCCACTAGTGTCTCACTCTAAACTCTCCTTCACATGCTACAGAAAGGAATGTCAGTTCTTTGCTTTGCCTGCATTCATGGACATACTGAAATAGTTCTTCTGCTCCTGCATCACCATGCTGCAGTCGATCTCCCAAATGATGTGAGACACAGTAACACTATGTACACAGTAGACTTTGATGTATAGTCATTGCTAGTCATTGACAGTAGGATGTCTCTTTGGTCACGGATTAGCAATAGCATGGTTGAGAATATTATCATCTCATAGCCATTAAATTTATGGCAAAGGACGATTATTTATGATATTGCCATAATAATATTTGTCCATGTATATAGCCCATGGCAGCACCTATCTAATATATCATACAGAATGACTTACGAGATATGTACAGTTGCCCCAATATTCTAATTATACAGTTTGACGTCGGGGACACAGCTTTGGGGGCTGCAGTGCAGAATGGTCATCTCTATATTGCTGAGATTTTAGTGGAGAATGGGGCAGATGTGAACTACAGAAATAAGGTGAGAGCGTTGATCCCTGCAACACAAGTATACATAACGTGGCCAATGATAAGGCATGGTATTATGGTGAACCAGTTCTAGGGCTAGTAGGATGTACAAGGTATGAGTAACAAACATGCAGCATGTGCTGTTCATAGCAGACATGCATGCGTCATGATTTCTCCTTTGACTTGCTAATAAATTACTCTCCATTGAATCCTATTGATTTTGCACATACTGTGTTTTGAGTTTTCCTGTGAGGACAATTTTTGCCAGCACTAGTGTAGTTTATGTCATAGTGAGGGAGTGGTCGTTGTTCAGCTCCCTAGCTCTCCCCACTACTCACATTCAATCACTGTCCACTAGTATCTCACTCTAAAACTCTCTCCTTCATATTCTATAGAAAGGAAAATCAGTTCTTTGGAAAGCAAGCTTTGAAGGGCATACTGAAATAGTTCTTCTGCTCCTGCGTCACCAGGCTACAGTGGATCTGCCTACTGATGTGAGACGCAGTAACACTATGTACACATTAGCCATTGATGCTTACTGTACTTGCTATAGTCATTGCTAGTCATTGACAGTAGGATGCCTATGATATCCATCTTTGGTTGCACATTTGTAGTTCCAATAGCAACAGCATGCTTGCTTGGAAAGCTAGGCAATATTTTGATTTTGTAGGGCAATTGGCAATTCCATGATGATTACTAAATATAATTATTATGTCCAAGTGTACATCTATGTGCTGCACATGTTATAAGTGGGTGGAGTTGTAGTTGGTGAGCCTTCAGATTTCCATGTACCATTTGCTCATCTGTGTTGTATTATCTTAACTCATGCAGGATGAATGTGGAGAAACAGCGCTGATTCCTGCCTGTGGCAATGGTCACTATGATGTAGCAGTTCTACTCATCAACCACAGGGCTGATGTGAACTACCTCAGTACGGTGAGACCATCGCATGTCCATGGTCAACATAGTAGAATGGTGTGCTCAGTTTAGAGCAAGGTGGGGCTTCTCTATAATTATGTACGTGACCATCATAGTGTGTGGGCCATTGATTCATGTAGAACTAGTGGGCACAATATATATATCTATAGAGCAACATGACTCTTTTTACTTTGTGCATTACAGTGGCATTTCTCTATTGTGGTCACTCCTGGGACAGCTAAGAATGTCCTGATTAGCGAGGTGCCCTCATTTAGGGGATAGTTTTGTACTCCACTCTATCTACAAGTATAAAAACAATTGAATAAAATTGAAGGATGAAGTAGGGATGGCAGTGCCAAAAAATGCACAAACAAGATTTGTAGGGATAACGTATCACATCCACTATACATTTCTCGATAAATACCCTACGCGCATGTGCAAGGGGGTAAAGTAATTGGTTGTGTCGTTATTAGCAGAAAAATTGCCATATCTGGAGGTCTAGGCACCTGAGCGACTAGTAAGCACAATGAATCAGTCGAATTTGGCAAAAAACGGGCTTCAGTGTGCTTCGAATCGAGGGATATGGTCCACGAGCGTCACAAATGGTGCCTTTTTGTTAGCCTTCATAACCATGCCTATCGATAGTGCCCACTCAATGCATTATGCATACAGACCTTGTGCTTTCTGCTCATGTGCATATTATTCAATATTATGGACTGGTAAAGGTCGTCAATAATGCTAGTGGCACACGTTAGCCTGAGCTGGTAAGCTATCCACAGACTGGAATGCAAAGCCTCATCAAATCAGTATGTATTACCTATATGTACCCAGTCTAGATCTGGTGCAGAGAGAGAGTCAGTGGTGTTTTGGCTGGTCACATGATCACCAAGAGCCCTATAGCTATTATAGTATTATAACCAATGGCTTATGGGGTCCATAAGCCCTTTCATGCAACCAAGCAGCAACAAAAACAGATCTATAGATTGTGCAATGTGCGTGCGCTCTGGCGTAAGAACCAGGGGGGCTGGGGGGGGGGGTAATTGCCCCCCCCCCCAGTCATAAGATTGGGGGGGCAGAGCCCCTCTGATTTTTAGACTGCTGTAGCGTAAAGTACCAATTATCGGCACCTAAATTTGCCCCGCGCATAACTTACCAGCAGAACAACCTATGATGATGGTTCTTGCACCAAAAGGTAGGTTTTTAACACAATATACTATACCGCAAATCCAAGGCTATAGATACAGTTCTTCGCGAAACTATGGGCAGCACAGCCAAGGTATCAAAAAATCAGATATCGGCACCCCGTACGTATTATCGGCACCCCATAGTACTGCCTATACTCAATTATCGGTACCAGCAAGCTTTCGTGTATCTTGACACTTACCACTTACTTGGAAAATTCTGAAAAAAATTCCACAGGTTCCTTTCAATGTGCTCCACTAACAGTAGCGTTTAAAGAGAGTGAATCTTTCCATTCGCTACGTAATAGCTAAAATTACATCCAAAAATACACAAAATTTTCTCTTAGATATGATCGGCGTTAGTCTGACACTTTGTAGGCTAAACTCTAGCTTCTGGCAATAGCCTGAAGCTATAGAACTCATAAATAGTAACTTCAAGACTCAGTGGAGACTACCAGACAACAAAATAGCAAAAAAACTCGATCCCAAAATTCGGCTAGCAAACTGGGGGTCGAAGGTCACTTTCTTGGGCTCTATGGGTCCGTTGCCACGCCTACATAACGGCTGTTGGCCTTAAAACGTCCTGTTTACTTCCCTTCGAGAGATAGCGCGAGTTTTTGTTCCAGGACCGTAAACGGGTCTGTAATTTCCCGTAAAATTTGCCGTAAACGCGGGTGCCGATAATTGATACATGCCGATAATCGGTCGTTTACGCTACAAGCCAGGGGGTGGGGCTCACCCTCTGAGGTTTGCACTTTACTTTTTCATCTGTTGCCACAATCAGGGTTGAGTTATTCATGATTGTGGTGTATCTTAGCCCCATGGTGTGTAGATATTAATAATTGTCACATGTGAACACAGATCAGTAGTCACTACTGATCTGTGTTCACATGTGACAAGCTAGGAGTCCAGAATGTCCTTGAAAATGCACTAGAAAAGCTCTCAGAAGGTCTAGAACTCCAAAATTTTCCTGGGGGAGCATGCCCCCAGACCCCGCTAGCTTTCACACGCTATGTGCGCGTAAAGCGAGTCTTCACCTGCTTACTTTCAGCCCCCCTGCTCAAAAACATCTTCCTACGCCTCTGGTGCGGGGTATGTGCTCTATAGAGCTCTAGTTAATATCATACACTTCTGATTCAGTATGTACAGTATCACTGTATTTTGATATATTGATCCATGGGTATATTTGTGCAATCTTAGCCTTGAGTACTCCCATGACTCCTGTAAGTGCAAATCCCAGGCAATCTTTTGATAGCTAGCTAGGATGTCTTCCTTTGCATCACACACTATTGAACATGCATCAGTGGGATTCTCGAGACAACTCAGGTATTAAACCAGCGACCTGTGAATGAAGCCATGCACGCCCCTCATTATCACGATCCCAAGGCCGATAGGCAAACTTGAAAGAAGGCTATTTAGAACCAAGTAGCTTTCTGTTTCGGGAACATATTTTATAGGTCGGTAAGTTTACTGTTGGTAGTAGCCACCATATTAAATCGACAGTTCACTGAGCTGATCAGCTAAGCGCTCGACAAGCATGTGTCGGCGCACTGCACATGCGCGCCACAGATATTGGTCACATGATTTCACCATGGCAACATGCACCGTATGAGCATGAGCATTATAATATTATGACAAAATGGCTAATCAGACACATGCACCCACTCGCCAAATGCGCTGTACACACCCACTATTAAATCGCTCTCCTGATAACACAAAACGAATGTGCCACAGATGTGCGCGCTCCAAAATGGAGTGGATTTATACTCGAACTAAGGTGAGTGGTCATGGTAGTCTTGAGTTAGCCCAGGAAAACGGAAAGAAAGAAAGAAATTGCTATTTTTTTGAACACCTGATTCTGCCATATACAATTGAGTTGATGAATGATCTTGGTCTTGTTAGATAGATAATTTACTGTAGATTCTGATTTTGACACTTAGAAATTTCACAAAGCTACCTGTTTTGAGATATTTGGATATTTGTAATGTATTACCAGGAGCATATGAGCCGCCCGAAGGGCGGTGAAGGAGCGTCCGACTGCGTGTCAGATGTGTTAGGCGAAGTTCATTTGCAATGCTTTACCTTTTATGGAGTGGCCAGCTGCAGGGTATTTCCATTGGTTAAGCTCTGACCGATCTCCATAGTGATAGCACCGCTCGTAGTACACAGTCTACAACCACGCTACAGACTAAGTCAATTAGCTAGTCACAGTGTGGCTTGTACAAAAGTAATCTGCTATGCACTGCACCAGCTGCACGTTCCAAATAAGGAAGTGTAGTCTTAAGTACATGTACTTCGCCTAACACATACTACAGCCAACCCTATGGTAGTCGGACGCTCCTTCGCCGCCCTTCGGGCGGCTCATATGCTCCTGGTATTACATACATGAAGTATCCGTGCCATCCCTACTTATAGAGTCTACTGACTCTATGATATAGCTTGGAGCCTAGATAGTGTCCTGAATGAAGAGGTGTCCTTATTTCAGTGTGCATGTGTTCTTGTATAGGGGTTTCACTATAGTGCATGCAGTGGGAGCTAGGGATTTGCTGGATTTGCCTTACCTTGGATATATTTCTAATGCAGTACGGAGTAACAGCAATGTACTTTGCTGCTAAGAGCAACCACCCGAGGCTAGTGGAGCTGCTCCTGGCCCATGGGGCGGACGTCAACAAGGTACAGCACTGTGTAATGTAAAGATGTGTGCAGTGGAGCAGCACATCTCAAGCTAGCATGTGGATGACTTCACCATTCTTGGAGGTCATATTATGACACTCCACTGTTCTCTCTCTCTATAGGGAGTACAGTCCCCCCTATATGGCTCCTGTCATGAAGGCAATATTGAGATGGTCCAGCTGCTGGTTCATCATCATGCAGCAATTGATCAGCCGACTGATGTGAGTAATGTGCTATACAATATATCACTAGTCTCAGTTTTTTTGTTTTTTTTTTCTGTGTATATTATATATTGTTCACTGATTCAGAATCCCCAGCATACTCAGTGTTGTTCATATATCTTCACTATTATCATGTTCACCACAGGATGGTGTTATTGCTCCTACTCCACTGATTGCTGCTTCTGATGAAAATCACATTGAGGTGGCAAGATTCCTAGTTGAATGTGGGGCAAGCATTGATTACCAGAATAAGGTTTTTGATATCTTTAAGTTTTTGTTTTCTTATTACATCCCCAGTAGCTTTACTTTTCTGCGATTATGAAGTAATTATGCTGGTGTAATCTATAGTGTAATCGATAAGAGAAAATTCAGGGCCTCCATGGAGCCTTTCGGTGACTTGAAAATCGGTAAATATGTAGAGTATCTGACGCACGTATCCAGTGAATATATTGTAAACCGATTGCTACTTTCGCTGACAACTACTGCTGGCCAAACATCATGTGTTTTCTTGGCTGACACAATCTCGTGGATAAATAAAGCTAGCCTTGTGCTATATATAGCAGCACACTATGCCACGATCCATCTGTTGTTCAGAAGCTGTAGCTAGTGCACTGTCAACTTCGACTCCCGTGATTGATGAAGCATCGAAATTTGTCACTGTAGAGGTCGAGAGTCGGTCCAGGCTTAGATTCCACCTCTGCAATTGAGGCGCTGTATGTACTAAATTGACGACCCTTTACCAGTGCACCATTAGAACTATGCAGCTACTGGGGATGTGGTCAAGTTTTTTTTATCACTGTGACAGTCTTGTATTCCTCCACAGTGTGGCTACTCAGCTCTTCTAGTTGCATGCATCCGTGGCAACACAGATATTGTGAAATTACTAATCCAATCCAACGCAAACATTGAACTCAAGAATAATGTCAGTTTAAATGTCTTAGCAGTAATTATACATCATTCATGATCATCTAACATACAGGAAGGGAGAACAGCACTGATGGTTGCTGCCTGGAAAGGTCATTCATCAATAGTGGCAGAGCTGGTCAGAGCCAGGGCTCAAATTCAAATTGATGCCCAGGACCAGGTATATAACTGTGTGTGTGTGTGTGTGTGTGTGAATGATGGATGGCAGCCAGTCTATGACATTGTGTATGTGTACATGTATGATGATTGTGTATGTGTTGTGTAGGCGGGCTTCTCCTCTCTAATGCTTGCTATCCACAACAAGCATGTTGAGGTTGTGGAGTCATTACTCAATGCCAAGGCCAATCCGAATATCACGGAAAACGTTAGCAATGAATGAGAGATGGTATCTACTTTGTTTATATTGATTTAGCTTCTCTATAGATCATCGGCTGGAGTCCACTGCATTTTGCCGCCAATACAGCGAATATGCACATCATTAAGCTGCTGCTCCAGAAAGGAGCTAATGCAGATCTCAGAGATAAGGTAACATAGCCTCTCTATCACTGAGGACTACCTGTAGCTAGCTACTGGTTCTAACTTTTTAGATTGGCAAGACTGCTGCTGATATTTGTGAGGATGAGGATATCCGTGATGAACTAAGACGCCACGCCATCTCCCAGACTCAGACCAGCACTCAAACAACTGCAGATGAGGTGAGATCTCCCTTACTAATAATTATGGTAGCTGATGCTGACTATTTACCAAGATGATGTTCTGTTATAGAATCAGAGGAAGACAGAAGAGGTCATGAGTCATTATCGAAAATTATTATCAGAAAGTATCGATTCACTGGAAGACAGCCTTTTACCAGAACGATGGGAAAAGAAGCTGCATCCGCGGAAAGCGAAGATACCTAGCGTTGGAGAACAGCTTCATATTCATGAACAAACTGTCTAGTGAGTGGAACGCATTACCATCACACCAATAATAATTATTATCCCTCTTTCATGGATTCTTTTCTACAAGAATATTGTTAGTGCAATATCATGCTTATTTTCCCACAATCCTTCAAACTTCATGAGCCCACCCATTATAATATTTTTTGGCTGCTTTTTGTACTCTTTCTTACATAAATTAAAGGTAATCAAAATTGACGTAATTATGTGCAAGTATTGAAATAATTGTGATTAAATCTTGATTATGCTCAAGCCCTTGATAATTATTATACATGCATGCATGCATGTACACTGCATAGCCATGTACTATGTAGTGAACATACAGGATATTATGTATGGTGATTCGGATACTTCAAGAGGCACTGTAATTAAGTTAGTGGAAGAGAAAAAAAGATTGTGTATACTTTGCAGGCAGCCATCAATGGCTAGTTAGATATAATTATAGCTATTAGAACAATACATTATTGTTATCAAGTGATTAATGAGCTAGGATGAGAGGACGTGGCAACTATGGCTTCGAATTCAGGTCTGGATAGATAAACAATTGGCCAGGTTCCAAGTGGAAATAATCTACGTGGTGATGGTACGTCCCGGATCTTCCTGGTTGGGGGAAGTATACGGGGGATGCACCGTTATAAAATAATATTATTATTATTGTGCGCCAATGATCCTGCCTTACAGGAAGGAAAGTCACTTTTCAAAGCATAGTTTGTGTACTTGACAAGTTTCAAGGGACACAATATTAATTTTATACTTGAAGGCTTTATAATTAGTGTACCTTAACATGCCTACCTAACAACATAGAAGGATAATTATTATTACAATAAATAACAAATATAGCATCAAACTTATCTGTGTTGACGGCTTCGCTGTGTCCAAACATAGCTACTGACTCTCTAGCTAGCTACCACAGCGCCCTTGCCCTATATATATAAGCAGCTCATTGGGCCATACTTCTTCATCCTTCACCTCCACCTCAAGTCGGTACACACCATCAAATTAAACCTGTGGCAGGCAAATTTACCATATGGACTCAAGGACAAGTCTTCTCATTCTTCTGGTGGCAATCTTTGAAGTTGCACTGTGTGGTGGTTCTGTTATCTTTCAGAGAGACTGCAGTACTGTGCATTGCCCCAGATCTCTCTGTGCCAACCTGACGTTCAGGCCTGGTGAATGCTGTCCCACCTGTGACGACAGTATAATATTATAGCTAACTGCAAGTTCCAGGGCTGTGTGAACCGTGGCTTTAACGTATCCGTAGACGGTTGCACTAAGTGGGCCTCACAACCTTGCCTCATTTGTCAATGTGACGTGGAGCAAAATCAGCCCCTCTGTGCACTGATTGACTGTGGTCCTACTCCTACGGAGGCAGAGTGCCTGGGATACCCTGTTGACAAAACCAAATAGATGCGATTTTGATGTTCCTGATGATACATGTCAAGTGGTACCACAGGTATCCCTCCAGGGAGGTGTTAGAGAAGAGATTCAAATCACAGCAACTCGTGGACGCTGGTCTTGCGATAAGGCAGATTTTGTTCGAGAAATAAGAAATTTCACTGTGTGCCAGTTGAAGGGAAAAAGACTGTGCTAATCCTACACCTAGTCACATCTGTGTGCGTGGCTTTGCTGATCAGCAAAGCCACGCACACAGATGTGACTAGGTGTAGGATTGTTGAAGACAGTACTCTCTTTGTAGGCTGTGACTTGGTTATAAATTGAATGAACAGCAAGGCAGCTCAGTTAATAGTTTATAATGCACTATAGGTATAATATACAGCTATGAATATGACGCACGCGCATGCGCAGCTTGAGGGGGCTGGGTCACGGTCTGCGATAGTTGATGCCTATGGTGCTGCATGATCGAGGGCCGCCTAAACAAGCTTAAGTGATGTAAGTTTCCGGTCGATCGATGACATGTCGCGGTACCGGCCTTGAATTTAGGGATTAAACTTCCGCTCCAATCTGCACATGCGCACCATAATAATTATTCATCGGATATGTAATCTTGTTCTAATAGGCTAATGTATAAGTATTATTATAATATTGTATCGATCATAATTCATCATAGTGCCATACTAGGAACAAACGGGCAGTCGCTTAGAAAACCTGAATAGCTAGAGTGAAAATTTTGACGCTACCATGCAGAATCTGATGCTAATTTTGCTAGTAACTGGTCTCAGCATTTGTGCAGCTAATGGCCAGTGTAATTCTACTGATTATCTATCATGCGCCCAAGATGTCGATCAGGTATGGTATTGTTGTTATTGTTGTGCTTGTAAAATACTGCTCTGAGATCTAGAAGCAATTCTGTAGATTTACAGATCTGTTAGCTATATAGCAGCTCTGGATAATAATATTATTACGGTATTATTATGGTTTATTTTACCACTGCAGATAGACATGTGTATGAGTGCATTTACGGCCACCTTCCAGAAAAATATAGACCCGTGTCAATTGAGCTGCATAACATCTTCACTGAGCCGTTGTGTAGAGTCATCTCCAAGTTTTGAGCAATTTTCGCTCGAAAATCCAGAACTTGCGACCAAGCTAATGACAGCAACAGAATCATGCAATGCAAGATCACATTGTCAAGCTATCATACATAGATCAGTACTATGGTCTATTCAGTGGCTAACTCTAATACTAACTCTAGTTGTAGTTGCTGCAATATGAGTAGCTATAGAGCTATAAGGCTGAATAATAATTATTTTAGTGCTATTATTATAATATTATAGTGTACATGCAGTATTAAATTAATTTTGTACTATAATAATGTATACGTAAGCTCTCTGAGTCAGAGATTAATGCACACACACCATTATAATATAATGTAGGAAAGAAGTATAGCACTTACAATGCTTACTATAATAATACTGTTATGAAATTTATACAGCTAGCATGCATATACAATGTCATAGTATACTTATGCACTATCCGAGTGACAGTTTTCATTAAAACAGTGATAACAGCTAAGTTAAGTTTATCATTGTTACAGTACTGATGTAGGTAGCTTTAAGACTAAAATTATAGTTTATGTTAAGTTAGCTTGTTTATTTAATTTCCCTGCATGGGTATACATGTAACTCTTATTTTACCTTAAAAGGTTATATTATTACGCATTGTCAGTGAGTGACAATTTTCGTTAAAAACACAATAGCAGCTACAGTTAAGTCACGATATCGATAATAGTGTATCACGATAATACGGTAGGTAGCTATATAGCTTTATAGCGAGCTGTTTGTTTGCCTGGGTGCATATACAATGTCATACTCTTATCAACTTTGCTATTTTTGTCGAGGGGTTGGCAACGCCCCAAAAAAGCGTACGAGATTTCGAAATCTTAAGATTTCATACCGGATTTCAGGATTTCAGGCAAGATTTCAAGATTTCACGCAGGATTTCGAGATTTCAATGGAGATTTCGGGATTTCATCGAAGATTTCGGGATTTCAACTAAGATTTCGGGATTTCAGTGAAGATTTCGAGATTTCAACTAAGATTTTGGGATTTCAAGCAGCAGGAAATGATCGATAATTCCGAGCGAAGCGAGGTCTCTACTCGGGCTCGAGAGTCGTTTCGTATGGCTTCTGGGCGTATCTTTCGCGTGCGTCAAAAATTTCTTTCTTACTCTCTTCGGCGACTCAGGCCACGTCGCCATTTGCTGCTGAGTCATAAGCTGTGGCCTCCCTCAAGATGGTCATGCAAGGCCTACAAACTCTACGGTTCTGCTGGACTGTGCTTACCGGGAAAATCAATGTTCGCGCGGTCAAAAACGATCGCACCTTCTTGGCCCAAAGTTGTTCATCCTGTCGCTGATGGCAAAGATGTTGCTACCCGTGGCCTGTCAATTGGCCTACTCTTGGCTTTATTCTTCCAAGACTGACGACAAAATGGAGCTCCTTTTGTTGCTAATGCTGCAGCATAGGGGAAAGAAACCACTCCCTTGTCACGTGATCTACATGTGCAACACAAATTTAATTTACTGGGCATGGGAAGGGGAAACCCTAAAATATTCAATACAGGATATTGGCATAGTGGCTCGCTGAGCGAGGACTGCTGCACAAAGTGTAACTCTAGTTATTATGAATACGAACTAGCGCTATGATAGATCAGCTAGAACTGATGGTCATTATCGATATCATTAGCCAACGGCTGCTCTCGTGTCCGCTGCATGTATAATTATATGTATTGTAGAGAATTAATTTATTATTATAGAAAAACTATGATGAAAGTTTATAGGCAAAATGTCAAATAGCTAGTAGCTAATAACTATAAAATTAATGCATGTACACATACTAGTATAATAATAGCCAGCTAGAACAACACAGAACATTAATAAGTCTTGTACCATGGCTGTTACATTCTGACCAATCAGGTCACTCTATTGGAGGTGTATAAATCACATAATTATATTATACTTCTTGTAGGTATATAAATTTCTTGTAGGTGTATAAATATTTATACACCTACCTCTGAGGCTATTTAGTTTTCTACATGTACATACCCAGCAGCACAATGAAAATTAATACTCAGAGGTATACTTGAACAATAGGGTATCATATATTATGATACTACAATAACTGAGTAAAGCAAACAAGTACTGATACAATGACCTGTACAGTATCTGAGTAAGGAAAGTACTTGAATGATAATAATTAAGTTATTCCTTTACATAGTTGATAGTGATGGAAGAGCTCCAAACCGACTGCTGTGATTACAAATTATTCACATGAATTCATTTAGAGTAGCCATTGAGGTTCGCTGGAGAATGCTGGATTCAGTAGCTATCACACTGTGAGTGATGCTGCAAGGAGAAGCATGGATTAGGGGTCACATTATGATACATTTTTTAGAGTGTGCATAAATTCAGCATTGAGGGAGAGGATACAGCGAAATCCTACAAACCAACTGTGGGCTGTGCGGAAAAAATTATCATGCAGACGGCTGTAGGCCTAGGTCAACTGCATACTATGGAATGTTATCCACAATATCCTGATGTGATGATCTCTGTAAAAATGTGTTTTTCCCCTAGTGCCTACTAGACCGTGTACTGTGACCAAGAAGCCTTACTCTATCAACCTCACAATTAGCATGTGACTGTTATCATTGTTTGTGACCTTTATCTTGGCGGGTAGGTTGGCAGAATTAGTCACTCTCAAATGGTTGTTCTGACTATGGTAAAGCATGATTTTTGATACATGGTCTCAAGTAATTAAAACTCTAAGTTATTTACTTCTCAATACATGTACTACATGCACTTATCAGATATGGGCATTTGTACATGATTGCAATTGGTGGGGGTGGATAGAGGCTAGAGTGGCTAGCCACCCCCTTCACTAGTTCTTTTATGCAAAGTAGAAGCTATAGGAGATGTCCATTGTTATTAATAGTTACGTACTGGTAGCTATATATACTTAACTATTTGTAGCTACTCCATCCTTGTACATAATATAAAAAATTTCTTGATCCTGCAGCACCTGATGTCACTCAGGCTAGCACTGCATTAGAGGCTCATTGCATCTGGCACTACATGTAGCAGGTATCGTAGCCCATGGCTTAGTACACTTCTTGATAAGCAGCAGCAATCTGCTGTCATAGTGTGGTCAATCAGTACATCCTGTTAGCTAGTATTGGCAGCCTGCTATAATAATATTATTATGTTTTAATTAGTGGGTGGAGCTTATTGTGATGGTGTCACTAAGTCGTGGTGCTAGCAATGAAATTGTACTCATTGGTTCTTTGTTGTTCCTCAGTGTGTCTGGGTAAGTTAGTTTAGAGATTTTAATGAAGAAATTACAGCTATAAAACTCTGTTAAAATATTCATGACTAAGCACAGCAGCTGCATGCATGTAGCTAGCTAGCTGCAGTCTAGATACATGCACAAATAGCCAATCATTGAATGGATGATATCGTATAAACTGCGGTTATTTTTGACAGTATGGCAGAATAGATCGCTTGCTATTGAATACCTTCATCCTGGAAGAAACGTCACATATGAGTGTACAGCATCTGGTGGACTATTCACAGTGTGGAAAGGAAGTGCTCTAGGCCATTATTGTGTAATCACTCTTTATCACCGTCATTTTGGATCTAAAGACGCATTTGGTTCTTGTAACAATGGCGCAATAGTTGGTCAAGGTGTCAAACAAGAAAAAGACAACTACACATCGCTACTTACTGTATTTGTCAGCCCTGATCTCAATGGAAAGACCATCGAGTGTCACCTCAATGGAAGGGATGGTGATATTCGGATTAATTTCACCATGCTGCACCTTTATTTCAGTGGTATGTACCATGCATACAGGTTCATAATCTTATCATTAATATTTCTAGTCTAGAAATGTACATAAAATTGATAGCTAGCTACTATGGTGGTTTTTCATCTGTTTTGCAGCTCTAAAACCGCCAATTCTTAAATGCAAGCCCCATTACTTGAACAGTACGAGGATTTTAGTCCGACTTGAGACAACATTCGATAAGATGGTAAGACTGATTTTGTAATCCTTACTCACAAGAAGCTATGATCAACACTTATTTATACACCATCCATGCAGCAACCATACATCAGTTCTAGTGGGGGCAAAGTATCTGTGTTGTCATATACTATAATCTATTCTGCTTCAAATTCTGGAGACATTTGTGAATCTGCCACAATCTCAGCATCATCTTGTGACCAACATCATATCTGTGAACATGTATTTGAAGTATTAACCTCATCCTGCCAACCCACGACAGACATAGATGTTGCTATATTTGCTGATAGTACATACGGAAGAGGGCCAACTTCAAATCCACTCAAAAGAGGTAGCTATAATATAATATACCATATACGTGAAAATTTTTGCTGGATAAAAATTTCGCCAAGCCCAACTACCTGAAAAATTTCATGGAAAAAATGATCTTTAATGCAGGATAAAAATTTGCATGATAAATTTTTCACCTATAAGAGCGGGTGGCGAAATAGGCGAAAACTTCCACACGTATATTATGGTAACACACGCATTGATATGTGCAGCTGTAAATAAATTTTATTTTTGTGTGTGCATAATTATGTATGTATACAGAGGGAGTCAACACTTTTGTTGATGTAAGATATGACCAGGAAAGAAATGCTATTGCATGCTTATTCCAAAACCAACCGCTGGATATCAGAAAGGAATGTGCCATTATGTACACTGGTCTTCAGCCTAAACGCCGCTTTGGATATGGTACTAATTTTGTAGCTATTAATAATACATCTTTGAACACCAACTGTTTTGAGGAAGTGCGTGTTGAAGCTAGGAGTGGAGTCCATACGCCTGTATCTGTGATCATGGACGCTAAAGAAGGACCTTGTCCGAAGGCTGCAAGCCTCAGTAAGTTAGTTAGCGGCAGTGTATGCATAAACAGCAACCATGGCTTTATAGATTTTGTACAACATACAGGTATTGCTATCGTTGGTGGTGTTGGTGGTGGTGTTTGTGGAGCTATAGTTTTAGTTGCAGTATTTATTGTCCTAATACCGTGCTGTATTACTGGCAGAAAACGAAGTCAAAGGCCCGTGGCAAAGGCAGTACCAGATAGTAATTTGATCTCCCCTGCAGCTGGTGAAGAAGGTTGTTCCTAATAATATTATCATAGAGAATGCTTATAATATATAATAATATGTACATGTACGGATATTGTTAAGCACTGACTTTTGCATGACTGTGGAATATAATTCAGTAAGCCACAAGTGGTAGCCTGGCACTAATGACGTTATTTGCACATGTGCATGGTTACATGCACCACAATTATTATTATCACTCATGCAATCAGATAGCTATAGGCCTTTAATGTTGTTGAGGGATATTATTATGCATGGTTGATAAAGTAAAATTGATACATGCCAAGCGAAATTGATAGATTGAGTGCATGAAGGAACTGCATAATAATGGCAGCGACACTGAATACTATGTAATAATTATAATAATATATCATTGTGCTGCTGTTTTATTTGTATACCAATATAGATTCACACTAGTGCACTGCTGTACAGTTATATACTGGCATGTCCATTAATAATAATAATATATGAGACACAGTCATCTTTATCTTTACAATAGGGCAACAACTTTCAAAACCTGATGTTATTTCAGCCCTAACGATCGTGACGAAACCTTATCAACTGGGTGTATACCTCGGCATCGATACACACAAACTTGATGACATTGAATATGGTAACTGGAAAAGCATTGAACAACAGAAGAGTGAAATAATCAATTACTGGTTTGACAACTTTAACCCTTCATGGAAAACTTTAGCTGATGCAGTGAAGAATATAGGAAGTTATGATAATTTGGCAAAAGATCTACTACGTAAGATTAGCTGACAAGTGACGTGCAGTGGCACAAAACTTTATAAACCATAAAAGCACTCAAGTATATACATGCAAATAATATTATTATAATAATCATAATAATAATAGTAATAATTATTATAGACATGCATAATACTATAATTATAGTATCATGCATCACAATGACTGCATGTATGATATCTGCGTGGATCACAACTATTATAATTATAAAGTCACAAATTTCTCTTTGATCATGACTCATGGATCATGGACTTTGCCAAAACATAATATTATTATACTATTTCGTTCTGCATACATGATATTGTATAATTGATATGGGGCTGCTAATAGTATACAATGTATTATTACTAGAATTAACTAGCTAAATTTTCAAAATGTAATAGTCAGTAGCTAGCTAGTAAAATTAGGACCTGCATGTATTCAATGATTATGATGATGATGATGATTACAGACTCTATAATATTATTACTGGTATAATTACATGAGTTATAGTGAGATCTTAGGCTATAAAGTTAATGTTCACCCTGCATGTTAGTAGCTCTTAGGTGTAATTCATTGAGGGAATCTACAACTCTCTTATGACAGTCCATATGCTCCACTGCATCAGCTAGAATTTTCCACGAGCACTCCTTATTATTCAACCAAAACTTGATTACTTCTATCTTCTGTCGATCAATGCATTTCGGATGATTATTTTCAAACGTTTTGAGGTGATTTGTATCAATATCCAGTTGTGTGCCCAGTTGATAAGGATCTGTTACCTCCTTGAGAGCCAACAAGATATTAGGAACTTTAAGTTCTATTCCTAAAGATATAGGTGCATGTTTGTCCATTAGTATTGAGTTGATAATCGGGCATGAAATGAAATGGCTATAGGATGCATGTTACGACGCAAAATTAATGCGATCTAATGGAAATGTGAACTGCCAAAACTTAGAAAAAATTTGACAGGGAAAAAAGTGTGCAGGAAGATTTGAACCCGCTCTATTCCATTCCACACACAAGAGCCCAAGCACTCGGCCACCACTGTTATTTCTGTTGGCAGCCGTTGTTTCAACTGTTTTATAGACAAACCCTACACAATCCCCTCCCACACTAACCCGGCATGCTATAGCTAACCATTCACAACCCCAGCCCCATGGCAGACCTCCCAGCCGTACAGTCCACATATAGATAAACCCTAGAGACTAACCCGCTAACCATTCGCAACCCACCCCCTGACCTCCCAGCCCCTCCCATCCGTATCGTCCAGCGATTGCGGCAGCGCACGTATACGTATATACCGGCATATCGTGATCAGGTCAGGATCTATTTGCGTTGTTACAATGCATAATTAATAATTTTAATTTCAATTTTGTGTCTGATTCACTTGATGTGCATGCATGATTATTGTATAAACCCAGCAACAAAGTTAGCTAATAATGATAATAATATTATGTTATTATTTCTTACTATGACATACCAGGTGTGGATGAATTTATCATGACAATTCCTTTGTTATCATTCTGCATGGAAATTTAATTAAATAATATTATTATCATAATGCTATATATAATAATTATTATACTACTCACCATGTCATTTTGAAGCCTATTTTTCTTACATTTATAGTAATGATATGCTGTTAATATGGAGACAATGGCAATAATGATCAGTATGAACAGAACTATTACAATAGGAATAACGATAACTACAATCAATTTAGCTTTATCATTTCCCAGATCATCTGATGTATCTGTGCAGTGAGGAATATTAATCATTATCTTTTAATGCGCAGTACACACTGTCAGTTGCATACCATGATCAACTTCAAGTCTCATTGCAAAATCATTTAAGTCTTCCACACTGGATGAGTCACTCATAGTAGCTAAGTACACAAATTAAAACAGTATACAGTGAATTAAAGCTCTGATAGTGGTGCATGGACTCTCCAAGATAATTATATCCCCAGTAGCAATTTACTTTATGAGGTAATTATGGTGTAACCTATGATGAAATTATGATGCAACCTATGAGGTAAATAGAAAATCCAGGGCCTCGCTGGAGCCTTTCTGGGACTTGAAAGTTAGTAAATATGTAGGAGTATCTTATGTGTGTATCCAGCAAATACATTTTTTACCAGCTGAGTTCTACTTTCTCTGACAGTGCAAGTACCGCTGGCCGAACTTCACGTGTTCTCTTGGCTTACGTATGTTGTGGATAAATATTAAAAGCTAAGTATGCAGCTACTGGGGATATGGTCAAGTGTTTCATAACATAATATAGCCTATAGCTAGCTATAGCTCTATGCAATAAAATACTTCTCTGTACAATGTTATACAAGGGATGATATGCATATATTGTGATATACCTAGGGCAAACTTTTCCCAAGTATAGCCAGCTTTTAATATACTGCACCCTCCCAAAAGGGCATAACCACTCTACATAACATGCCCCTTGAACTTTATTTGTAGGTTCCTCTGTAGCTAGCTATAGCTAGCTGAAAGTGATTATAAATCAATGACACCATGAATTGAATATAGCAAAATGGTGGTAGGAGTCTAGTTGTAGTTTCGTGATCAACTAATAGTCACTAGGTTTACTTATTTCATGCTGATAATGCTAGGGTCACGCCGGGTCACACTCGCCCACACTCTGAAACTTGTGTCACGCGGCTACGGATCTACCCGGGAACGCCTGAGCCTGCATTAGCTAGCTAGCTATCTAAAATGAAATCATTTTGCAAGCTATCAGTATATACTAGATACTTTACGATACCACCTACTATGCTAAGTGAACTTACCTTCTTAATAGTCTACGCAGGTAATTTCTTTCCGTGTGATGACTAACGTGGGCGTGTCAGTGATTCCGACCGCGGTTTTGGAATGAGCGGCGTTATATACCCGAAACCCGCTCCCAACTTAGAAAATTTCCAGAGTATAAGGGAAAAAAAGGAAGTCAATAAATGGAGCGAGGATCGAACTGGGGTCCATGGATCCATAGACCAGAGCCTTAGCCACTGCACCACGGTGAACGCCGCTGCCGGTTGCTCTTTTGTCACGACTTTATAGACAATAGTAGTACTAACCCTTGTGTGTCAAACACTACCCTAAACCAAAACCCTACCTAGCCTTAGCGTTCATATTATAATACTGTGTGATTTAGCCCAGCCCCCTACGGGGGCTGGGTCGTGCGCCTATTGCGCGCGGAGCGCGCGGGTTTCGGGTATATAACGGGATTCTTTTGGAATGTCACGCAACAAAGCGCCTTGCGCATGCGCTTTGGTACAGTCACCTATACGGTGTACGAGGGGGCGTGGTGCACAGGCCAGGACTGAGAAACATGTCCGAAAACGTTTCGATTGACGAAGTTTGTCGTCTTTTGGAGACGCTCGATGAGTGGGAGGAGGTGGCACTACACCTCGGCCTCTCAGACCAGACCATCCAGGAAATTCGCGGGCTTTCTGGCGGGAACAGCTTGCATAGAGAGGTCATGGTGTTGAGGTGGATTCAGCGTGAAGATCTGGACCCTAGCTGGAGCAAGCTGGAGGAGGCGCTGGTTAGCGCCAACCAAGAGCCTTACGCCGCCATGATAAGGGATAGATCACGCACGGACGACAAGAAGGATCATGACTGTCAAAGTGAAAAAGGTAGTAAAGGAATAATAAATTACGTGGCTAGCACCCAGACTAGGACCCTATGTGATTGACATAATTAAATTGTGCAACCAGTCCAGTATGGCAAACAATTGAGCAGTTTCTACACCCTTGCATCATGGAAAAAATGTACATACTATAGTCACATAAAGTTATCTTCAATTCAGTTTAGCTTGATCATTTATCGACATTATCCACAACAGTCGAAAGAGCAACTGCCTTTTTCAATCTTATTATACTGATTTTATGCGTGGTTTGGCGCATACACCAGGTATATATGCACTGAGGGTAGTGAAGAACTAGAGCTCATGTAGAGCACATACCCCGCACGCACATTGTGCAATCAATAGAGCTACTTGTCACTAGCATTATTGACGACCATTACCAATTCATATTTGTTGTGTGCATGAGCAGAAAGCACATGGCCTGCAAACTAGCTATAGGTCTCTAGATATGGCTTTTTTTACATTAACAATGACGACACCAACAATGACGATGTAACCGATTACTTTACCCTCTTGTGCATGTGCAACTCTGTGGCACCTCTAGGTAATTTTTAGCTGGATGCAAGCAAATGAAGGAGACTATACAGCAGCCTAGGCCTAACGGATGTTTATAGTGCATAGCATTTCTGAACTGCAGACAGTGTACTAGGTACTATTTCATATCAACAGTCTACATGTATGTACAAATACTGGCATACATAGCATGTTACCATCTGTGGCAGTGTAATAAAAGTGCATACTGTGGGATAACACCTTGATAGGCTAGATAAATACATAGTACGTATAAAAGGTGTATGGATTGGGTGCTCATCCCACCCGCCTCCCCAACCCTGGGATTGCTACTCCTAGCCCCTATGATACTTATTATTATAGCCTACATGCATGTACATGCAGACACTTCGCATTCTGATCAGTTTATAGAACTCTTATTTCATATACAGAAACTGAAGTACTTCTCTCCACCATTGACAACAAGACTCTTAGTAAGACCAACTTGATATCATTAAAAGTTGCTGTATACTACTAAACACTAACTAATTCATCTCCCCTCTCTCATCCCTTCCGTATGCATGCATAAATGCATACTCACATATGCATGTTTTACTTTGGGGAGGGGGGGGGGGTGGCTTTCATCCCTCCAAGGAATTGATGTAGGAGTCGATTATACAGGATACATGCCTCGAGGCGTGCATGCCAATAATATGCCTATAGGCACTTGCCATTATTACTGTTCTATGTGTCATCATTTTCCACAGTAGGTTAGTTTTAATTGGCTGTCCATGGTAGTACTATACCTCCCCCAGTGTGGCTTTCAGGTCGCTTATCACTAATGAAGTTACTGATGGTAAAGCCGTATAGCTGAGCGTATAGTTAGACCACGTCTATGTCTATCTATATAACCTGTTACAGTAGAGACAGCGAGACAAAAGAGTTCTATACTTACAATGTACTATTGATAGACTTGATATGCTGATAGTTGAAGGTAAATAAGCCTTTTAGCTAGAAATAGCATATGAAATGTACATACGTAGCAAAACTGACTGGATGCAAAGGCTGTACAACATGTGAGTAAAAATGATCGCTATTACAACTGCTGTTTAATGACAGTTAATTAGCTAGTACACTAATAATTTTATTTCAGCGACTACGGGTATGTCATCCACAATGCATGTGTAATTGGTTAATCCCCCTAATTGACTACACATTACCCCCTCTTTAGCAGAAATATCCCCTGCACGTGTGTACAGACCCCCTTTCCCCTACAGCGGAGGATGACTGGAATATTGTGTCTGTTGAGTGTGGCTCACTAGCTGCCAAGTGGGAGCAGCTCAGTGCCTGTCTTGGTCTTGCTAAAGCCGACATTGATAGGATAAGGAAAAACCATCCCAGGGACATCGCTGGATGCTGGAGTGAGGCCCTCAGCCAGTGGATTAAGCAGAACTACTCCACTCAGCGATTTGGTTTACCGTCATGGAGATCTCTACTAAAAGCAGTGGCTACGGTGGACAGACATCTCTGCAAGGAGCTGGCTGCTAAACATCCATTAGGTAGGACTTCACAATCCTAGCATTAAGTTTAACTACCTAATACCCTGGAGTTTGTATTATGCCTGCCTATTAATTACTTCTTCATGAACACATTAATTTTATTATCACTACTCGCATGAATTTTCAAATTTTAGTGCAGTTTGAAATAATGTATGATCTCTAGGTTGAGTACTGATCTAGTATAGCTATCTGAATAATGACTGCTTGCCTACATGCAATGGTGCATGACAATAAACTAGTTGTCCTGCTTGATGTTAATTTGACTGGATTTAGAATGAAGCAATACCATAGAAACTGGTTGTTAAGTGCATGCGCTTATAACACGCGGCAGCAAAAAAATATGCGCTTAACAGGAAGCATGCGCTTAATTAAAAGTGCTAAAACACGGTAGGTGGGGCGTGCGTAAAGAACGTGTCGAGGGTAGAAAGGCCTACAACGGTAGCCAAGAAGCGACCAGAGAGCGTAATTCTCGGCGTTTTCTTCTCCAGCCTACTTCTAGCCTTCTTTCTGGGCTCATGTAGCCAATCGCTCGTCATTCAGGTGGCTTGCTAGGCATATGCGCCTAACAAAGAGCGGTAAAGCTCGCACAAAACTATGCGCTTAATAAAAAGTATGCGCTTAACAGCGAGCAGCGCTTAACAACCAGCTTCTACGGTAGCTATAATATTATAATAATTATTATTGTTTGTTCCTTCAGTATCTTCTGCTGTTGTCCAACCACCAACCAGCCCTGTGAAGAGACAACAAAGTCAGTTTTAAATTCAGCAGCCCTATAATTTTTGATGCCTGTTTTCTGTGATTGTCACATATTTAATTTATTATGTAAGCACTGCAGAATAATCTATCTTAAATTCCTTCTGAACATTCCTATATTTGTGCATATTTTAGAAGCTATAATATCGTAGCGTATTCAAAAGCATATAAAATGAATCAGATGTTACTATTGTGCAGGTGTGGAAATGATTCGCTATAATGTGGAAGAGATAAAAGCACTTTTTTCCTCCCTTGTGCTCGAAGTCCAGTTGGCTCTCCAGTCCCAGAGTGATATCAGCAATGTGAGGGACTTTCTAATCACCTTCTTCGAGTGCGATTTTCCTGAGACATCCGATGTGAAGAAATTATTTGCCGCTATCACCCTCAAACATCTGTGGGATTATCATCACTACAGCCCTTTGGAGCGACTGGTCAACAAGTTTCTACCAAATGACCAAGAAGTGGGGAGCCTTATGAAAGCGTACAAGGCCCATCTCTCTGGATTCTACCTCACAACGAAACTTATCAATTATATTGAGTACCAGAATTTATCTGCGGATGATTCTGATGAGGAATGTGATGAACCCTCTCCAAAGCTCACCACAAAGCAATACAAGAAGATCAAGGTGGTGCTTCAACTTGAGCGAAAGATATCGCAGCTTTCGTTAGACTATGTTGTGAAGCTATGGCAGTCTTTTGCTGAGGAGTACGAGATTCCCTCTCTGACAGCAGTCATCGATAGGATAGTTGCAGGGAGCCTGGAGATAACGTGGATAGTGCCACAATACATCGCTGATGCCATCCTTTCAAGATCAAAGTTCTTCCGAAGTCATGCGATAGTCCTCGTTTCTGTTGATGACATCATCATCTATGATGAGAAACAAATGGTGAGTACACTATTGCACACAGTTAATATAATGAGAAATGTCAAGGAAGAATACTATATATAAATCAGCGGGTTTTAGGGGAATTACATGTATGTGAAGTGCTGTATTAGCATTAGATACATTGTAAATCCTAGATGAAACACTGTGGCAGAGTCGTTAATTCTTACTACATGGCTGTTTCCATTTTCTATATCCACAGGCTGTTAAAGAGGAGAGATTTTTGGAGCTCTGTCATGATGGCACTGCAGATATCAGAGATTTCTCGTCTCTCCTAGCCCAGGGGGTGGAGCCTGATATCTATGACAAAGTAAGGTGCCACTGCATGGCAATAGACAAGTATCTGTGTTGATATGATCTGATATCTTGTTCTATATGTTAGTATGGCAAGCATCCCCTCTGGTGCGTCAGCTATTGTGGGAGACAAGACCTGGTTGAATTGTTTCTCAAGTATCATGCTGATATTGACATGGCAACAAAGGTGAGATACGTAAATTAGCTATTGCATTTACCCACCATAGTAAAGTCATTTGAGATTGAATTAGCTCCTGTTTTTCACGATCTTTTTTATAGGATGACTTTGGAGACACAGCTTTGGTGACTGCAGTGGACAATGGTCATCTCCATGTTGCTGAGATTTTAATGAAGAATGGGGCAGATGTGAACTACAGAAATAAGGTGAGAGTGTTGATCCCTGCAACACAATGTGGCCAATGATAAGGCATGGTATTATGGTGAACCAGTGGGATGTGAGTAACAAACATGCAGCATGTGCTGTTCATAGCAGACATGCACTGGTACGTCGTGGTTCCTCCCTTTGACACTCAGAATAAAAGTACTCTCTCCCTGTCCTAGTCATAGATTTCTATTGATAACTGGTGAATTTGTACGTACTGTGTTTTTGGTTTTCCTGTGAGGACAACTTTTGCCAGCACTAGCTAGTTTATGTCATAGGGACTGGTCATTGTTCAGCTCCCTAGCTCTCCCCACTGCTCACATTCAATCACTGTCCACTAGTGTCTCACTCTAAAACTCTCTCCTTCATATGCTACAGAAAGGGCAATCAGTTCTTTGGAAAGCAAGCTTTGAAGGACATACTGAAATAGTTCTTCTGCTCCTGCGTCACCATGCTGCAGTGGATCTGCCAAATGATGTGAGACACAGTAACACTATGTACACAGTAGATATTTATGCTTGTACCTGTTATAGTCATAGCACCTACCCAATATTGCAAAATTCATTCTGGGAAATACTATGTGCGCCTGCCCAATGTTCTAATTATACAGGATGACTTTGGGGACACAGCTTTGGTGGCTGCAGTGGACAAAGGTCATCTCTATGTTGCTGAGATTTTAGTGAAGAATGGGGCAGATGTGAACTACAGAAATAAGGTGAGAGCGTTGATCCCTATAACATAAGTATGCATAATGTGGCCAATGATAAGGCATGGTATATATTATGGTGAACCAGTGGGATGTATACATACAAGGTATGAGCAACAAACATGAATCATAATATGCTGGTCAAAGCAGACATGCGTACGTCGTGGTTCCTCCTTTTGATGCTAATAAAATAATATTTCCATTGACAACTGGTGAAATTTGTATGTATATGTACTGTGTTTTGGGTTTTCCTGTGAGGACCACTTTTGCCAGCACTAGCTAGTTTATGTCATAGTGAGGAAGTGGTCGTTCTTCAGCTCCCTAGCTCTCCCCACTACTCACATTCAGTCTTTATCCACTAGTATCTCACTCTACAACTCTCTCCTTCACATGCTACAGAAAGGAAAATCAGTTCTTTGGAAAGCAAGCTTTGAAGGGCATACTGAAATAATTCTTCTGCTCCTGTGTCACCATGCTGCAGTGGATCTGTCAAATGATGTGAGACACTGTAACACTACGTCAGAGCCTCCAACCTTAAAGTGTATATTTCGGTATTAGGTTCATTAAGTTTCCGTATTTTTATGAACAAATGAGTAATGAGTACATTAGCAGCTCAGCGGCTAGATATATTGACGACCATTACCTAACATATTTCCTAGTATTGTTATTGAAGCACGCCACCGTGTGTCGAGAAAGACGTGAAGAGAGTTGGAGAGCGACATTGGGCGAGAGTTTGAGCTAAAAGAACGAACTTATGACGTCATTTGATTGTACTCAGTAGAGAAATATCATGGTCTCGACAATCCGTACAACTTGAACAGTTGAAAAACCGTATATCCGTAGTTGTATAATATGTATTTTCGTAAAATTACGGACAGATCTGTAAAGTTGGAGGCTATGCTATGCACACAGTAGACATTGATGCTTGTGCAATTGCTATAGTCATTGACAGTAGGATGCCTATGATGTCATCTTTGGTCACATATTTGTAGCTCCAACAGCAACAGCATGGTTGCTTGGAAAGCTGGGCAATAGTTTAATGATTACTGATTTCCTGTATAGAGAAATTCAAGAATTAATGTTTGTGGCAATTCCATAATTTATTGTGTGTGCTCCACATGTTGTGAGTGGGTGAAGTTGTAGTTGGTGAGCCTTCAGATTTCCATATGCAACTTGCTCAATTGTATTACATGTATATTGTCTCAACTCATGCACTGCCAGGATGAACGTGGAGAAACAGCCCTGTTTGCTGCCTGCCACGAAGGTCGTTATGATCCAGCAGCTCTACTCATCGACCACGGGGCTGATGTGAACCACCTTAGTAAGGTGACACCATTGTATGTCTGTGGTGAACATGATAAAATGATGTGCTCAGTTTAGAGCAAGGTGGGGCTTCTCTATAATTATGTACATGGCCATCATAGTGTGTGGGTCATTGATGCATGTAGAAATAGTGGGCTCAATTTAGAGCAACATGACTCTGTTTCACTTTATGCATTATATTCACAGAGTGGGTTCACACCTATGTACTTTGCTGCCCAGTATAACCACCCGAGGCTAGTGGAGCTGCTCCTGGCCCATGGGGCGGACATCAACAAGGTACAGCACTGTGTAATGTAGCACTGAGCAGTGGAGCAGCACATCTCAAGCTAGCATGTGGATAGCTTCATCATTCTTGGAGGTCATGTGACACTCCAGTGTTCTCTCTCTACAGGGAGTACAGTCCCCCCTATACGTCTCCTGTCTGAAAGGTAATATTGAAATGGTCCAGCTGCTGGTTCATCATCATGCAGCCATCGACCAGCCATGTGATGTGAGTATGTTTATTTTGCTGTGTATTGTTCACTGATCCCATTAATCCCCAGTATACTCTGTATTATTCACATATTCACTATTATTATGTTCACCACAGGATGAGTATGCTGCTACTCCACTGATTGCTGCTTCTGTTAGGAATCATATTGAGGTGGCAAGATTCCTAGTTGAACATGGGGCAAGCGTTAATTATCAGAATCAGGTTTTTTTTTTAACCACTTCTTGTTTTCTATTATACTTCTTATACCACACTCTTGTATTCCTCCATAGTATGGAAACTCAGCTCTTCAAGTTGCATGTGACCGTGGCAACACAGATATCGTGAAATTACTAATCCAATCCAACGCAAACATTGAACTCAAGAATAAAGTTGGTTTTCACAAAATTAATAATTTCATCATTCATGATATTAATACAATATAATTATAGGAAGGTAGAACAGGACTAATGATTGCTGCCTGGAGAGGTCACTCATTGATAGTGGCAGAGCTGGTCAGAGTTGGGGCTCAAATTGATGCCCAGGACCAGGTATATAACAGTTTTACTGTATGCGTTATATATTATATTTGGTTTCTTGGTAATCCAAGATTTATTACAAGCATAATCTTGGAAGCACCCCGTGAATATCAGCATGAATTGAAGCTTCTCATGGAAATTTAGACTAATCCATAGGCCTGGGCTGGACTGGGGAATTATTATGATGTACAATTACATCAGATTCTGTTTTGCTTATAGAATGGATTGACGGCGTATGATTTTGCTAGCAGTGAGTCTCATGCAGCAGTGTGTCAGCTATTGGAACATACTGACTCGTATGGTTACGAGGTATTATAATTATTATGTTATATATAGCTAACGGTTACTAACATGATTGTTGTGGTGCCATTAATAATTATTACTGTTTTATCCCACAGCCGAGTCATCTTGTGCCAGCCCCTCTCCAGTCAACTAGCCAGCAACATGATCCTGTCACAAGCTTACAGACTTTCAGGGATATCCTGGCACATGGGTCTGAACTATCTGATACTCCTAAACATCAAGAAAGTGATACTGCTCCACAACAACATTCGCATGATGAAGTGGATGAAACTGCATCATAGAATAGAATTAGAATTGTTATGCGTAACAGCCCTATCAACAGTGTGTATAATAATAATATTATTATGTCATGACATTGAATTGTGTATACCGTATTTCCTCGAAATCTCGCCGCACCTCGAAATCCCGCCGCCCTCGAAATGTCGCTGCATTTATCTGCCAACTCGTCCCAATAAACGCCGCCCTCGAAATTTCGCCGCATGGTAGGGGTCGACAGCAATTCCGTATGCGCACGGACATTTTACGTGCATACATTATTATTGAAGCTGTGTACGTGCGTGCGTATCGATCTCTGTAGACGCCGCCCTCGAATTGTCGCCGCACCAAACGGAGCCTTGAAATAAAATCTCGCCGCGGCGAGATTTCGAGGAAATACGGTAGTTATAATTATTTTTTTACTCATACTATAGCTAATTTTGTGATGTTGATGGTATTGATTGACGATACATGCAGGGATGGGATATAGCTACCACAAATATTAATGTATGCATAATAATTACTCACCATACCATTATTAATATCAATAACGTAATTGTATGCATTTCTGGTGGATTGTAATTATTGAATGAAAGGATTAACCACATCCTTAGTAGCGTCATTTTATATTATGGTAAAGGTCACTATATATGCATGTATTAAGTAGCGTACTTAATTATTATTATGCAATGTTACATAATCGTCAAATGCTTTAAAGTGGCATAACTTGAAAATGAAAACAGATGACAGACTTTAAAAATTAATATTTATAGAACAAGTTTCCATATTCACCTGTATCTGTGCCAAATTTCACGATTCAATACCCTAGCTTAATTACGATTCGATATTCTTACTGTTTCATTGTAATGAACTTGCATGAACATAGTAGTTTTATACTGTTCTATGAACTTGATGTCCATAATAATACCGGTAATATTATAGCCTATATTATGATTATTGAATTTAAAATTTCTGTTAGACCACTTGAGTAATTCTTGATTGGCCCTTCACAATAACTATTCTTTGGCCAATTGTTCATATCACGTCCAACTTTGTATACCTGACTGTACTTTACAAAATTATTATTATTGTAGGGCCCTACTTTACTTGATCAGACCAAAATAATTACTCTAGCTACTCAAATATTTACAAAAATATTATTAAAAGTATAGCATTAAGACATAATAATAATAGGTATTATTACCAGCTGGATTTAATACATAATCAGAGTAACCAACATCACAAAATTTAATGAGATCAGTGGCAAATTAATCACATAATAATAATAATATTGTGATACCCCACCATTAGTCACGGGGAAATTGCCACCACTTGTACTTGTCCCAGGAAAATTGCCACCACTTGTACTTGCTCCAGGAAAATTGTCAAATAGGAGGCACTGGCCGGCCATATTACCACTTGACAGTCCATCTGACGATTCGACAGTGACTTCACTGCTGCAAGCATGGACAGCATCACCTCCTGAGCGAGAAGTGTTGTCAGAAAAGTACAGTGACTGCACAGTTCTGTCTAAAGGTGCCGATAGATGCAGAATCAAAGCCTGATATATTGAGATTGAGATAGCACTAGCGCAGATTGCACCACCTCCACTCACACTGGCTGAGTTGTTGGCGAAAGAGCTATCTAAGACTTGCACCTTCAGGCTGTTCCGAGTTTGGAAGTTAGGGTTCATGTCGCTCATAGAGTTACAGTAGAGTTCACTGCCACGGATTGTAAATTTACCAACGCGTTTTAAGCTTGTTGAACTGAGAGCTCCACCACTCACACTCTTGCAAAATTTTTGAGTATCTTGAACTACTATAGCGGAGTAGTTAGCTACGTGCATAGCTCCATCTAGTCTCGCGCGCCAGCCCCTCCTACGCAAAGAGGTAGGAGGGGCTGGCGCGCGAGACTAAGCTCCACCAGCACTACTGTTTCGTATGAATTCAGATAGGGTAACTGCTATAATTTTGGGATTTCCCTGAAAGAATACAAAATAACCCATCGATGCAAATTCATCATTAATTTTACTAGATTTAGTACCTGTATCATTAAAAAGTACCGGTATTGAAATTAATATTGAAACTGATATTACGGGGGAGTGAGGCGGAGCTACTGTTCTCCAGAGCCAGCCCCTCCCATTATTTAGCGAAGGGGTGGGGCTTCCTTTCCACATGCCACACCCATACTGAGCATGCGCATTGTGATCACGCAGGGCTCCCCGGCTCCGTCTGTCGATGATAGCATAGGATGAGAGTATAGAACAAGATGTCGAATCTAGCGGCGATTGCCGCCACCGTCACGAGCTCGGACGACCTGAAGGAAACGAGCTATCATGACAGTGAAAAAGGTAAGGAATGAGTTTAATTAATCTAGCGAGGGTCTTTCATCTAAATTTTTATAGGCTGATTATGGTATTAAAATTATAGCAATTTATTAAAAGACATTGTGTACGTGTGGCTGTACCTAGTCTCGTGCTCATCCCCCTTCATGCACGTGCGAGAAAGGTCTGGTCAAAGGATCGCACTTCCTTGTCCTCAAGGTGCATACATTGCGGCCTATTCAGGTTGCAGAACCGTGATCATATGACATTTGTAGAAATTATGACATTGTAATTATGTGCGGTCCGTACATACGCATGCCCACTCGGCCTCATGCACACAGTACGGAAGTGGCAGTTAGTTTCTATTTACGCACACCTGAGTTGTCAATTATTGCATTCCAGCTGGATGCGTTAGTGCGACTATATTCCCCGACCCTGTCCACAACCAAACTAAGTCATTGCAGTAAAGCAACCGATTCAATTATGAATGCTTCATAAAAGAGCAACTGTCTTGTGCAATGATTGCACCTATTATACCGATTTAATAGCCTTATATCCAGGCCATCCCATATTTTTCAACATTGCACGCAAAAACGTGGGTACGAGGCTACCGATTTTATGCATTGACGGTTTGATATAATATGATAAGCACCAGGGCAACAAAGTTGCTGTAGAAGTGCCCATGGGTACTTACCCAGGAAACCACAGTACACCTAGCAGTGCAGGTAGTATGACCACATAGTGTGGCTTAAATAATTAATGGTTGAATAATTAATGGATTCTATCTAATTACTCCAAGCATGGCTCTTTGTTAAATATATCACCACAACTAGTGACCATCCAGTGGAGCTATCAGCTTTGTATCATCCTTATTTTACCTAACTCTGTGGCACCTCTAGGTACAATTTTAGCTGGGTGCTATCAGATGGAGGTGACTGTAGAGCACAGGTGGATGCATAGGGATAACTGATGTTTACATAGCTATAATATTGTAGCACTTCTGTACTATATTTGCAATTGGTAGCAGTTACCATAGCAACATAATCTTCAACCCCAAATTGTGGGATAGTTAGAGGTGATAGAGGATAATTAGTATGTTAACGGGTCAATAGTGACTGCTGCCAAAATAGTTAGATGTTAGTTTTGTAATTCTACTTGTGGCTTCGCCGCTTCGTAGAATATGCGAAACCGACATCTAACTATCATAGATCAACTGTTTTTATTCCACATACAGAAACTGAAGCACTTCTCTCCACCATTGACAACAAGACTCTCAGTAAGACCAAGATGGAATACCATTAAAGATTGCTGTACATCTAAATACTGATTCGTCTCCCCTCGCTCATCCCTTCCGTGTGCATACATAAATGCATACACACATACAAGGTTTAATTCGGAGGAGGGGGGGGTGACTTTCATCCCTCCAAGTAATTGACATAGGAGTCGATTACACAGGATACATGCCTCGAGGCGTGCATGCATTGTGCACTGAAGCTGCAATAGATACCAATAATATTATGCCTGTAGGCACTCGTCATTATTACTTTTCTATGTATCATCATTTTCCACAGTAGATTAGTTTTTAATTGGCTGTCCATGGTACTACTATACCTCCCCCCCAGTGTGGCTTTGAGGTCGCTTGTCAAAGAATTCCACTAATGAAGTTACATAATGACTCCACCACAGTACTGATGGTGGAGCCATATAGCTGAGCATACAGTTAGACTATAGGTCTATATCTACCTAACCTCTATAGAGACAATGAGACAAAGTAGTTCTATACTTACATGTACTATTGATAGACTTATGATGGTGACAGTTGAAGGTTAGTAAACTTTTCAGCTAGAAATAGCATATGAAATGTACTTATGTAGCAAAAATGACTGGCTACGAAGGCTGTACAACATGTGAGTAAAAACAATAGCTGTGATAACTGTTCTAGGATGCTGTTTAATGACCTAGTACACTAATAATTCTATTTCAGCGATTACGGGTACGTCATCCACAATCTACGTATAATCAACTAATATAGGGTTGCCACCCCCTGACTACACATTAACCCCAGAAACAACCCCTGCATGTGTGTACAGACCCCCTCCCCCCTACAGCGGAGGATGACTGGAATGCTGTGTCTGTTGAGTGTGGCTCACTAGCTGCCAAGTGGGAGCAGCTCAGTGCCTGTCTTGGTCTTGCTAAAGCTGACATTGATAGGATAAGGGAAAGCCGTCCCAGGGACATCACTGGATGCTGGAGTGAGGCCCTCAACCAGTGGATTAAGCAGAACTACTCCACTCAGCGATTTGGTTTACCGTCGTGGAGGTCTCTATTAAAAGTAGTGGCTATGGTGGACAGACATCTCTGCAAGGACCTGGCTGCTAAACATTCATTAGGTATGACTTCACGAGTATAATAATATATTATTACTACAAGTAGGGGGGCTCGCTTCGCTCGCCCCCTGCTGCACATGATTGTTGTATTTTGGCATCAGTTAGGAATCCACGAAGTAGCGGACGTGTATGTACTCAATAAGTGGAACACTGTGCCACTACTCTTACAAAGGTATCTGCTAGTTTCATTAAGCAAGAGACTGAGATCACCCTTTACCTGTACAGTTCTAGAACATTCTATCGAGCATGGGCATGCACACATACTGCACCACTACTCTCTCTATTTAATAGGGTGCACGGCCACAGGCCAGAGTGCTAGTTTAATTGCAACTGCTGATTGCTGAAGTCACCCTTTACCCATGTTCTGGAACATTCTATTGAGCATGCGCGTTCATGGCATCCTGTTTGAGCACATGGCTGAATCAATCAACTGTCCAAGAAAGTCGTTAGCTTGCTCGTAGCTCCCCTCGCAAGACTTGAGAACGCGAGAAGTCAAAGTCAGAATCTACTACCTCCGTGATGACCACTCGGGCAATGTCTTCTCATGAATTGAGCTGGTTACCTAACTGCAGGCCACTGAATGTAAGTCTCCAGTTGTTGCTTGGTTTTGTACAATCCGTCTAAGAAGCTAGTGTTCGTGCCTGTCGCTAGTGCCAAGGCTGGCACTCGCAGATATCGCCTCGTTGTAGCCTGTAATGCTCGACGGCCAGAAATATAGCCTCTTGTGTCGCGGGGTTAAATCACTTCCGCCAACCTTCCGTAACGGACAGACGGACGGACACACAACTATAAGATTATATAGTGATAGTGCAAATTGATCCTAGTGTAAAGGTCACCTAGGCATTGGATTTCAAAATGAAATATTTGAATATTCGTTCGGGTAGTGACAATAAACTGCATATTAAATTAGGTAGTTAAATTCTACGATAGTGATGTAGCTATCTGAATAATGACTGCTCACCTGCATGCAAAAGCGAAACTTTTATGATAATAAACTAGTTTATCTTAATTTAGTATGAAGCAATAGCTAATAATAATATTATTATAATATCCTTACAGAGATGCTACGAGTACCATCTTCCATTGTCCAATCACCAGCCAGCCCTGAGAAGAAACAACAAAGTCAGTTTATGAGAATGTTGCATACCTACATTTCTATGATTCTTCTAAAGACTTAGCACTGCTAGTTTTCAATACCTCTTTCTAGTTTTCGTCAGTGGTTGTCATACTGCACCGTATGTATTTAGTACACAATGTATTCACAAGCATAATTATGAAGTGCTGTTGCAACTTTGCAGGTGTGGAAATGATTCGCTCTAATGTGGATGAGATAAAAGCACTTTTTTCCTCTCTTGTACTGAGAGTTCAGTTGGCTCTCCAGTCCCAGAGTGATGTCAGCAATGTGAGGGACTTTCTAATCACCTTCTTCAAGTACAATTTTCCTGAGACATCTGATTTGAAGAAATTATTTGCCACCGTCACTCTCAATGATCTGTGGGATTATCATAACTACAGCCCTTTGGAGCGACTGGTCGACCAGTTTCTACCGAGTGACCAAGAAGTGGGGAGCCGCATGAAAGTGTACAAGGCCTATCTCTCTGGATTCTACCTCACAACAAAGCTCATTGATTATATTGAGTACCAGAATTTGTCTGCCGATGATTCTGATGAGGAATGTGATCAACCCTCTCCAAAGCTCACCCCAAAGCAATACAAGAAGATCAAGGTGGTGCTTCAACTTGAGCGAAAGATATCACAGGTTTCGTTAGACTACGTTGTGAAGCTGTGGCAGTCTTTTGCTGAGGAGTACGAGATTCCCTCTCTGACGGCAGTCATTGATAGGATAGTAGCGGGGAGCCTAGAGGTGACATGGAAAGTGCCACAACACATCGCTGACGCCATCCTTCCAAGGTCAAAGTTCTTCCGAAGCCATGGGATAGTCCTCGTCTTAATTAATGATGTCATCATCTATGATGAGAAACAAATAGTAAGTACAATAATTTTTATAATTGTATTTGGCTAATAAAATGAGAAATTTTGAGGGAGAATACTTTAGATCATAGGGTTTTAGGAAAATTGTGTAGAGTGCTGTATTAGCGTTAGATACATTATAAATGCTAGATAAAAAACATTGTAGCAGAGTTACTAGTTAATACTATGTGGCTATTTCCATTTTCTATATCCCAGGCTGCTACAGAGAAGAGATTTTTGGAGCTCTGTTATGATGGCACTGCAGATATCAGAGATTTCTCATCTCTCCTAGCCCAGGGGGTGGAGCCTGACATCTATGATGAAGTAGGTACCACTGCATGGCAATAGACAAGTATCTGTGTTGACATGATCTGATATCTTGTTCTGTATATTAGCATGGCCATCATCCCCTATGGTACGCTAGTTATGATGGGAGACAAGACCTGGTTGAATTGTTCCTCAAGTATCATGCTGATATTGACATGGAAACAAAGGTGAGATACATGAAAAAATTAAGCCATTATTTGTGGTAGAATTAACTACTATTTCTATTTTTTATTGTCTTGTATAGGATGACTTCGGAGAAACAGCTTTGCTGGTGGCAGTGAACAAAGGTCATCTCCATATTGCTGAGATTTTAGTGAAGAATGGAGCAGATGTGAACTATAGAAATAAGGTGAGAGCGTTGATCCCTATAACAGTGGGATGTACAAGGTATAACAAACATGCAGCATGTGCTGGTCATAGCAGACATGCATACGTTGTGGTTTTCCTAGTCATTGATTTCCATTGATAATTGGTGATACTGTGATTTGGGTTTTTGCCAGCACTAGCTAGTTTATGTCATAGTGAGGGAGTGGTCGTTGTTCAGCTCCCTAGCTCTCCCCACTGCTCACATTCAATCACTGTCCACTAGTGTCTCACTCTAAAACTCTCTCCTTCACATGCTTTAGAAAGGGCAATCAGTTCTTTGGACGGCAGGTTTTAAAGGTCGTACTGAAATAGTTCTTCTGCTCCTCCATCACCATGCTGCAGTGGATCTGCCTGCTGATGTGAGACACAGTAACACTATGTACACAGTAGACATTGATGTTTGTACTTGCTATAGTCATTGCTAATCTGACAGTAGGATGCCTATGATGTCATCTTTGGGATTGCTTGGAAAGCTGGGCAATAGTTTAATGATTACTGATCTTTTAGAGCAATTAACAGAAGATTTGTGGCAATTCCATAATAATTATTGTTTCTAATTATACGTCCAAGTTTATGTGTGTGTGCTCCACATGTTGCGAGTGGGTGCAGTTGCCATGTGTAACTTGCTCATTTGTGTTGTACTAGTGCAGAATGAACGTAGAGAAACAGCCCTGTTTGCTGCATGTTCCAAGGGTCATTATGATCCAGCAGCTCTACTCATCGACCACGGGGCTGATGTGAACTACCTTAGTAAGGTGAGACCATGGTCAACCCTGCGTGGTAGAATATAATGGTATGCTCAGTTTAGAGTATTAAAGTTGGGGCTTCCCTCTATAGCTATATGCCATCATAGTGTGTGGGTCATTAGAGATAGTGGGCTGGATATGACTCTGTTTGTGCATTACAGCAGAAATTCTCTGTTATAGTCACTCCTGCTGAAAATGATTAGTGATGTATACCTCATTTTAGTACATGTATATACCACATATACCACTTTATATCTAGCTTGGAGCCTTAGATAGTTTCCTGAGTAAATTTAAGGATCGAGATGTCCTTATTTCAGTACCATAGTTAATTGAATACAACATATGATCCAATCTAACGTAAGAAATTAGCATTTCACGAATTTTCTGATCATAACGTATATAATATGGAGCGATTGACAACCTTTACCAGAAAATCGCGCGTTTTTCAAAATTGAAATTATATTTTTCCATATGTAGTATTAGATTGAGTACTTTAGTATATGCACATGAAGTGGAAGGGGTTTACCCTGAATATATTATTCCTGATGCAGACAGGGAAAACACCAATGTACTTTGCTGCCCAGTACAACCACCCGAGGCTAGTGGAGCTGCTCCTGGCCCATGGGGCGGACATCAACAAGGTACAGCACTGTGTAATGTAAAGATGTATGCAGTGGAGCAGCACATCTCAAGCTAGCATGTGGATAGCTTCATCATTCTTGGAGGTCATGTGACACTCCAGTGTTCTCTCTCTCCATATACAGGGAGTGCAGTCCCCCCTATACGTCTCCTGTCTTGTAGGCAATATTGAGATGGTCCAGCTGCTGGTTCATCATCATGCAGCCATCAACCAGCCGTGTGATGTGAGTATATTTATTTTGCTGTGTATTGTTCACTGATCCCATTAATCCCCAGCATACTCAGTGTTATTCACATCTTCACTATTATCATATTCACCACAGGATGAGTATGCTGCTACTCCACTGATTGCTGCTTCTGGTGAAAATCACATTGAAGTGGCAAGATTCCTAATTGAACATGGGGCAAACATTGACTATCAGAATGAGGTTTTTGACAAACATGTTTTGTTTTATAATTTGCTTTGTATTCCTCCACAGAACGGCTACTCATCTCTTCAAGCTGCATGTGACAGTGGCAATACAGATATTGTGAAACTGCTAATCCAATCCAATGCAAACATTGAACTCAAGAATAAAGTTGGTTTTGTCTTCAAATAATACCAATAATTATTACACGTCATTCATACAGGAAGGCAGAACAGGACTAATGATTGCTGCCTGGAGAGGTCATTCATCGATAGTGACAGAGCTGGTCAGAGCTGGGGCTCAAATTGATGCCCAGGACCAGGTATATAACCTGTATGCGTTATTGTATTTGGTTTCTTGGTACTCCAAGATTTAATACATGCATATGTACCTCCTTGGAAGCACCCCGTGAATATTGGCATGAAGTTTCAGAAGTCCAAAAATTAATATTAAGACTCATCCATGGGCTGGGGGGAGGGGGGGGGGGGGGATGGGGAGGATGGGGGGGATGTTTATGTGTTCTTATACAATCACAACTGACATTAAATTTGCTTATAGAATGGATTGACGGCGTATGATCTTGCTAGCAGTGAATCTCGTACAGCAGTGTGTCAGCTATTGGAGCAGTATAGTTACAAGGTATAGTGTTAGCTAATAATATTATTATGGTGCCATTAATAATAATTCTTATTACTGTTTTGTCCCACAGCCGAGTCGTCATCTTGTGCCAGCCCCTCTCCAGTCAACTAGCCGCCGCCATGACCCAGTCACAAGCTTACAGACTTTCAGAGATATCTTAGAGCATGGGCCGGAGTTGTCTGATACTCCTACTAAACATCAAGAAGGTCATACAGCTCTTGAATCAGAACACTCATATGAAACTGATCATAGGTAGCTAGAAAATTAATTATTATTACAGCTCTGTCAACAGTAGTGTGTATTACATTTACATAATTATTATGTATTCACTTTTTTTCATAAGTGATAGTACGGTATTGATGCAGGGATAGGATGCGCACAAAATTTAATTCAATAATTGCAATCATAATAATAATAATATTATTTAATATAGACACTACATGTAGCCTACGTCTCAATGATTGAATTGTAATTGTTCTACGTAGATTATTTTTGAGGTCCCTCTTGCTATCAGGTTGCTTATATTGATGTTGACCATCACTCCAATCCTCATGTGCTTCAAGCACGCAAGCCAGCCCCTCCCTCTATTCAGCAAAGGGGTGGGGCTAGCTTTTTCACGTAGCGCACGCCACACCCATAGTGAGCATGCGCATTGTGATCACTCGGGGCTCTCCCTATAGGATCACGCACAAAGTGTACCGTCAGCACTAATCGCGGAACGAGCGAGATTATGGCTGAATATGAAGTTCTCATTCGCTATACGGTTGATCTTCAATTAGCAGTCAAGGAAAATCTCACTCCCCTCGGCGCTCAGCTTGTCTCTGCTCAAATTATCACTCCCGACCAGTATAGAGAAATCAGAAACACCCACCGACCAGTTAACGAAAGAGGGGCTGACTTAGTTGGATATGTCCAAAACAAAGTACGTCAGAATCCTCGGCATTATGATGCTTTTATTGGTGCTCTAAAGAGTGATCTATCCCAGTATAGTGATATTCTAACGAAACTAGAGCAAGCTAGGCTGCCACAGGCATTGGAGCTGCAACCCGTGATCCCACACCCTCAGCCACCGAGAGAAGGTGGCAATCGACTGTCTGCTCAAGGTATATTCATCGAAACAAATATAGGCTAGATATCCAGTCACCCACACTATTTGCATCCTTGCATCCTTGCAGGGACAGTCAGAATCTGATCAATTTTGACCCCTCGGTCCTAATTATGTATAAGCTTTATTACTCAGATAGAATAATTAATACATGCATATGCTCATCCCAGGCTAGCCCACCCCACACTGTTCCCCTCAGTGTGACCACAGATAACCAAAGGACCTGGTGGCATAATAATATCATACTACGCACACAAACATACACATGCAGATTTACTCCAACGAATTGAAAATTTGGAAACAAATTTTCGTGGACTTTATCAAAAGCTTGTATCTGAAGTAACCAAGAAGCGGTTACCAGTCGACGACTTTCATCAGGCACTAGCAATGCTACCGATCGCTTTCAGGAAAGAGTATGAAAGCTCAATACAGCAAGTCCTCCCTGCTGCCAAGGAGAGCGGTGGCCAAGGTGTTGTTACTAGTAGCGCATTTCTACTATTCAGTCCACTGTTTGTCTTTATCGATTACAATTTGCTTAACCACATGATTGTGAAGTTTGGAAGTGTGGAATTGATAAACAAGATGGCTTTATACATTGAAGACGTAAGGTTGTTCATGAAAGGAACAAAAGTTGGTGATTTGATAGACCACTGGCCTGGTTGCGAGGTGTCCGATTTGAACTATGCTAAACTCAAGGCCAAATTTAGGGATGATCCCATGACATATACCCTTGAGAGATTGAATAAGTTTCGACGAAGGTTTTGTAGTCGAGTGAGACTCTCTGAATTCATTTTTTGTCTTATCTCATTGGAATCGGCTGAATCATTCTTTGCTACATGGATTATCCCTGCTGTAATTATTCCTGAATTAAGTGAAATGATAAAGCAACTCGATAAAATGTTTTTTGAAGAGGAGCACATCATTTCATTATTTGTGGATCAGAAGCAATTATATCCTTCCGTTATAAGTAAATCACAATATGAGGTAAGAATTATGCAAAAGTCAATTACCACATAGCCAGAAATATTGGCAGGAATTAAATTTGGCGGTTAAGCCCAAAATCGAGATTGTAAGAATAAGCGGATTTAAATTTGGTGGTTCGGTCATATTATATTATGCGGATTTTAATTTGGCAGTTGTAATAATTATAGACCGCCAAATTGCCAAAATTTCCAGCTATACGGTATACTATGTAGGTAGGTAATAATTCAAATTCATACCCTGCTTGTTGTTGCTTAAGTTGTCACTCCAGCCCTTTCAACTGGTTCACCGCATACACACAAATTCTCAAAGGATATGAGTTCTGAGCGACTAGCAGAGTGGCTAACTACCTCACCGAGTGATGAAGATATCAGTAAATTGAAGGGTATGTCATTATATATCTTTATCTTACATTCGTCTGTTTATGCATACGAGTGGGTAGATTATCTTACATTCATCTGTTTATGCATACGAGTGGGTGGAGACCGGAAGCAATTCAACCCCAGCTAACTTGAAAGTTTTCTTTCTCGGCATCGCTGGACTTGGGATGTTACAACAGACAGCCCACTGACACGACTGGCTATGGCCCCAGCAGCGACTAAAGCAAGCTGCTTCAAAATGACAGCAGGGCAGAATTACATGTGTACAGTATGTGCATAGACTTGCATAAGTGGCCTGGTGAATGCAAAGAGTGACATTCTTGAATCGATATTGTCCACAGGTGCTTTCCAGAGGTAGGCAATTCTATCTTCTCTTGGGAACCCTTATGAGCAAAGCTGCAGGATTATTATCAAGTTTTTCTAGCTAGCTGATTGACAAAGTCACATGATCCGTCAGGACATGCTCATGCTCTAAGGTGCTAGTCGAGTCCTGTTAGCTCAGATTGATACAAGGAGTGAGCAAGCGATTCAAACTCACTCCTTATACATGCATCTGCTATTCTAAGACATGTAACACAAGGTAAGTGCATAGTACACCAGGTATGCATGGAGGGTAGTGAATTAGGAGTTATTGTGTGAGTGCCCATGGGGGTACTTACCCAGGAACCACAGTACACTAGCACTGCCTGGTGGTGTGACCACATACACATACGTTGGTTAGTTTGGTTAATTAATATGCATGAGTGGAATTCCTTTTATGGTATCTAATTACTCCAAGCATGGCTTTTGGGGGAGGATTCTCTCGTCTTAAATAGATCACCACAGCTAGTGACATCCAGTGTACTATCAACTTCATATCATCCTTATTTTACCTGACTCTGTGGCACCTCTAGGTAATTTTTAGCTGGGTGCTTATAGACGAAGGTGACTATAGAGCACAGGTGGATGCAAAAGGCATAAGGCTAACGGATGTTTACAGTAACATTGTACTGCAGATTGTATTAACAGTGCACTGCTAAATTAACTTTATGCTAGGATCAATTTACATCATATTAACTGTGTGAATAAAGTTGTACCTAATGATTTAGCAGCCAGCTCCTTGCAGAGATGTCTGTCCACCGTATCCACTGCTTTTAATAGAGACCTTCATGATGGAAGACCAAATCGCTGAGTGGAGTAGTTCTGCTTAATCCACTGGCTGAGTGCCTCACTCCAGCAAGGTGCATATGAAGAAAAGTGGAGTGGCTCTGGCCACCCCAGCCGCTATCAGGATCGAAGATTACTCTGTTTCGATGCCTTGGCAAAGAACCGATAAAGAGACATCATTCGATTTGTCTTCAGTGAGCTAGCCTTGCATTTAGCATCTGCTGGTAGTGACTGTGTGTGGCCGTCGTAGGCATATAGGTCAAAGGTCACGTGTGAAAGGAAAATTTTTTTGCTTTGTATAAGGGATGGAGCATACGAAATATACGAAAATTAGCACCGTACAAAAATTTCCCGCTATACGGTATATAGTTTGACTGGATTTATTGTATGAAGCAATTATAAAATTTTGTCCTTTCAGAGATGCTGCATATACCTTCTGCTGTTGTTCAACCCCCAGCCAACCCTGAGAAGAAACAACAAAGTCAGTTTATGACTAGCATAGAATATTGCATACCTAGACTTTCGTAATTCTAAAAATTAGCATTCTTAATTTCAACACAGTATTAGTCAGTGGTTAGGCATAATAACACCAGAGGAATATTTAATTTAGCTAAGTTTTAAAGGTAGCTACTGTTATATACTCATCGTTCACGTTTAACAAAAGCACTGAAATGGTGCATACCCTCTACATGCTCATGGGATATGGGAGCTATAGCCGGCTAGTCATTGCTGTGTATCCACTCTCAAGAGCCTCAGGGATGTTAACAATGTATTAGCCAGCATATAAAGTGATGTTGCAACTGTGCAGGTGTGGAAATGATTCGTTCCAATGTGGATGAGATAAAGGCACACTTTTCCTCTCTTGTGCTTGAAGTCCAGTCAGCTCTCGAGTCCCAGAGTGATATCAGGAAAGTGAGGCACTTTCTAATCACATTCTTCAAGTACGATTTTTCTGAGACATCTGATTTGGAGAAATTATTCACTACTATCACCCTCAATGATCTGTGGGATTATCATAATTACAGCCCTTTGGAGCGACTGGTCAACAAGTTTCTAGCGAGTGACCAAGAAGTGGGGAGCCTTATGAAAGCATACAAGGCCCGTCTCTCTGGATTCTACCTCACAACAAAGCTCATTGATTATATCGAGTACCAGAATTTGTCTGCCGATGATTCTAGCGAGGAATGTGATCAACCCTCTCCAAAGCTCTCCCCAAAGCAGTACAAGAAGATCAAGGTGGTGCTTCAACTTGAGCGAAAGATATCTCAGATTTCATTAGACTACGTTATGAAGCTGTGGCAGTCTTTTGCCGAGGAGTATGAGATTCCCTCTCTGACGGCAGTCATTGATAGGATAGTAGCGGGTAGCCTGGAGGTGACATGGACAGTGCCACAACACATCGCCGACGCCATCCTTCCAAGGTCAAAGTTCTTCCGAAGCCATGGGATAGTCCACGTCTCTATTGATGATGTCATCATCTATGATGAGAAACAAATGGTAAGTACACTATTGTACTCAGTTAATATGATGAGAAATGTCGAGGCTATAAATCAGTGGGTTTTAGGGGAATTATGTGAAGTGCTGTATTAGCATTAAATACATTGTAAATCCTAGATAAAAACATTGTGGCAGAGTCACTAATTATTACTACATGGCTGTTTCCATTTTCTATATCCCAGGCTGCTAAAGAGGAGAGATTATTGGAGCTCTGTTATGGTGGCACTGCAGATATCAGAGATTTCTCGTCTCTCCTAGCCCAGGGAGTGGACCCTGATATCTATGATGAAGTAGGTCCCACTGCATGGCAATAGACAAGTATCTATGTTGACATGATCTGATGTCTTCTTTGTATGTTAGCATGGCAAGCATCCTCTCTGGTGTGTCAGTTATGGTGGGAGACAAGATCTGGTTGAATTATTCCTCAAGTATCATGCTGACATTGACTTGGCAACAAAGGTAAGGTACATAAAGTTTTTGTGGTAGAATTAGCTACTGTATTTCATTGTCTTGTACAGACTGACTTTGGAAATACTGCTTTGGTGGCAGCAGTGGATGAAGGCCACCTCCATGTTGCTGAGATTTTAGTGAAGAATGGGGCAGATATAAACTATAGAAATAAGGTGAGAGCATTGATCCCTGTAACACAAATATACATAATGTGGCCAGTGATAAGGCATGGTATTATGGTGAACCAGTGGGATGTACAAGGTATGAGTAACAAATATGCAGCATGTGCTGTTCATAGCAGACATGTATATGTTGTGGTTTCTCCTTTTGATGCTAATAAATAATATTTCCATTGATAACTAGTGAATTTTGTACATACTGTGTTTTGTATTTGCCTGTTTTGCCAGCACTAGCTAGTTTATGTCATAGTGAGGGAGTGGTCGTTGTTCAGCTCCCTAGCTCTCCCCACTGCTCACATTCAATCACTGTCCACTAGTGTCTCACTCTAAAACTCTCTTCTTCACATGCTACAGAAAGGAAAATCAATTCTTTTCCATGCCTGCTACTATGGACATACTGAAATAGTTCTTCTGCTCTTGCGTCACCATGCTGCAGTGGATCTGCCAAATGAAGTGAGACACAGTAACACTATGTACACAGTAGTAGACAGTGATGCTTGTACTTGCTATAGTCATTGGTAGTCACTGATAGTAGGATGCCTATGATGTCATCTTTGGTCACATATTTGTAGCTCCAACAGCAACAGCATGGTTGCCTGGAAAGCTGGGCAATTTTTTAATGATTACTGATCTTTTAGAGCAATTCAAGAAGATTTGTGGCAATCCCATAATAATATTATTGTTCCTAATTATACGTCCGAGTGTATGTGTGTGTGCTCCACATGTTGTGAGTGGGTGCAGTTGGTGAGATTTCCATGTGCAATTTGCTCATTTGTGTTGTACTATCTCAACTCTTGCAGAATAAACATGGAGAAACAGCCCTGTTTGCTGCCTGTTTCCAGGGTCGTTATGATTCAGCAGCTCTACTCACCGACCACGGGGCTGATGTGAACTACCTTAGTAAGGTGAGACCATCGTATGTCCATGGTCCACCTGCATGGTAGAATAGTGTGTTCAGTTTAGAGCAAGGTGGGGTGTCCCTCTATAGCTCTATAGCTATTACATGGCCATCATAGTGTGTGGATCATTGAATCAGATGCATATAGAGATAGTGGGCTCGATTTAGAGCAACATGACTCAGTTTGTGCATTACAGTGGATCGAAGCCCTCTGTTATGGACACTCATGGGATAGCTGAGTGATGTACCCTTATTTTAGCTAGGGGATAGTTTTATATACCACTCTATCTACCTTGGAGCCTAGATAGAGTCCTGAATAAAAAGATCGAGGTCTCCTCATTTCAGTATTTCACTGTAGTACATGTATATTTACAGTAACATGCAGTGGGAGGAGTTTATCATATCTATTATTTCTGATGCAGACAGGGGTAACACCAATGTACTTTGCTGCCCACTTCAATCACCCGAGGCTAGTGGAGCTGCTCCTGGCCCATGGGGCGGACATCAACAAGGTACAGCACTGTCTAATGTAAAGATGTATGCAGTGGAGCCAGCACATCTCAAGCAAGCATGTGGATAGCTTCATCATTCTTGGAGGTCATGTGACACTCCACTGTTCTCTCTCTCTACAGGGAGAACAGTCTCCACTATATGCCTCTTGTCATGGAGGCAATATTGAGATGGCCCAGCTGCTGGTTCATCATCATGCAGCCATCGACCAACCAACTGATGTGAGTAATGCACTATAAAATACCACTAGTCTCAGTTTATTGTGTATTGTTGAATGAATCTCCAGCATACTCCGAGTCAGTGTTATTCACATCTTCACTATTATCACCACAGGATGAGTATGCTTCTACTCCACTGATGGCTGCTTCTGATGAAAATCACATTGAGGTGGCAAGATTCCTTGTTGAATGTGGGGCAAGCATTGATTATCAGAATAAGGTTTTTGATATCCACTTTTTGTTTTCTAATTTGCTTATTATGCTACATTTTTGTATTCCTCCACAGAACGGCTATTCATCTCTTCAAGTTGCATGTGACAGTGGCAACACAGATATTGTGAAGTTACTAATCCAATCCTGTCCCAATGCAAACATTGAACTCAAGAATAAAGTTGGTTTTGTCTTCAAATAAATATTACACATCATTATGATAATAATTATTGATATAACATACAGGAAGGCAGAACAGGACTAATGATTGCTGCCTGGAGAGGTCATTCATCGATAGTGGCAGAGCTGGTCAGAGCTGGGGCTCAAATTGATGCCTTGGACCAGGTATATAACCTGTATATATGTATTATTGTGTTTGGTTTCTTGGTAACCCAAGATTTATTACATGCACATGTACCTCCTTGGAAGCACCCTGTGAATATTGGCATGAAGTTTCAGAAATTCAAAAATTAATATTGAAATTAAGACTCACCCATGGGCTGGAGGGGGGGGGGGGGGGGGGGGGAGGTGATGTTTATGTGTTCTTATACAATCACAACTGACATTAAGTTTTGCTTATAGAATGGGTTGACAGCATATGATATTGCTAGCAGTGAGTCTCATCCAGCAGTGTGTCAGCTATTGGAGCAGTATAGTTACAAGGTATAGTGTTAGCTAATAATATTATTATGGTGCCATTAATAATTATTACTGTTTTATCCCACAGCCGAGTCGTCATCTTGTGCCAGCCCCTCTCCAGCCAACTATCCGTCATGCCCCAGTCACAAGCTTACAGACTTTCAGGGATATCTTAGAGCATGGGCCGGAGTTGTCTGATACTCCTACTAAACATCAAGAAGGTCATACAGCTCTTGAATCAGAACACTCATATGAAACTGATCATAGGTAGCTAGAAAATTACAGCCCTGTCAACAGTAGTGTACATAATTTATATTTACATAATTATTATTACATTGTATTCACTTTTTTTCATAAGTGATCATGAAGTGCACAAAATAATTGCGATCATATTAATAATAATAATAATAATGATATTATTGTAGGCACTACACGTGGCCTAGGTCTCAATGATTGTTCTACGTAGGTTATCTTTGAGGTCCCTCTTGCTATCAGGTTGCTGGTATTGATGTTGACCATCACTTCAAGCGTGCATGGATGACAAGCCAGCCCCTCCCTCTATTTTAGCAAAGAGGTGGGGCTGGCTTTTCACGTACACGCTAGAGCACGCAACCCATACTTTTTTTTTTTTTTTGTGCGAAAATTTTTTTTTTTTTTTTTTTGAGTTAAAAAACCATGTAATGGAGGTAAAAAGTTGGTTCAAAACAAGCATAAAAATAATAGTACTTACTGGTAGTGACAAACAATCATGTATTAAAAGTCAATGAATTTGACCTTCCATCAGTTGGAGGTCAATTGGTCCCTGGGTGATCTCGAATGCTGCACGATCACGATGTCTTGACGATCTTGCTCCTCTGATCGACATGATCGATGCTCTTAGCAGAGCAAAACTCAGCTTACAACGAATCCAGTTCACAGTTTGACCCATACTGAGCATGCGCATTGTGATCACTCGGGGCTCTCCCTGATGTACGCACAAAGTGTACCGTCAGCACTATTGGCGGAACGATGGCTGAATATGAAGTTCTCATTCGCCACACGGTTGATCTTCAATTGGCAGTCAAGGAAAATCTCACTCCCCTCGGCGCTCAACTCGTCTCTGCTCAAATTATCACTCCCGACCAGTATAGAGAAATCAGAAACACCCACCGACCAGTTAACGAAAGGGGGGCTGACTTAGTTGGATATATCCAAAACAAAGTACGCCAGGATCTTCGGCATTATGATGCTTTTATTGGTGCTCTAAAGAGTGATCTATCCCAGTATGGTGATATTCTAACGAAACTAGAGCAAGCTAGGCTGCCACAGGCATTGGAGCTGCAACCCACCGTGATCCCACACCCTCCACCGAGAGAAGGTGGCAATCGACTGTCTGCTCAAGGTATGTTTATCGAAACATATATAGACTAGATTTCCAGTAGCCCACACTATTTGCATCCTTGCAGGGACAATCAGAATCTGACCAATTCTGACCCCTCGGTCCAAATTATATTATATAAAAATTTAATGTAGAATGACTATAGAATGCATGCATACGCTCATCCCAGGCTAGCCCACCCACAGATAACCAAAGGACCTGGTGGCATAATAATGTTATTATACTATGCACACAAACATACACATGCAGATTTATTCCAACGAATTGAAAATCTGGAAACAAAATTTCATGGACTTTATCAAAAGCTTGTATCTGAAGTAATCAAGAAGCGGTTACCAGTCGATGACTTTCATCAGGCACTAGCAATGCTACCGATTGCCTTCAGGAAAGAGTATGAAAGCTCAATACAGCAAATCCTCTCTGCTGCCAAGGAGAGCGATGGCCAAGGTGTTGTTACTAGTAACGCATTTCTACCATTCTGTCCACTGTTTGTCTTTATTGATTACGATTTGCTTGACTACATGATTGTGAAGTTTGGAAGTGTGGAATTGAAAAACAAGATGGCTTTATACATTGAAGACATAAAATTGTTCATGAAAGAAACAAAAGTTGGTGATTTGATAGACCACTGGCCTGGTTGCGAGGTGTCCGATTTGAACTATGCTAAACTCAAGGCCAAATTTACGGATGATCCCATGACATATACCCTTGAGAGATTGAATAAGTTTCGACGAAGGTTTTGTAGTCAAGTGAGACTCTCTCAATTCATTTGTTGTCTTATCTCGTTGGAATCGGCTGAATCATTCTTTGCTACATGGATTATCCCTGCTGTAATTATTCCTGAATTGAGTGAAATGATAAAGCAACTCGATAAAATTTTTTTTAAAGAGGAGCACATTATATCATTGTTTGTGGATCAGAAGCAGTTATATCCTTCTGTTACAAGGATATCACAATATGAGGTAAGAATTATGCAAAAGTCAATTATACTATGTAGGTAGGCAACAATTCAAATTCATACCCTGCTTGTTGCTGCTTAAGTTATCTTTCAACTGGTTCACCACACACACAAATTCTCAAAGGATATGAGTTCTGAGCGACTAGCAGAGTGGCTAACTACCTCACCGAGTGATGACTATCAAAAAGGTATCAGTAAATTGAAGGGTATGTCATTATATATCTTTACCTTACATTCGCCTGTGTATGCATATGAGTGGGTGGTGACTGGAAGCGATTCGACCTGAGCTAACTTGAAAGTTTTCTTTCTCGGTATCGCTGGACTTGGGACATTACAACAGACAGCCCACTGACATGACTGGCTATGGCCCCAGTAGCGACTAAAGCTTACTATCAAGTTTTTCTAGCTAGCTGATTGACGAAGTCACATGATCCGTCAGGATATGCTCATGCTCTAAGGTACTAGTTGAGTCCTAATAGCTCAGGATGATACAAGGAGTGAGCGAGCGATGCAAACTCACTCCTTGTACATGTATCTGCTATTCTAAGACATTGTAACACAAGGTAAGTGCATGGTACACCAAGTATGCACCGAGGGTAGTGAATTAGGAGTTACTGCATGTAGAAGTGCCCATGGGTACTTACCCAGGAAACCATAGTACACTACATAGCACTGCCAAGGTGGTGTGACCACATAGATATAGTTTGGTTAATGACCTGCGTAGTCTGGTTAATTAATGTCATGAGTGGAATTCCTTTTATGGTATCTAGTTACTGCAAGCATGGCTTTTGGGGGAGGATTCTCTCGTCTTAAATAGATCACCACAGCTAGTGACATCCAGTGTAGCTATCAGCTTCGTGTCATCCTTATTTTACCTAACTCTGTGGCATCTCTAGGTAATTTTTAGCAGTGGGTGCTAGCAGATGAAGGTGACTATAGTGCACAGGTGGATGCATAAGGCATAAGGCTAACGGATGTTTACAATAGCATAATATAATATATTATAGCACTTCTCAGTCTGTACTGCAGATTGTATTCAGTGGCGTAGGCAGGGGCGGGGGTGATCAGGGGCTCGAGGACCCCCCTCTGCTCTTGGCCTAGTCATGCCTACTTCACATACATGTAGTCCATAGAATAGCCTCATCCAGCACCCCCTTGGCTACTCCAAACTATCATCTACTACAAAAAAACAGCTTAGAAGATAGTTAGAAACTTATCTCATCCCAAGATTCGGCCGAAAACCTTGAGCTAGCTTGCTAGCTACTTTCACAACGCATTAATTTCCCTTTGACAATTTGAACTTCGACCTTGACGGTTAAGAAGTTGGTGTGGCTTAAATTTTGCGCACACGCTTCGCGCGCGTACTCCAGCACCCCTTACCTAAAATCCTGGCTACGCCCCTGGTATTAACAGTGCACTGCTAAATTAACTTTATGCTAGGATCAGTTTGCATCATATTAACTGTGTAAAGTTGTACCTAATGGATTTTAGCAGCCAGTTCCTTGCACAGATGTCTGTCCACTGTAGCCACTGCTTTTAGCCTAGATCTCCATGATGGCAAACCAAATCGCTGAGTGGAGTAGGTCTGCTTAATCCACTGGTTGAGGGCCTCACTCCAGCATCCAGCGATGTCCCTGGGACGGCTTTCCCTTATCCTATCAATGTCAGCTTTAGCAAGACCAAGACCGGCACTGAGCTGCTCCCACTTGGCAGCTAGTGAGCCACACTCAACAGACACAACATTCCAGTCATCCTCCTCTGTTGGGGAAAGGGGGTCTGTACACACGTGCAGGGGTTATTCGGCTAAAGTAATGTGTAGGGGATGAACCGATTACACATATTTGGATGACATACCTACATGTAAGGCACTGAAATAGAATTAGTGCACTAGCTAACTGTCATTAAACAGCATCCTAAAACGATTGTCACAGCTATTGTTTTACCATATATGTTCGAATATAAACCTGGGATTCTATTTCTTTCCTGGCTCTCAAGAACCAGCTTCAAATCGAGACTGGCGTTTATTGCCGTGCTGACTCCTGGGCACACGGTGCACGCAGCTCCGTGTGGTACATATCAGTAATATAGCAGCCTCTTTAGATCGAGTTTCTGTCCCCTCTTACTTTGCAGAAATGCCTATTGGGTCGACAAAGCGTACAGAAGCAACTGCAGAAGGTCTGCACTCATTTGTGTATGTGGTTGACCACACCCCCAGCTAATCGCCCAGTGCAATAGGTACCACGCCTCCTCAGCAGCACCTGGCCTCTTCTTGTGACCCAATGTTTATTTTTAGAGATACTGGCGAACCTCCGTCTCTTACTAAGAGTATGGTGAAGAGAAGTGCTTCAGTTTCTGTATGTAGAATAAGAACAGTAAAGTTCTATAAACTGACCAGGATGCCAAGTGTCTGCATGTACGCTATAACAATAATTATCGTAGTGGCCAGGAGTAGCTGCACCGCCAGGGTTGGGGGTGATATGCACCCAATCCATGCAGGCACCCTTTGCATGTGTAGGCTTATTATTTCCCTAGCCTGTCAAGGTGTTACCCCACAGTATGAACCTTTATTACACTGCCACAGACAGTAATAAGTACTCTAGTACTTGTACATAAACTGTATAGCTACATGGCATAGTACCTAAATAGCTAGTATAATATTGTTTGTTTTCTGTCAGAGATCCTACAAGTACCTTCTGCCGTTGTCCAACCACCAGCCAGCCCTGAGAAGAGACAAAAAAGTAACGTATAATAGCATTGCTGTATTTCTTCTAAAATTCAGCACCCCTAATTTTTAATCCTCGGCGCATGTGCAAGGGTTACAGTAGTCGTTCTATCCGTCTGTTAGCCTCGTTCCCAGGCCCTTCAAGAGGAGGAGGAGAAAGGGCCTGGTACACATTGCACGCGCATGCGCCGGGGGACCCCAGAAAAATGTGGGGTAATCGGATACTATCGTATACTCTCCGTTTATCACCCGTAGAACTGTACGTCATGCAGAACCCGCGAGCGATCACTATGGTAACGCGACCGGTCGCTATGGAGACCCCGGCGCATGCGCGTGCAGTGTGTACTAGGCCCTTTCTCCTCCTCCTCTTGAAGGGCCTGGGAACGAGGCTATCCGTCTGTATGCCTGTTACCAAGCTGCATTCTGCCCAGCTTGAAGTGGCACTCATAGCTTGAAGAATCTGAGAATCGATAGTAGCTATTATGAGTTTGAGTAACTTGAAAAGGCTAGAACCCTGGGCTAGCAAGAAAGCATGCAGATATCGAGGTCAAGGGTCACATATGCGCTTATACATGAAATGTGCCTAACAGCAAGTGCTTAGGTCAGGAAAATAGCATGCGCTTAATAACAAATGTACGCTTATAAGCGAGATACGTGCGCACAGTTGCACCTGCACCACCATGTACCACCTTCCTAGCTCAGCTCACTGGCGAGCTTTCGATATACAGATAAAGCCGGCAATGGTCGCTTCTTTTCCACTCTAAGGGTATGTATGTTAGCTGCCATGCCATGTGTATTCTTGTCACTGTGGTACCCTTTAACTCTCTGGCTAGCTAAGCTTGTATGGATGCATGCAGTGCTTGGACCCAAGTGAGCAACTTGCAGTGATAATAGTGGACATGCAACACTGCTCAATGTACTTCAGTCTTGCACCAAGATTTTGCATCATAGTCCTTCAAGATGTTTTGAAGAAGCTATATATAGCTGTTAATGTCCCCAAGAATTGGAGACTATAATAATAATTATTATTATTGTGAGGGAAGTTGACTTGATGTCAGCACTGCAGTTATTATGTACTAGTGCGGAGCCAGTAAAATACAACACACCTGGGTGTAGCTGATGCCATGCAATGTACCGAGGGTTTTGTACTCAAGAGAGCTCTAGTTGATGCCTGTTTCAGTGGTTGCCTCATGTATATGTAAGCAGATTAGCATCATTAGAATATTAAATTACTTTTAAGAGGCTTTATTTGTGTGCTGAATTTTTGAAGCAAATGTACAGTATCTGTGTAATATGCAGTGTATTCATTGTAAGTGATAATATTGCAACTGTACAGGTGTGGAAATGATTCGCTCCAATGTGGAAGAGATAAAAGCAATTTTTTCCTCTCTTGTACTCAAAGTCCAGTCAGCTCTCCAGTCCCAGAGTGATGTCAGCAATGTGAGGGACTTTCTGATCACCTTCTTCAAGTGCAATTTTCCTGAGACATCCGATGTGAAGAAATTATTTGCCGCTGTTACTCTTAATGATCTGTGGAATTATCATCATTTCAGCCCTTTGGAGCGACTGGTCAACAAGTTTCTACCGAGTGACCAAGAAGTGGGGAGCCTTATGAAAGCGTACAAGGCCCGTCTCTCTGGATTCTACCTCACAACAAAACTTATCAATTATATCGAGTACCAGAATTTATCTGCTGATGATTCTGATGAGGAATGTGATCAACCCACTCCAAAGCTCACCCCAAAGCAGTACAAGAAGATCAAGGTGGTGCTGCAACTTGAGCGGAAGATATCGCAAGTTTCATTAGACTACGTTGTGAAGCTGTGGCAGTCTTTTGCCGAGGAGTACGAGATTCCCTCTCTGACGGCAGTCATTGATAGGATAGTAGCGGGTAGCCTGGAGGTAACATGGACAGTACCACAACACATCGCCGATGCCATCCTTCCAAGGTCAAAGTTCTTCCGAAGCCATGGGATAGTCCTCGTCTCTATTGATGATGTCATCATCTATGATGAGAAACAAATGGTAAATACAATATATAATTATACTCGGTTAATATAACGAGATATTTCAAGGGAGAAACCTAGCTATTGATCACCAGGTTTTAGATAATTAAAAGTACTGTATTAGCATTACATAAAAATAATATAGCTGAGTAGCTAATTAATACTATGTGGCTATTTCTATTTTCTATATCACAGGCTACTAAAGAGAAGGAATTTTTGAAGCTTTGTTATGACGGCACTGCAAACGTCATATTTTTCTGGGTTTTACTAGCACAGGGTGTGGACCCTGACATCTTTGATGAAGTAGGTGCCACTGCATGGCAACGACAAGTATCTGTGTTGACATGATCTGGTGTCTTGTTCTATATTTTAGTGTGGCAACCATCCCCTCTGGTGTGTCAGCTACCATGGGAGACAAGACCTGGTTAAATTGTTTCTCAAGTATTGTGCTGATATTGACATGGCAATGAAGGTGAGATCCATGTATATATATAATTTCTTTACTCATCACACACACACAAAATATTTGTGATAGAATTGTCTTTCATTGTCTTATACAGAATGACTTTGGGGAGACAGCTTTGGTGGTGGCAGTGGACAAAGGTCATCTCCATGTTGCTGAGATTTTAGTGGAGAATGGGGCAGATGTGAACTACAGAAATAAGGTGAGAGCGTTGATCCCTAGTATGCATAATGATAAAGCATGGTATTATGGTGAGCCAGTGGGATGTACAAGGTATACATGAGTACTGAACATGCAGTGTGTGCTATTCATTGCAGACATGTATACATCGAGGCTCCTCCCTTTGACGCCAATAAAATATTCTGTTCTTTGTGGCCTAGTCATAGATTTCCATTGATTACTGGTGAATTTAGTACTGCATGTGTTTTGGATTTTCCTGTGTGGACAACTTTTGCTACTAGTTTATGTCATAGTGAGGAAGTGGTCGTTGTTCAGCTCCCTAGCTCTCCCCACTGCTCACATTCAACCACTGTCCACTAGTGTCTCACTCTAAAACTCTCTTCACGTGCATACTACAGAAAGGACTATCAGTTCTCTGGAAGGCAGCCAATCAAGGAAACTGTGATATTGTGGTGCTGTTGCTCCAGCATGGTGCTGTGGTCAACCTGCCTAATGATGTGAGACACAGTAACAGACATTGACGCTTATACTTGCTATAGTCATTGCTATTCATTGATAGTAGGATGCCTATGATGTCACATGATATTTATTTGTAGCTTCAACAGCAACAGCATGGTTGCCTGGAAAACTGGGCAATAGCTTGATTACTGATCTTCTAATTATAATATATTTAGCAATTCCATAATTTACTGTTACATTTATTATATCCAAGTGTGCTCCACATGTTGTGAGTGGGTGGAGTTATAGTTGGTGAGCCTTCAGATTTCCATGTGCAACTTGCTCATTTATGTTGTACGTATTGTCTTATTCATACTTGCAGGATGAACATGGAGAAACAGCCCTATTTACTGCCTGTTCCCAGGGTCATTATGATCCAGCAGCTCTACTCATCGACAACGGGGCTGATGTGAACTACCTTAGTAAGGTGAGACCATTGCATATCCATGGTCAACATGGTAGAAGGGTGTGCTAAGTTTTGAGCAAGGTGGGGCTTCTCTATAATAATTATTACGTATGGCACCTGTCTTAGACTATTGTGGTCACTCCTGAGGCAGCTGAAAATGTCCTGATTAGTGAGGTCCCTCATTTTAGGGGATAGTTTTGTATACCACTCTATCTAGCTTGGAGCCTAGACAGTGATTTGAATAGAGAGGTGTCCTTGGGACTTCACTGTAGTACTATTTTATGCAGTAGAGGGCTTGTTGGATTTGCCTTACCCTGGATATGTTTCTGATGCAGAGAGTAGTAACACCAATATACTTTGCTGCCAGTGAGAACCACCCGAGGCTAGTGGAGCTGCTCCTGGCCCATGGAGCTGATATCAACAAGGTACAGCACTGTGTAGTATAAATATGTATGCAGTGGAGCAGCACATCTCAAGCTAGCATGTGGATAGCTTCATCATTCTTGGAGGTCATGTGACACTCCTCTCTCTACAGGGAGTACAGTCCCCCCTATATGCCTCCTGTATTAAAGGCAATATTGAGATGGTCCAGCTGCTGGTTCATCATCATGCAGCCATCAACCAGCCATATTTTGTAAGTATAATGCATGAACTATACAGTGAGCACTAGTATCAGTTTATTTTGCTGTGTATTGTTGACTGAATCCCCAGCATATACTCACATCTTCACTATTATCATGTTCACCACAGCGTGAGCCTTTTGCTACTCCACTGATTACTGCTTCTGTTAGGAATCACATTGAGGTGGCAAGATTCCTAGTTGAACATGGTGCAAGCGTTAATTATCAGAATCAGGTTTTTTGATAGCCACTTCTTGTTTTTCTAATTTGCTTATTATACCACATTCTTTTATTCCTCCACAGTATGGAAACTCAGCTCTTCAAGTTGCATGTGACCGTGGCAACACAGATATCGTGAAATTACTAATCCAATCTAACACAAACATTGAACTCAAGAATACAGTTAGTTTTATTTTCACAAAATTAATGATTATACATCATTATTATTATATCAACGTCGTACAGGAAGGCAGAACAGGACTTATGATTGCTGCCTGGAGAGGCCGTTCATCAATAGTGGCAGAGCTGGTCAGAGCTGGGGCTCAAATTGATGCCCGGGACCAGGTATATAACCTGTATGCATTACCGTAGGACAGGTTTTAATTGCGTAGTTTAATAATTGCGTTGTAGTCTAGTCAGGCCAAATTGCGAATCCAATAATTGCGATAGACGACCCCGTACCATACTGTAGTATACGTGCACGTTTATGTTTGTGAATCTATTAATTGCGAAACGTACAAAAACTCGCAATTCGCAATTATTAGATACTCGCAATTAAAACCCGATCTACGGTATTGTGTTTGGTTTCTTGGTAACCCAAGATTTTATTACGGTACATGCGTACGTATGTACCTCCTTGGAACCACCCCATGAATATCGGCATGAAGCTTCAAAAGTATATTAACAATTATGGAAACCGAGACTAATCCATAGGTCAATAGGCCTGGGCTGGACTGGGGAGTTGTTATGATCTTTGTGTGTTCTCATCCAATCACATCTGACATTACGTTTTGCTTATAGAATGGATTGACAGCATATGATATTGCTAGCAGTGTGTCTCATGCAGCAGTGTGTCAGCTATTGGAGCAGTATGGTTACAAGGTATAGTGTTGCAGCTAACTATATTATTATGATTGTTATGGTGCCATTAATAATATTGTTTTATCCCACAGCCGAGTCATCTTGTGTCAACCCCTTTCCAGTCAGCTAGCCGGCAACATGACCAAGTCACAAGCTTACAGACTTTCAGGGATATCCTGGAGGATGGGTCTGAACTGTCTGATACTCCTAAACATCAAAAATTTCAAAGCGATACTGCTCCACAACAACATTCGTATGATGAATTGGACGAAACTGCATCATAGAATAAAGTTAGAATTATTATAATAATTATTATGCATAACAGCCCTATATCAACAGTGTGTATATGTCATAACATTGAATTGTGTATATATAATATTTATTTGTTTTCTCATAATAGCTAATTTTGTGATGTTGATGGTATTGATTGATGATACAGGGATGGGATAACATAGCTACCCACAAATAATCTAATTATTGATGTATGCATAATAATTACACACCGTACCAGTAATATTAATAACAATGATAAGTAGCTAATAATAATACCGTATAGCGGGAAATTTTCGAGGGAGAAAACTTTCGCGGATCGGTAGGAAAGGAGCATTTCGCGGAGAAAACTTTCGCGGAATGTTAAAACTGGTCGCATAATGGGTGTGGCATGCCTAGAATTTCGTGGAGAAAACTTTCGCGGATGGCGGAAAAATCGCGAAATTAGTGAAAGTTTTCTCCCTCGAAAGTTTCCCGCTATACGGTATTATGTATAATATTTAATATATGCATTTTTAATTATTGAATTAAACGATTAACCACATCCCTAGTAGCTAACGTCATTGTGGGTCACTAATCGCCGTTGGCCGCCAAAGGGCCGCCCATCGGCTGCGGCTGGCCGCCGCGGCTCAGCCGCGCGCGCCAATCTGTTTGAAAATCGATTCTCTAGCTTACAACTGGTTAAAAAGACTATTATCCCGCACGCATGCGCAATCGGTCAGTTTGTCGGTCTGTCTTTGTCATCGTCCGCGCAATAAGCATAGGCATTTGGGCACAGTCGGTTATAACGGCGATCAAATACACAAAGAAACGGACTCGGCCTCGTTTGGATTCGATCGAGCTAGACTACAGGGGCTAACATGCTTGTTGGTCACGCCTATCAACCGCGTGCTTTCTGCCCATGCGCACGCAGTATTAACTTATCAGACCACGCCCATCGCAGCGTTTAGCGTATGATTTCGATCTTTGCTAAGCACGAGAACGATCACCACTGATAAAGAAAGGGTGGTATACGTCACACAAACCTTTTCCCTTTTGATACTCCCACCGCAGCGTTTAGTTATTTTCTGACAAACATGCGGAGAGCTGAATTCTCGAGTAAAGTCACGATGTAGACGTTGTCCAATTAACCATCCGTGAACTGAATAACAATTTTAAATTTTTGGCGGGCGCGGCTGAGCCGCAGCGGCCAGCCGCAGCCGATGGGCGGCCCTTTGGCGGCCAACGGCGGCTTTCGGGCGGCCCCAACGCGGCTTGGGCCGCCGCGGCAGTGTCTCTCTCGGCCACCGTACTAACCTCCTTGGAAGCACCCCATTGAATATTGGCATGAAGCTTCAAAAGTATAATTATGGATATTAAGACTAATCCATAGGCCCGGGTTGGACTGAGAATTATTATGATGTTTATGTGTTCTTATCCAATCACATCTGACATTAAGTTTTGCTTATAGAATGGATTGACGGCGTATGATATTGCTAGCAGTGAGTCTCATACAGCAGTGTGTCAGCTATTGGAGCAGTGTGGTTACAAGGTATAGTGTTATAACTAACTAACACAAGGAGGGGATCAATCTTCTAGCGTGCCAGTTATCTCAGGGGTACCACAGGGGTCTGTCTTGGGACCCCTCCTCTTCCTCGTATACATCAACGATGTCACCTCTCTCATGTCTGCTCCTAGCAAACTAACGCTATTTGCAGACGACATGACGCTCTACCGCACAATCTCCTCACCGGCAGACTACATCGTACTGCAGTCGGACATTACTGCCATTTCGACATGGGTGGCTGGCAACCACCTTCAACTTAACTCCAACAAATGCTGCTTCATGTTAATATCTCGTAAGCGTTTTCGTTCTATCCCACCACCAACTCTCTATATCGATTCGAACACTAGTACTGCTTTAACACAAGTTAAGTCTGTCAAGTATCTGGGTATCCAACTAACATGTGATCTGTCGTGGTCATCTCATATAACCACCATTTGCTCTAAAACTCGCAGACTCATAGGTCTCTTGTATCGCCAGTTTCATCTCTGTGCGCCTGAAACTGCACTCAGACTGTACAAGACTTTTATTCGACCTCACCTCGAGTACGCGTCTGTCGTATGGGACCCATACCTTGCCAAGGACATCCAGTCTCTCGAACAAACACAAAAATTTGCTCTGCGCATGTGCTTCAGAGATTGGTCCTGCCCTTACCAACAGCTATTAGTTCAAGCAGAAACCCCATCACTTGCTGAGCGTCGTGAACAAGCAAAACTTTGCCATCTCTACAAAATCGTACATGGTTTGACAGATTGCCAGTCAGCTCCTGTCCAAGTCAAATCACCTGCCTACAACACTAGGCAGGTCACCGACTTCACATTAGAGAATATCAGAGCAAATACTTCTCAGTTTCTGTACTCTTTCTTTCCTCACTCCATCTCTTTATGGAATTCTCAATCTACAAATACTCAAACTGCCCTGTCATTTTACACATTTAAACAGTTATTATAACTCAAACTTATTATTAATTTATGTTATTAATATAATATTATTTACCTTACTAGTTATTTGTATGGTGTCATGCCAGTATTAGCTTTAGCTATTCATGTACACCACTGATGTATATTTTTCAAGCATCAGAAAATATTATAGACAAAAAAAAAAAAAAAAAAAAAAATTATTATCATAATGGTGCCATTAATACTTACTTATTATTACTGTTTTATCCCACAGCCAAATCATAGTCATCTTGTGCCAGCCCCTCTCCAGTCAACTAGCCGTCATGATCCCGTCACAAGCTTACAGACTTTCAGGGATATCCTGGAGTATGGATCTGAACTGTCTGATACTCCAAAAGATCAAGAAAGTGATACTGCTCCACAACAACATTCGTATGATGAAACTGCATCATAAAATACACGTAACAGCCCTGTCAGCAGTGTGTACATGTACTGACATTGTGTATTCGTTTTTTTTTTTTCTCATTATAGCTAGCTAATTTTTATATCGATTGATGATACAGGAATGGGATATAGCTACCCACAAATTTTAATGCATGCATAATAATTACACACCGTACCATTCTGAATAATAATTATTAATAACGATAAGACTTATTGGTGGATTGTAATACTATGACATGTAGTCATCCCTATAGTAGCAATAATTTACTTTTCTGAAACAGTAAAGTCGTGAAATTTGGTACAGATACAATCGGAATATGGAAAATGATTTTATGAACATTGTAAAGTTTGTCTAAAGGTGCCGATAGATGCAGAATCAAAGCCTGATATTGAGATTGAGATAGCACTCGCACAGATTGCACCACCTCCACCCACACTGGCTGAGTTGTTGGCGAAAGAGCTATCTAAGACTTGCACTTTCAGGCGGTTCCGAGTTTGGAAGTTTTGGCTCATATCATCAGATATATTTCAAGTCCACCGCTCCACACTGAGGAGCAGAGTTACAGTAGAATTCACTGCCACGGATTGTAAAATTACCAACGTTTAAGCTTGTTGAACTGAGAGCTCCACCGCTCACTGTTGCGAAGTTTTCGGTAAAGATACTATCTTGAACTGTAGCAGAGTAGTCACTTCCAACAATGCATGTGCATAGCTCCATCAGCACCACTGTTTCGTATGAATTCATAGAATTCAGATAGCATAACTGCTATTTGGGATTTTCCTGAAAGAATAATATAAACTGCTCCTGATGCAAATTCATCATACTACTTGTGTTAGGCCACTGTTTGTTGTAAACGTGTTTCTGGTCACATCAGAGCTCACTTAGCCATGCGGGCGGGCGGTTATCATTATTCATTATTCCATTATTTTACCTCAGCATATCCTGTACAATTTGAACATTTCCTGGACAAACCACAGACAGGATGGTGACATTAATTTTGGTAATTGAACTGAGCATGCGCAGTGCCAAATAATGGCAATAATGGCTGAAACAGGCGGCCTCCAAAATCATATTATGCTCACAGATTTGCGTTGTTGGAGACGTACGCGTGTAGTAATGTTAGCAAATTTTCATTACAATTCTGTTATGACTTTATCTGTATACATTAGCGCCTTGGAGACGTACGCGTGTAGTAATGTTAGCAAATTTTCGTTACAATTCTGTTATGACTTTATCTGTATACATTAGCGCCAAGCGTACAATATTTATAGGCTAGATCAAGGCCGCCTCAGGTACACTAAGGCATGGGAGTACAATTTCGCGTATAGCGGCCGTTTTCGGTCATGAATATCATTTGCATCTAATTTGCATATCATTAACGAGCGTGCACGTGCTCGCTCTCCATATGTTTTGTATTGAGCGGTGAGGCAGCTAGCAGCCAAGAAGCTACTGATCGATTTGCGGAGCAGAAGACGATAGTTTATGGCTGTAAAAAGCGACTCATCAGAACGTTAGATACCTCTGCTTCATAGATTTATCTGGGAGAAGTGGATCTGGTTGCTTGTAGGTGAGCAGCAACAAGAAATACATGAACTAGCAGTGGATTTTGGTGCTTATTGAGTACACAAGTCAACACCTCGCTCAAAAACGAGCCTTTTATCCTTCCTCCTAGATAGTTTGAGATACTCTAGCATCTATTTAACTACCATACGAAGTTAGGAGAGAAACTAAGGTCATCTTCTGCTCCGCAATTCGCGATTTTTGTTTGTAAGTATCGTGTGCCGTTTTTGGTTGCCACGCCCACAGGACTGGTTGCTATGGCAACAAATTTGGTCCTAAATTAGATTAAGGTACCAACAATCAAAACACCAAGTCTGATGTACATATCTCAAAGACTTTTCCAGATACAGTGAGTTTTGTATCACTATATTTTTGACCCAAAATTGCATGTCCCATGCCTTAATGCACCTGATGTAGATAACACCTCCGAGACAATACATTAATAGCTAATAGTGAACGCTAGTCTCGCTAACCACACCCTTCAATCTCGGGGGGGGGGGGGGTGGTGGCGCGCTAGACTATGTGAATAGCAATGTATTATTTTAAACGTAAGACCATCAACTCTCGACCGTGTAAGCCATTCGGAATTGTAACTCGGGGTCTGTAGCTACGTGCTATAAACTTGGAATAAAATCCATTTAGTAGATAATAAACAACCGCTGTAAGCTTACTATCACTCTTTTGTGCGGGTCATTATGTGCTACACATGATTAATAAATTGGCGACCTTTACCACCAGTTGTTGATCGCGAGTAAAATTAAGGTACCATTTAATTGCGTGGGCGTGAGCGTCAGGAATGGCTAATTCAATTAGCGAATCGTGAAGGGGCGTGGCCGAAGAGGCCATACGAGTGCTTTTGGTCGAAGGTGGGCGTGTCCAGAATCGGCCAGGGATGATTATGCGCGTGTAATTAGCGACCGGAAGTGGCCCCTGAAGAAAAGGCCGGTAATTGCCCACATCAAAGCAAGATCAAAGCATTCTTTCTTAACTATTAACCGCAACGACAAAAAAAAAAAAAAAAAAAAAAAAAGCTTATTAGGCCTAATTAAGCATGTGGGCGTGTTCCTGGCACTGTGTGGAGTGTGTGCGTGTGCGTTAATGCAGGTTTTATTGCTTCCGATTGGGCGTGGCTTCACGGGCCAGTGCTTGGACATCGGCGCCTGGGACTTGGCCTCGGCGATAGGTGGGCGTGTCCCGGAAGCGGTGGTGACCTTTGAACCCCGCGAGGAGGCTTTGGGGGCGTGGCAGGAGGTCAAAGGTGAGGCCATGTCTGTTAATGAGGCACTGTACGGCGGTGCGATCGAGGGGCCTGTACGGCTGGACGGAAGCCGACGATGGTTTGAAGCGGATGTGGTTGCGATGACGTGTTGTTACTCCGCCCACACAGGAAATGAGGTGAGCTCTTGCGTGGGCGGTGTGGCAGAACGGCCTCCAAGTGTTTGTGTGTGTTTTGGCCTTGAGGAAGCTGTGTGTTTTAATTGGGATTGATTGTGGGCTTCCGGTGGACATCCGGTGGTTAGTAGGCACTTGATTGAGAATGGTGGTCCTTGGGGAACAGGGTGGGGCTGTTTTGGGCGTGGCCTGGCCCCTCCCTTCCGGCTCGGCTTCCGGTCCATGGAGGATATCAAATGAACACTTCCGGCTCTAGCAGCCACACCCCTGAGACCTGTGCAATTAAAAGGGCGTGGTTACACAACATGCACCTCACTAATGACTTTGATGTGGTTTAGGTGTCATATCCCCCACCTCACGCCCACGCAATTTAATGGTACCTTAAAATCGTTTGAACGCTAGAAGGAAAATATTCTTTTATGGCGAGATTCTATACAGCTATCCAAGTTAATTTATTGCCCCATGTCTCAGTATTTTTATTTGAGTATCTATAGCTATGAGTATCATAACATTAATTATTTATGCAGCTCTACTGCAACTTGCTGAGCTGATCAGAGACCTAGCTATACTTGACCAGACTAGACCTGGCACTCTCTAAATGGACAGAAACCCCCACCCCATTTTTGTTATACCAGGGATGTTGTAATTATTTTTCTTTCCGGGCTTTTCCCATGGGTATAATATTATATAGTTGGCCGCATACCCTAAAATGTGTACAGATCTAGACTAGATCTGGTACACAGTTATGTTTTCATTGGCCCATATAGCTACAAACTTATTCTAGCTAGCCGTTTTTTGTATGCATTGTGATAGTGTGCTATTGCCACATGCAATACCAATTATAATCATTGATTGAGAACATGTTGGTAAGTGGGTGCAAGCATGCATGTAGTGGGATATTAGATGAGAGCAACGCTAGACCTGCCATAAAATTTTTATATCAAATAATAATATTATGCACAAAATCAATACTACCACCATACGTTTACAGGGTTTCATCTAGCTAGCGACAAACTTTCAGGTGGATTGAAGTGTGATAAATGAGTGTATTGCACCAATTTCCTTGGGATGTAGCTAGCTTTTGTGATTTATTATGATGCTTAACTAAAATCAAATACTTAGGGGGAAGCTTTCCCTTTTTTTCCCTCGCCCCCCCCCCCCCCCCCCCCCACACACACACACACACAATCAACTGGATGAGACCCTGGTTTATATACAACATGTATAGTACATCACAAAATAAGACTACAGCCGAGACCACCGCATATACAGTATAGATATATCAGTCGACAATAGCCAGAAGGTGATTGATGAATGATGACTTAATTAAGTGGAGTCAGAAACTCGGTAGATTCATTGATCAAACTTGCTTCAGTATTTGGGGACCATAGTCTGTACGTGCTCAGTAGCTATCAGTAGGTAGTATTTCTGTACATATACTAGCTACAGAGGTTACATGAATAACAAAAGCTAAAGTAAACATGAAAACAAAATTCAGGATGATACAATAGTTTGCATCAAAGAGGACGGATATACTAGGAGCAATATCGTCCGCAAAGAATGAGATCTAGCTGACTGCCCATGGAAATCTGGCTGGCTATCTCATAATAATATTATTATGAACAATAATGGCTAAGAACGGAACCCTGTGGTATCCCCGAGATAACAGACAGAGAAGATGACTGTTCACCACCACCAACAACGATCTGAGTGGTAGGTAAGGTAGCTTTGGATCCATTGCACAATCTACGGGGCTGTTACAATCCCTTCAAGTCTATGTAGTGGGAGTCAGTGAAGAACACTGTCGAATGCCTTCTTCAGATCGAAGAAAATGGAACACATTTCGTTGCCCATTTCAAGCTGCTGTAACCAGTCGTGTGTAACAGTTAATGAGGCTGAAGCGGTGCATCTACATGTATATACCTGGCAGGAATCCCCCTGCATTGTCTCATTGATAGGGAAGAGTTGATACAAAGGAAGTCAAATGATGGACATGGCACTCCAAAAACTTGCAACTCACAATAGACCAGATGGAGATATGGGACGGTGGACATGGTTGGAGGCAGCAGTCAAATCACTGACTTAGGAACTGAAACAATACGGGCAATTAAGCTTCTGTGAATGAGGGAAAGATCTAGTAGTATTGGAGATAGATTAAATAAAAACAGAGTGTAGCCTCATCCCCAGTCTCCCCGATCTTGGGACGAGGATAGTAAGAGTGGGCACTATATATATATGGCATCAAGCAGCTTTGTGAAAATGCCATCTGGGGCTATATAGTAAATTTGTTGGGATCAAGATCAACACTTTTATCAGGTCGTACACCTCCACTTCATTGCAAAGCAGTTCTGAGGGGCAATATCATGCAGAACCAGCTAGGTTCAATATGGAGTGTTGGCGAGTGGAGGAGATTTGGTGTTGAAGCAATTGGAGAAGAAGTTATATTCAAAAGAGATGCCTTTTACGGTTCGTTGGAGACTTCTGCACCATTAGAGAGCAATATTTTTTAATTTTAAGGATTTCCACTGAGAAGTCATTCAATTGTTACTGTTACTATTTTATTATTATTATTATTTAATTTGAATTATAAGACCTCAACTTGTGAAAGTAGTATACAGTAGGCTTTACTAAGATGCAACGTAGCAGTGACTTGATTGATTTCTGGTAGCTCGGTATTTTTAATGCATTGAAGTGCTCTTAGACCATTTGTTAGCTTTAAACAATTTGCGCCATCTGATTGCCTGAACGATGGACTTGGTAGCTAAGCCTGGGTAAGTTTCGTCTTGCTCGTAGGGTAGCTAGACCAGGGGATACACTCCACCATCACTTCCAGAAATCTAGCTTTCCAATTGGACCAGCAGATATTCATTTCTCTTGAAGTAAATAGCATGTCCCAGTCAATCTCATCAAGATGTTCACAAGCGCTTTCGAATTAAATAGTGAAACAGTATCACAAGTATTACTAGCTATCATGATTTTTAGATGCACTATCTATAGACCTGTTGTGTGCATGAGCAGAAAGTTCATGGCCTGCATGCATTAGCTATGTATTCAACGGTAGGCAATGTTGATAATAAATTATTATTACTTTTCTCAATTATTACAGCATAATAATATTTACCTTAGTAATTTACCTCTATAGACACATTGAAACAAAACTTGCCATCATAAGTTTAGAGAAGCGAAACATGATGGACCACACTAATTAAAACTATTACTAAATGCGCCATGCATGTCCACTGTGTGTGCATGCATGCCTGTATAGACTACTAATGCCCTATGTCAATCTTCGATACCCATATAATATTATTATTATTTTTTCCAATAGCTAATCGCACTGATTGGCATTAATTTTTATGCAACGACATTAATTTTTCCTCCTTGAATGTGAATCTGTCAACGAGAGTGGATATCTTAGCGGCTAATTTGAGGACAGCAAGGGTGTAGACAGGTGGGGGCTTGGGGGGGCTTTAGCCCCCCCCCCCCCCCCCCCCCCCCCCCCCCCCCACTTTTTGAGCAATAATTTATGTACTATTATTATATGGGATTGTTAAAGTTAGATGAAATTCTAGTTGTATTCACTGTAATCATACATGGATAGCCAAAAATGTGCACCAAATTTGGGAAATAATTGCTGGAAATAGCTAATTTTAATGCATTTTTAAGGTTCTGGACACAATAGGATCAAAAATTTTCGCGCGCTTTGCGCGCAGTTGTCACAAAGTCCCCCCACTTTCAAAATTGTGTCTACGCCCTTGGGACAATAGAATGACAGTCACAGCTAGTGGTAATGATGAGCAGGATATAGCTACCCACTGATGAAGATGATTCTAAAGAAGAGGGTGGGAGCAAAGTCTTATTAATGAAGGCGCCAACTATGAATAGTTATATGAACAATTTTCAATCAGAGAAGTCCATGGATGGGAACACACTAGAGAAGGCCATGAATGGGAACACCTCAGAAGGCTGTGGATGGGAGCGCACCAGAGAAGGCCGTGGATGGGAACGACTCTACCAGAGAAGGCCATGCATGGATGCATGGATGGGAACACACCAGAGAAGGCCGTGGATGGGAACGACTCTACCAGAGAAGGCCATGCATGGATGCATGGATGGGAACACACCAGAGATTCTGAAGGCATTGGACGGGAACAATAATATATATGGCTTAGAAAGGTTTTGATCCAGGAGAGACCACAAAGAACGTCTTAGGTTGGAACAACCAAAAAAACCTCATGAAACAAGAGAGGCTATTCAGAGACACTATGTATACAAATCAATTAGAGATTGAAAAAAGACCCATTGATATTAAGGCAAATCAAGAATGGAGTCATGAGAATGTATGTGTGTGGGGTAGCTATGTAAAGGTTTTCTATCAGTGAAGACAAAAAAGGCTGTGGGTTGCAACTGTAATTTGCCCACGTTGGTTTCGCAGTACATGTCACTACTGGAAAGTAGGTATAAGAAAACGATGTGAAGAATATTGGAAAGTGTGTGTGCATATGATCCATCAAAGAAGTACTGGTAATGTGTCTGAGAATTTGACCCCGTTTTGTGGGAAATTGCTCAATAGTATAGTGGTCAGTGAGGTAGCCCGGCCGAGTAATAATATTACCAACGCACGACAACTTTTTATTATTGCACACGACGGACAGTACCAACTGACTATTTTACAGAATCACTGAGTCTATGTACCATGACAAAAGGTGCGTGTGCAAAAACCACCGTCCGTGTGCCAAACCACATTGAGCACAACACACTAATCTAATAACCAATAATAATGACAGTGACGATAACTCATAATGATAATGATCAATGATACAGTTTGACAATAAAATCATAGGGTAACACAACTTACTAATAATAATGATGATGATTAATGTCACAGTCACATACTGTTCACTACAATAGTGTTTGGGAATATAGTATTGGAATTTCCCACACTATTCCAATCTTATCAGTGGGAAAATGTCAGCATAAATAAATAGTGTTGGAATAGTATTAAAGCTCATGAATATAGGTTTAGTATGATAAAATTATTCAATTATGAATATCATAATTATTATTAGAAAAGTTGATGAATAAAATCAATCAATATGATAATTAAAAATAATAAGAGTGAAACCAACAATAAAAATGATAAAAATTATTAATAATAACCTAAACTTAGATGTTCAGTAATAATTATTACTATGAATACAGAATTTCGACAGTACATTAATTTTAGTACTTGAGGCTTACACCAATTAGTACATAAGTCACAATGCATATCTTCTAGAACCGTGGGTCATCATGACATTGTAGAACCTGTACAACAAAAAAAAATATTATCATAATGCTTTAGCATAATAGCCTTGAGCTTGTACCAGGGATATCCCATGTTATTGAACGTCGCACGTTGAAAACATGCCAGGATGGCCATGGCGCCAAAGTACGACACTATTGTAGTTATGAAATGTAAGACCGGGAGGGGATATATACCAAATCATAATAATAATTTATTGTTGGGATAAGAGTGCTTATCATAGATGTGGCTTTATGGCCAAGTGGCTATAGGCAAGCAATTTATCTCCACTTGAGGTGGGATAGCATGTCCCTAGGTCTCTTGCTGGGAATGATCCTACACTGAATGAATAATTTTATTATTATTATTAGCTAACTGATCAGTGAAAAGAATAGGTACACGTGCACTCATTTAATCATGCTGGTGCAATTAGATTCTTCCGAAATAAATAGTCCCCATAACAATGGTATTCTGTCCAGGTGTACTCTGGGGTACCAGCCCCTTCGCAGGCTGGTATACCCCAGACTAGTTCAGGTGCACGATAGTCGAGTCCAACTTAACGTCAGTAACATACTTGTGTCGTTTTGAATACATGACACTAATAGTATGACACTACACTCAAAGTGACATAAGATGTCACTTACTCATAACAATGTCATGATAGCTAATATTAATTATTATTGTACGATAATCGCAAGTATGTAGCTAAATTAATCGAGTTACCCTGTCATGTAGACACAAACATGTTACTGACGTTAAGTTGGACTTGACTGTCGTGTACTGTTGTTACGGGGACTACTTATATCTTGGAAGAATAGTAATTGTACCAGCATGATCAAATGAGTGCATGTGTGTCTATGCTATAATTTCTTTTCATTGATCAGATAGTTTAACATTCATTCAGTGTCAGACCATTCCCAGCAAGAGACCTGGGAGCATGGCATTGCTTGCTATCCCACCCTAAATGGAGATAAATTGCTTGCTTAGCCATTTGGCCATAAAGCCACAAGGCCAAAGGCCATTAGGCCGTCTTGTTCTATAACCCCACTCGCCCCACCAAGCTATAGGGGGCTAAATGAAGCCTCTTGTATGCGTCAAAGGTGAGTCCAGTAGTCCAGTCCAGTGGTCCAGTCTACTGAATAGAGACTGCCAGGGCATCAGTGGGTTGATGACATGTTCAGACAGCCCAAGGGGTTTATGTACTGGCCGACTCTCTGGGCTTGGTGTATGGCACACAGCCAGATGCAGAATTCACTTGATCAGACGTCATAGCCACTATTTATTTCATTACCCGAGTTTGTGTGGTATTTATTCGAAAGTGATGACTTCTATTTGAGAGTGGTGTTTATTAATACCAGTAGCTGCCAGAGAGGCAATCCATAGAGAACGATCAATATTGACACCACTAATTCGGACCCCTTTGCTGATGACAGCTTATTCTAGAAGACTGCTAAGTATTTAGTTACTTAGAACGAGTCACGAGGCATGTTCAAAATTAATGCTAATGTACTTCTCAAATAGTAGGTGTGGTACGGCTACTATTCAAGAGCGGCATCTATTAATTTTTGTTCAATACTTCCGGAGGTGCGGCGACCAATCGAGAGAGGCGTCTGTTCAAGTGAATACGGTAGTTAGAGAACCAACGAGTGTTACCAAACCTTAAATTAATAGCCACTATCAGAAACTCCAGTATATTAATTTTAGTGTCATGGGTCATGGTTCATGGTTGGCAACCAGCTCTATATTTAATAGCTATATCAAGGCCTTAAAGGTGTCTAATGTGTTTTGTCAGTAATACCTCAATGATGCCCTTGTGTCCTTGATATGCATGTAGGGGATCAGAATAGCTTATAGGCGTGTGGCTACATACTCGATTAAATATTCTTTGCCTTGTACGTAACTAGCTATCTTAAATTGCTTACCAGAAGGCAGGTGCAATCCTTTGATTAACCAGTGAGCTGAGTCAGAAGAGATGGAATAAACATCAGTATGGCTGTGCCAGCTGCAGGGACACAAAATTTAGATATCACTTGATCAGCAACTTAGTGAAAAGCAGGCATGCCAAACTTACTTCTTGTCATTATTAGGTTATCATGAGCACCATCCTTTTGGCCCTTTCTTTGGAGATCAGCTATACAAACTTGCATGCTTGAACTTGATTTTTTGAATTTTTATCACATGTCTGTCATGTGACCATAGTAATATCAGATATTTTTCTGATATTCTGGGTTTAATACATTATTATAATTCCAACATAAGCTTAAAATCTGACATTATTCATATACATCTGAAAATCATGAATTTATTCAGATACTTAATTTTGTATAAAAAATTAACACACCTTTCAAACACCATCTGTAGATTACAATACTATTAATTTTGTAGATGTTGGAAAACTATCATAATTATTTTGATGTTTTACAAATACTTTAGAGTTGTATATGAAAATTTTCCAATATATTCAGGGGCGGATCCAGGATTTCCTGGGGGGAGGTTCACTGCGTGGATGCGCATGCGCGCTAATGGGAAACCACGCCCATTTTCGGAAAACCACGCCCACAAACGGGCAGCAAGTACTACTGCATCGTGACAAACTGCTAGAGAACCATGAAAGCTCCACTTTTGAGGTTGATTTAGTCTGATTTAGTACAGAATGTTTATCAGATATGTAGTATAGTTCATTGGTTTGAAGCCTTGGGTTCATAAGTAAGAAATATAGCAAGTTATTTGCCATTCTAAATCAGTGAAGGATGGAGGGGGGGGGGGGGGTTCACAGGCACCCTGTGAACTACCCTAGATCCGCCCATGATATTAACAACACATCAAAAATTACTATACTTTTTATAGACTACTTAGAAAAAGATCTCCAAAATTTATCACATGTACTCCAAATGATAATATATTCCAACACTATGAAATAATTTCCCACAGTCACACACCAAAAAATTGGGCTCTGGCCCCAATTTCCAAGACTATTCCAGCACTAAGAGCTCAGCACATATGATTTTCTCATACTTCCATTACACTTTTCATAGAATTGGCTTCCAGTAGTGTGTGTCTTAAAGAGCAACGATAATTATGAACGACTGCTTATTTTATTAATATTAATTGCCATATTATACTCTTGACTAACAATAAAATGTACATTATAGTTCATGTAGTTATTGTTGGGCATAAATGGCTACATACTGCCATATGTAAGGATTTTTCTCTTGTGTAAGGATTTTTTTAAGGACACTTGTCACTGGTAGCTACTCTTGTCTCACAGCCCCATTGTATACATGTAGCTGCAATAACTATGTATGTGTAAGGAAATTTCTGTTGTGTAAGGATTTTCAGCATACATGTAGATAGCTATGAACCGCATACTATACCAACACAGAGAATATTTACAATAATGTGTAAGGATTTTTCTCTTGTGTAAGACTTTTTAAGGGCACATGGGCACTCCTATCTGTCCCTGCACAGCCCCACTGAGCATGGAAATAATGTGTAAGGATTTTTCTCTTGTGTAAGACTTTTTTAAGGGCACATGGGCACTCCTATCTGTCCCTGCACAGCCCCACTGAACATGGAAATAAATTAATGTGTAAGGATTTTTCTCTTGTGTTAAGGGCACATGGGCACTCCTATCTGTCCCTGCACAGCCCCACTGAGCATGGAAATAATGTGTAAGGATTTTTCTCTTGTGTAAGACGTTTTAAGAGCACATGGGCACTCCTATCTGTCCCTGCACAGCCCCACTGAGCATGGAAATAATGTGTAAGGATTTTTCTCTTGTGTAAGACTTTTTAAGAGCACATGGGCACTCCTATCTGTCCCTGCACAGCCCCACTGAGCATGGAAATAATGTGTAAGGGTTTTTCTCTTGTGTAAGACTTTGTAAGGGCACATGGGCACTCCTATCTGTCCCTGCACAGTCCCACTGAGCATGGAAATAATGTGTAAGGATTTTTCTCTTGTGTAAGACTTTTTAAGAGCACATGGGCACTCCTATCTGTCCCTGCACAGCCCCGCTGAGCATGGAAATAATGTGTAAGGATTTTTCTCTTGTGTAAGACTTTTTAAGGGCGCATGGACACTCCTATCTGTCCCTGCACAGCCCCACTGAACATGGAAATAATGTGTAAGGATTTTTCTCTTGTGTAAGACTTTTTAAGGGCACATGGGCACTCCTATCTGTCCCTGCACAGTCCCACTGAACATGGAAATAATGTGTAAGGATTTTTCTCTTGTGTAAGACTTTTTAAGGGCGCATGGGCACTCCTATCTGTCCCTGCACAGCCCCACTGAACATGGAAATAATGTGTAAGGATTTTTCTCTTGTGTAAGATTTTTTAAGGGCACATGGGCACTTCTAGCCATCTTAATACTACATTGTCTAGCTAAGGACTTTTCTCTTGTGTAGCTATATAAGATTTTTGAAGGGATAGCTACATATAAAACTTTCGGAGGGCACAATCATATATACAATATTATTATGAAGTGTAAGGATGTTTTTCCTGTGAATAGGTTCTGAACATATTATTATGCACTCATAAATATTTTATACTAGTAATGATTATCGCTCTTGCATGTTACAGTAATGAGGACATGCCCGAACTACTGGCTCAGTATAGCTATAATATAAGTAATCTTAGAGAAGAAATGATGGAGCTATTTTGTTGCAGCGGCATCTCAACTCTAAATACAAAATTTATAATATTTCTCTACTTCTGGCATTACTTGCATACTCCACCCAGAATCAGAAAACGCAAATGTGTGATTATATCTCCAAAATAGCATGCGGGCGGGTGACCAGAAACACGTTTACAACTAACACTGACCTTATTATGAACTTCGTAAAGTATTGAAACCGATATTGCCTCCCCTCTTAAATACTGCTCCACCACGGCCTGCACTGGGGAGTGATGTTGAGCTGTAGGGACTGCTCATGAGCCAGCCCCTCCCACTATTTAGCAAAGGGGTGGGGCTGGCTTTTCACGCCATACCCGGTCCCATACTGAGCATGCGCATTGTGATCACACGGGGTTCTCCCTGCTCCGGTTCGAGAAAGATGTCGGAAATTGTTTCAATTGTCGAAGTTTGTCGTCTTTTGGAGACGCTCGATGAGTGGGAGGAGGTGGCACTACACCTCGGCCTCTCAGACAAGACCATCCAGGAGATTCGAGGGCTTTCTGGCGGGAACAGCTTGCATAGAGAGGTCATGGTGTCCAGGTGGGTTCAGCGTGAGGATCTGGAGCCTAGCTGGAGCAAGTTAGAGGAGGCGCTGGTTAGCGCCAATCAAGAGCCTCACGCTGCCATAATAAGGGCTAGGCAACGCACTCCTACGAATCCTGCGATTATCACCACCGCCACCACAAGCTCTGACGACCTGAAGGAATTGAATGATCATGAAAGTGAAAAAGGTAAGGAAACGCGTCTAAAATTTCTGTACTCATTAACTAGAGCTCTGTAGAGCACATACCCCGCGCGCTCTGCAATACTCTGCAATATTGCAACTTGGGCAAAGCTGTTTTATGACTTGACGACCCTTTTCAACACTGAGCTTGAGCATGCGCAGTTGCATCAGCATACTAAAAGAGTGGGTGTGGTCGACAAACCACAGGCATGCAGAACAGAAAATGCACGATTTGTAGCACTAGTAAGCCTTTTTGAGCAATTCGAAGCGCGTACAAACCAGTTTTTCACCGATATCTATCGATTGGTTGTGCTTACAACACGCACAGACGCCTAGAACTCGAGATCTGGCGATTTTCGTGCCGACGACAACTACAACAACAACAACAACAACAGACATACAAACCGATTGCTTTACCCCTTGCGCATGCGCGCGGGGTAATAATAATTATGTGTAGTTGGACCCTACATGATTGACATAATTAGGCCAGGCAAACTACATTCATAGTTTGTTGGGGGGGGGGACTGTATTTAGATTACATTCTTGAGGTCAGTATAGTAAACATACATCCGCACAGGATACAGCCTTGATGCCTTACTCCGCCCCCAAATTGGTGCCACACCCCTTGAATTCAAGCCAAATCAAGCTTGAAGCGGGGAGACTGAGCAGCATGCAAGCGCTGAGGCTGAACTTTGAGTGTAGTTTGCATGGCCTTAAGTTGTACACCCAGGCCAGTATGACAAACAGTCGAGCAATTTCTATATCCTTTGCATCGAGGGACATGTTTGACTGAACATGGTCACATAAAGCCATCTTTAGTTAGCTTGATCGTCCATCAATCTTATCCACAAAAACACCAAGTCACTGCAGTAGAGCACAGGTGGATGCATAAAGATAACTAATAGCGTAGCATTTCTGTACTGCAGATAGTGTTAGCAGTGTACTATAATATAGGTACTAGTTCATGTTGACAGTTTGTGTATAATTCAAGTACTGGCATACTTTTTACTGTTGGTGGCAGTATAGTAAAAGTGCATACTACTGTGGGATAACGGCTTGATTAGGTGCATATGACACCCTCCCCCCCCCCCCCCACGACACTCTCCTAGCCCCTATGATAATTATTGTTATAGTCTACATGCATGCAGACACTTGGCTTCCTGGTCAGTTTATAGAACTCAACTGTTCTTATTCCACATACAGAAACTGAAGCACTTCTCTCCACAATTGACGACAAGCCTCTCAGTAAGACCAAGACGGCATATTATTAAGATTGCCGTACATTTAAATGCTAATTCATCTTCCCTCTCTCATCCCTTCCATGTGCATACATACACACATGCAGGGTTTATTTTTGGGGTTGATTTAGGAATTGCTTTTACTGCCATGAACAATATCATGATACTGTAGGAGGCATAAAACGGTGACGTTTCCGTTCCGTACTGTTCCTTCTAAACGGAATACATCACGTACCGTTCGTCATTCAATTCCTGTTTTGCACGTGCAAGTGATCCAATTAACACGTTCTTACCAACGTGTCAAGAACCAGAGCTAGTTCGTTCACTCGTTGACCTAGAATCGATGCTTTTATACTGCCACAGTCTTCTAAATTTCGCTGGGACACTGTGCTGCTGCCCACTCTTCTGATTTGAGTGTATTTTGCAATTGCCGCTCGACTGTGAGCGATTTTTGCTATTGTCGATCGATCGACCTCAGGTCGCTGATCGATTCAAATCGCCTCTACAACTAGCAGATCGACTGAAGCAGTATTCCTTTTGGCTTTCTTGGACTCCTCTGGTGAGTAGTTTGAGCTAGCTACGGTTCGCCTAGTCTGTCGCATCATTTGTCGCCTGCTCCGCCTCCTGTTTAATTCTTGTTTTCTGTTGAATGGAATGAGCACACGTTTCTGTTTAAATGGAACGGGACGTGACAGAAAACCATACCTACATAATTTGTTGTATGTTGCACCTTCAAGTAGCCATGTTTTCTACTACACTACTGATAGTAGAGCCGTATACAAATGTAGCTGAGCATACAGTTAGACTAGGTCTGTGTCTACCTAACTTTGTAAATAATGTGAGACAAAGAGCTCTACTTACTATAGATGGACATGAAATGGCAACAGTTTGCAGGCAAGTATGCTTTTTAGCTAGAAATAGCACAATATTATGTAGCAAATTGCTGGCTACAAAGGCTGTACAACATGTGAGTAAAAAAAAATAGGTTTTCAACAATCTATTTCAGCGATTACGGGTATATATGTCATCCACAATCCACGTATAATCAATATACACATATTATGGGGTTGCCTCCCTCTGACTACACATTACTCCCCTCTTTAGCAAAAATAACCCTGCATGTGTGTACAGACCCCCTCTCCCCTACAGCGGAGGATGACTGGAATATTGTATCTGTTGAGTGTGGCTCACTAGCTGCCAAGTGGGAGCAGCTCAGTGCCTGTCTTGGTCTTGCTAAAGCTGACATTGATAGGATAAGGGAAAGCCGTCCCAGGGACATTGCTGGATGCTGGAGTGAGGCCCTCAGCCAGTGGATTAAGCAGAACCACTCCACTCAGCGATTTGGTTTACCGTCGTGGAGGTCTCTACTAAAAGCAGTGGCTATGGTGGACAGACATCTCTGCAAGGAGCTGGCCGCTAAACATCCATTAGGTATGACTTCACGAATAATATGAGATAAACTGATCCTAGTATTAAGTTTAACTACCTAATACCCTGTGGTTTGTATTATGAGAATGGCCTGCCTATAGTTACATGTACTTCTTCACAAACACATTTATTATCACTACTCGCATGAATTTTCAAATTTTAATGCAGTTTGAAATAATATATGATTTCTAGGTTGAGCATAACGATCTAGTAGCTATCTGAGTAATGACCGCTCGCTTGTATGCATTTGTGACAATAAACTAGTTTGTCCTGCTTGATGTTAATTTGACTGAATTTTAGTATGAAGCAATATTATAATAATTATTATTGTTTATTCCTTCAGTATCTTCTGCTGTTGTCCAACCACCAGCCAACCTTGAGAAGAGACAACAAAGTCAGTTTCAAAATTCAGCAGCCCTAATTTTTGATACCTGTTTTCTGTGGTTGTCACATATTATTATGTAAGCAGTCAGTGGCGTATCTACCATGGAGCTTAGGGTGCTGGAGCACCCCCCTCTGCTGCAGCTCTGGCACAACAACCAGGCCTGTACCTCAGTGACAAAATTTAATATTGTCATGATAATAGATAACTGGCAGCTCCTACCAACAATAAACTTACTGGCGTCTAAAATCTTAAATAGCGTTTTCTCATCGCCACTAGGCCTAAAGCCGCCTCTTTGTCAGCCATCCATCTTCAAGAACGTGTAAATGAGATGCGTGGTCAACATTTTGGGGCGTGGTTAAATATTTTGTGCATGCGATTGACCTAGCACCTCCCTCCTTTAAATCCTGGATACGCCACTGAGCAGAATACATCTTAAATTCCTTCTGAACATTCTTATATTTGTGCAAATTTTAGAAGCTATGTCGTAGCGTATTCAAAAGCATATTAAATGAACCAGATGTTACAACTGTGCAGGTGTGGAAATGATTCGCTATAATGTGGAAGAGATAAAAGCACTTTTTTCTTCCCTTGTGCTTGAAGTCCAGTTGGCTCTCCAGTCCCAGAGTGATATCAGCAATGTGAGGGACTTTCTAATCACCTTCTTTGAGTGCGATTTTCCTGAGACATCCGATATGAAGAAATTATTTGCCGCTATCACCCTCAAACATCTGTGGGATTATCATCATTACAGCCCTTTAGAACAACTGATCAACAAGTTTCTACCAAATGACCAAGAAGTGGGGAGCCTTATGAAAGCGTACAAGGCCCGTCTCTCTGGATTCTACCTCACAACAAAGCTCATTGATTATATCGAGTACCAGAATTTATCTGCTGATGATTCTGATGAGGAATATGATCAACCCTCTCCAAAGCTCACCCCAAAGCAATACAAGAAGATCAAGGTGGTGCTTCAACTTGAGCGAAAGATATCGCAGGTTTCGTTAGACTACGTTGTGAAGCTGTGGCAGTCTTTTGCTGAGGAGTACGAGATTCCCTCTCTGACGGCAGTCATTGATAGGATAGTAGCGGGGAGCCTGGAGATAACATGGACAGTGCCACAACACATTGCCGATGCCATCCTTCCAAGGTCAAAGTTCTTCCGAAGCCATGGGATAGTCCTTGTCTTAATTGATGACATCATCATCTATGACAAGGAACAAATAGTAAGTACAACATTATTGTATTCGGTTAATAAAACGAGAAATTTTTTTGATCATTGTATTGGCATTAGATAAAAGTTGATAGTAAAAACTACGTGGCTATTTCCATTATGTATATCCATAGGCTACTAAAGAGAAGAGATTTCTTAAGCTGTGTTATGATGGCACTGCAGACATCAGAGATTTCTCGTCTCTCCTAGCCCAGGGGGTGGACCCTGATATCTATGACCAAGTAGGTGCCACATGCATGGTAATAGACAAGTATCTGTGTTGGCATGATCTGGTGTCTTGTTCTGTATGTTAGCATGGTCAGCATCCCCTCTGGCACATCAGCTATCATGGGAGACAAGATCTGGTTGAATTATTCCTCAAGTATCATGCAGATATTGACATGGCAATGAAGGTGAGATACATATAAAATAATTAGTTTACCCATCACACAAAAAAATGTATATTTGTGGTAGAATTAGATATTGTCTTTCATTGTCCTGTACAGGATGACTTTGGGGAAACAGCTTTGGCGGCGGCAGTGCGCAAAGGTCATCTCCATGTTGCTGAGATTTTAGTGAAGAATGGGGCAGATGTGAATTACAGAGATAACGTACGTGAGAGTGGTGATCCCTGCAACACATGTATGCAGCATGTGCTGTTCATAGCTGACATGCATGTTGTGGTTCATCCCTTTGATGCTAATAAAATATTCTCTGTGTCTTAGTCATAGATTTCCATTGATTTTGTACGTATTGTGTTTTGGGTTTTCCTATGAGGATAACGTTTGCCAGCACTAGCTAGTTTATGTCATAGTGAGGGAGTGGTCATTGTTCAGCTCCCTAGCTCTCCCCACTGCTCACATTCAATCACTGTCCACTAGTGGCTCACTCTACAACTCTCTCCTTCACATGCTACAGAAAGGACGGTCAATTCTTTGGATAGCAAGCTATAAAGGATATACTGAAATAGTTCTTCTGCTCCTGCGTCACCACGCTGCAGTGGATCTGCCAAATGATGTGAGACACAGTAACACCTATGTACACAGTAGACATTGATACTTGTACCTGTTATAGCTAGTCATTGCTAGTCATTGACACTAGGATGCCTCTTTGGTCACAGATTAGCAACAGCATGATTGAGAATAATATTATTGTCTCATAGCCATTAAACTTGTGGCAAAGGGCAATTATTGATATCGTCATAATAATTATTAGTCTATGATAGCACCTGTCCAATATTGCTTAATAAAATTCATACAGAATGACTTGGGAAATACTAGCTATGTGCACCTGCCCAATATTCTAATTATACAGGATGACTTTGGGGACACAGCTTTGGTGATGGCAGTGAACGAAGGCCATCTCCATGTTGCTGAGATTTTAGTGGAGAATGGGGCAGATGTTAACTACAGGAATAAGGTGAGAGCATTGATCCCTGTAACACAAGTATGCATAATGCATATATTATGTCCAATGATAAGGCATGGTATTATGGTGAACCAGTGGGATGTGAGTATCAAACATGCAGCATATGCTGTTCATAGCAGACATGCATACGTCATGGTTCCTCCGTTTGATATGACACTAATAAAATTCTCCCTGTGTCCTAGTCATAGATTACCTGTGTTTTCATAGTGAGGGAGTAGTTGTTCAGTCTTCCCACTGCTCATATTCAATCACTGTCCACTAGTGTCTCACTCTAAAACTCTCTCCTCTACATGCTACAGCAAGGGCTATCAATTCTTGGCTATGCCAGCTTTGAAGGACGTACTGAAATAGTTCTTCTGCTCCTGCGTCACCACGCTGCAGTGGATCTGCCTACTGATGTGAGACACAGTAACACTAGTAGACATTGATGCTTGTACCATAGAATCCCACGATTATGCCCCCCCCCCCTTTGTGCATGCTAGAATTGGGCAAAAATGGGGAGGGGTTTATATGCGGAATCCTTTCATTTCCGTGTGATGACCATTATCGACCGTCAAATGCCATGTGGGCACGTGATCTCTGTGCTTTCTCTGGCTGTTTGATGAATAAAACTCGAGAAAATCAACAAAATAAGCATAATATGACACAAGTAGCTAGTTTGCTAGCTCTAGCTACTGTTTTGACGGGTTTATGGGCTCTAAATATCTACATTTTACAATCAGGGAGGTTGGCTTCTATGCGCGACAAAACTACCTATGCAGGAACTCGAGCTAAAAGTGCAGGGGGCTTATGCACGAGGGTGGGGAGCATAATTGCAGGATTCTGTAGTACTTGCTCTAGTCATTGACAGTAGGATGCCTATGATATCATCTTTGGTCACGAGCAGCAACAGTATGGGATATGGGGAAAGCTGAGCACTAATTTAATGAATACTGATCTCCTAGAGCAATTCAAGAAGATTTGTGGCAATTCCATAACTAAATTTTGTTATTGCTTATTATTATGTCTAAAGTGTACATGTGTATGCTCCACATGTTGTGAGTGGGTGGAGTTGTAGTTGGTGAGCCTTCAGATTTCCATATGCAACTTGCTCATTGTTGTATTGTCTTAACTCATGCAGGATGAACGTGGAGAAACAGCCCTGTTTTCTGCCTGCGAGGAAGGTTATTATGATCCAGCAGCTCTACTCATTGACCATGGGGCTGATGTGAACTACCTTAGTAAGGTGAGACCATCACATGTCCATGGTCAACTTGGTAGAATGGTGTGCTCAGTTTAGAGCAAGGTGGGGCTTCGCATGGCCGTCATAGTGTGTGGGTCATTGATGCATATAGAAATTGTGGCTCAATAATATTATTTAGAGCAAGATGACTCTGTTTTACTTTGTGTATTATAGTGGCATCTCCCTATTGTGGATAAAAATTTAATATCCTGATTAGTGTGGTGCCCCCATTTTAGGGGATAATTTTGTACACCGCTCTATCTAGTTTGGAGCCCATGTAGACAGTGTCTGAACAAAGAGGTGTCCTTATTTCAGTGTGTGTCCTTGTACAGGAGTGTCACTGTATACGTAGTACATGCAGTGGGAGGGGTTTGTTGGATTTGCCTTACCCTGGATATGTTTCTGATGCAGGAAGGGATCACACCAATGTACTTTGCTGCCCTGTACAACCACCCGAGGCTAGTGGAGCTGCTCCTGGCCCATGGGGCGGACATCAACAAGGTAATCTCAAGCTTGTATGTAGATAGATTCATCATTCTTGGAGGTCATGTGACACTCCACTGTTTTCCCTCTCTATAGGGAGAACAGTCCCCCCTATATGTCTCCTGTCTTGTAGGCAATATTGAGATGGTTCAGCTGCTGGTTCATCATCATGCAGCCATCGACCAGCCAACTGATGTGAGTATAATGCACTATAATTATACAAATATCAGTTTATTTACTGTGTATTGTTGACTGAATCCCCAGCATACTCAGTGTTATTCACATCTTCATTATTGTCATGTTCACCACAGGAAGTGTATGCTGCTACTCCACTGATTGCTGCTTCTGATGAAAATCACATTGAGGTGGCAAGATTCCTAGTTGAATGTGGGGCAAGCATTGATTACCAGAATAAGGTTTTTGATATCCACTTTTTGTTTTCTAATTGCTTATTATGCTACATTTTTGTATTCCTCCACAGAACGGCTACTCAGCTCTTCAAGTTGCATGTGACCATGGCAACACTGATATTGTGAAATTACTAATCCAATCCAAAGCAAACATTGAACTCAAGAATAAAGTTGGTTTTATCTTAAAATAATTATACATCATTTATTTAACATAATACAGGAAGGCAGAACCGGACTAATGATAGCTTCCTGGAGAAGCCATTCATTGATAGTGGCAGAGCTGGTCAGAGCTGGGGCTCAAATTGATGCCCAGGACCAGGTATACATGTAACCATGACATTGTGGTTTCTTGATTACTTGTATAATCATGTGCCTCCTTGTTGGAAGCACCCCATGAATATCGGCATAAGCTTCAGAAGTAAAAAAAAAATAACTCGTGTATGGACCTGGGCTGAAGGGGGGGAGGGGGGATAAGAATTGATTATGATGTTTACATGTTCTATACAATCACTCTGACAGTAAGTTTTGCTTATAGAATGGATTGACAGCGTATGATATTGCTAGCAGTGAGTCTCATACAGCAGTGTGTCAGCTATTGGAACAGTATGGTTACAAGGTATAGTGTTATATAATATTATTATAGCTAACTAACATGATTATTATGGTCCCATTAATAAAAACATTGTTTTATCCCACAGCCGAGTCATCTTGCGCCAGCCCCTCTCCAGTCAACCAGCCAGCAACATGATCCCATCACAAGCTTACAGACTTTCAGGGATATCGTGGAGCATGGGTCTGAACTGTCTGATACTCCTAAACATCAAGAAAGTGATACTGCTCCATAACAACACTCGCATGATAAAACTGCATCATAGAATAGAATTTTATACAATTGTCATAGCCCTGTCAACAGTGCATGTGTACATGATATGACCTGTGTATTCATTTTCTCATAAAAATATTTTGATAATATTATTATTGATGATAATGTTGATTGATGATACAGGAATGGGATATAGCCACAAATTGCATAATTATTAGACAACATACCAATACTGATAGCATAGTCGGTATCAATGATAGGTAACATTATTGAATTTAATTTCTGTTTGGCCCTTAAGCTTCATAATTATAATTATAATATCCTATGGCCAGTTGTATACATATTCTACAAATTCATGTGACATCAAATTTTGTATAGACATGACTGTACTTTATGAACATTATAATATTGTATTATTATTGTAGGTCCCCACTTTTAGTAGATCAGACAGAAGTACAAATTAAAGTAATTATAGTGTTAAGATAGAGTATTATCAGCTTGGTTTAATGATCACTATAGAGTCACCAACATCATGAATGATCATGAGATCAGTGGCAAGTTGATTACATAATAATAAATAATTATTATTCGAAATTAGGGTTCATGTCGTAGAGTTATGGTAGAATTCACTGCCACGGATTATAAACTTACCAACGTTTAAGTTCGTTGAACTGAGAGCTCCTGGCACCACTCACACTCTTGCAAAAATTTTTGACTGTCTTGAACTGTAGTGGAGTAGTTGCGTGCACAGCTCCAGCAGTTTCGTATGAATTGGTGGTGATGCTGATCTAGCCAGCCCCTCCCACTATTTAGCGAAGGGGCTGCCTTTCCACACGCCGCACGCATGCGCATTGTGATCATACGGGGCTCCCCCTGCTCCCTCGGGGGTATAGAAAGATGTCGAATCTAGCGATTGCCATCGCGACCACGAGCTCGGACGACCTGAAGGAAACGAGCGATCATGACAGTGAAAAAGGTAAAGAATGAATTTAATTTAGCTAGGATCTTTCATAAAAATGCATCTAAATTTGATTATGGTATTAAAATTATAGCAATTTATATTATAGTCTGGTGCTCAGCCCCCTTCATGCACGCGCGAGAAAGGGTCTGGTCAAAAGGGTCGCACTTCCTTGTCCTCAAGGTAGGTTGCAGAACCGTGATCATATGACATTTGTGGAATAGTAATTATGTGTGGTCCGTTCATATGCGTGCCCACTCGGCCTTATGCACACGGTACGGAAGTGGTGGTTAGTTTCTATTTTACACACACCAGAATTGTCGATTATTGCATTCCAGCCAGACACGTTAGTGTGACCCTTTGACCAGACCCTTTTGGGTAGGAGGGGTCATTGCAGTAGAGCAACTGATCCAATCAAGACATTGTATGCTTTACGAAAGAGCAACTGCCTTGTGCACCCATTATACAGATTTTATGGCACATGATAAGTGCACAATACACTAGGTATGCACTGACGGCAGCGAAGAAAGGAATTATGATAACAGTACACATGGGTACTTGCCCAGGAAACCACGGTGCATTAACTGCAGTATTGTGACCACATACACTTGGTAATGGAATTCCTTTATGGTAGTATCAAATTACTCCAACAGCTCTTGGGGGAGGATTCTCTCGTTTTTTAAATACCTCCAAAAGATCACCACAGCTAGTGGCATCCATACGATCAGTATATAGTATTATTGGAACTACCAGTTATCACCATCCTTACCTTAACTAACACTAGGCAGGCTTACTCTTGGCACTTCTAAATAATTTTTCAGCTGGGTCCAAGCAAACAAAGGTGACTATACAACACATGCAGGTGGATGCATAAAGATAACGAATGTTTATAATAATGTAGCATTTCTGAACTGAAAGTAGTATTAACAGTGTACTAGGTACTATTCCATGTCGACAATTATTTATGTACAAGTACTGGTATACATGTTACTATCCACGGTAATGTAATAAAAGTGCACACTGTGGGATAACACCTTCTTATTCTACACACAGAAACTGAAGCACTTCTCTCCACCGTTGACAGCAAGACTCTTAGTAAGATCATTGTTGTACACATCTAAACACTAATTCATCTCCCCTCTCTCATCCCCTTCTGTGTGCATGCACACATGCATAGTATCACACACATGCAAGGTTATTTCGGGTGGGAGGAGGGGGCAGGGAGTGCTTTCATCCCTCCATGGAATTGATATAAACCGATTACACAACACATGCCTTGAGGTGTGCATGGATTATGCACTCGTCTACGATGGACGCCTATATTATGCACTTGCACTAAATAATTACTGTGGTACAAGGTCATGTATATAGCCTCACCATATGCATATTATCGCCATAGTAGATTAGTTTTGGCTTGGTATCCTGTCTGTGGTTATACTGGAAACACCTCCCCCCAGTATGGCTTTGAGGTCGCTTATGAAAGGATTCTAACGAAGTTACATGATATAGAGATGGAGAATGGCTGTGGTTGACTGAGCGCTCAAGTGGCGACGTTTTCTACCACAGTTCTGATAGTAGAGCCATATAGCTGAGCATGCAGCTAGACTAGATATAAATGTAGTGGGATAAAGAGTTCTGTTTACTATGGATGGGTTTGAGATGGTGACAGTTTGGAGGTACATGTAAGTAAGCTTTCTAGCTAGAAATAGCATAATATGTAGCAAAATGACTGGATGCAAAGACTGTACAACATATAAGGAAAAATAATAGCTATGACAACTGTTCTAGGATGCTGTTTGATGATAATTAATTATCTAGTACACTAATTCTATTTCATCAAGTATGGGTATGTCATCCATAATCCGTGTGTAACCGGGTAATGTGGGGGTTGCCACCCCTGACCCCTCTATAGCAGAAATACCCCCTGCACGTGTGTACAGACCCCCTCTCCTCTACAGCGGAGGATGACTGGAATATTGTGTCTGTTGAGTGTGGCTTACTAGCTGCCAAGTGGGAGCAGCTCAGTGCCTGTCTTGGTCTTGCTAAAGCCGACATTGATAGGATAAGGAAAAACCATCCCAGGGACATCACTGGATGCTGGAGTGAGGCTCTCAGCCAGTGGATTAAGCAGAACTACTCTACTCAGCGATTTGGTTTACCGTCGTGGAGGTCTCTACTAAAAGCAGTGGCTACAGTGGACAGATGTCTCTGCAAGGAGCTGGCTGCTAAACATCCATTAGGTATAACTTCATAAGAATGATACAAATTGATTTGATAGTAGGAGTTGACTTTTTTGTTGGAATAGAGTTTACAAAAACAGTAATTGATCACGTCCCTGTAACAAACTCACCTTTTAAAGTGAGGAAAACTGAATTCATCGGCTATCATCACCACCTGTGTGAGTTTTTTCTTCAGTTTTCAGAAAAATTTCAGATTTCAGATACAATAATATAGTAACACACCTAGCTTAGTGGGTAGGTGATCTTTAGGTTGAGCGCACCAATCTAGCCATCTAAATAATGATCGCTCACCTGCATGTAAAAGCGAATAGTTTATAACAATAATTTAAAACTGAGAATTTTGTTTGTTCAGCTTAGTAATTATTATGTTATTTGTTGTATGAAGCAATTATATATTATTTATCCGTTCAGATTTACTACAAGTACCTTCTGCTGTTATCAGCCCTGAGACAAGACAACAAAGTCAGTTTATGATTAGCATAGAATGTTGCATACACCTAAATTTTTGTGATTCTTCTAAAAATCAGCACTCTTTACTTTCAACACACCATTTCTAGTATTAGTCAGTGGCTATAGGCATAAAAGCACCAGTGGAATAATATTATTTAATTTACGGTAGTTACTTTTAAGATAATTGGTGAGGCTTGAGCATAATCATTAAATTTTATTTGTTTGCTTCAATTATTGAAAGGTAGCTATTATTATGTATTCATCGTTCAGGTTTAACAAAAGCACTGAAACAGTGCTAGTAGTAGATACTCATGGGAAATGGGAGCTAGCCATTGGTGAGCTATTGCTATGTATATATCCACTCTCAAGAACCTCGGGGATGTTAACTTAATAATGTGTTAGCCGGCATATAAAGTAATATTGCAACTGTGCAGGCATGGAAATGATTCGCTCTAATGTGGAAGAAATAAAAGCAATTTTTTCCTCTCTTGTACTTGAAGTCCAGTCAGCTCTCCAGTCTCAGAGTGATGTCAGCAATGTGAGGCACTTTCTGATCACCTTCTTCAAGTGCAATCTTCCTGAGACATCCGATGTGAAGAAATTATTCACTACTATCACCCTCAATGATCTGTGGAATTATCATCATTTCAGTCCTTTGGAGCGACTGGTCAACAAGTTTCTACCGAATGACCAAGAAGTGGGGAGCCTTATGAAAGCGTACAAGGCCTGTCTCTCTGGATTCTACCTCACAATAAAACTTATTGATTATATCGAGTACCAGAATTTATCTGCGGATGATTCTGATGAGGAATGTGATCAACCCTATCCAAAGCTCACCCCAAAGCAATACAAGAAGATCAAGGTGGTGCTTCAACTTGAGCGAAAGATATCACAGGTTTCGTTAGACTATGTTGTGAAGCTATGGCAGTCTTTTGCTGAGGAGTACGAGATTCCCTCTCTGACGGCAGTCATCGATAGGATAGTTGCTGGCAGTCTGGAGATAACATGGACAGTGCCACAACACATTGCCGACGCCATCCTTCCAAGGTCAAAGTTCTTCCGAAGCCATGGGATAGTTCTCGTCTCTATTGATGATGTCATCATCTATGACAAGAAACAAATGGTGAGTACAATATCATTTTACTTGGCTGATGTAATGAGAAATTTCGAGAGGAATACTATAGATCAGCGGGTTTTAGGAAAATTGTGTCAAGTGCTGTATTAGCATTAATAAATGCTAGATGAAAATAATGCGGCAGAGCTGCTACATGTACATGTTTAATTCCATTTTCTATATCACAGGCTGCTAAAGAGGAAAGATTTTTGAAGCTCTGTTATGATGGCACTGCAGATATCAGAGATTTCTCGTCTCTCTTAGCCGAAGGGGTGGACCCCGGCATCTATGACCAAGTACATGTAAGTGCCACTGCATGGCAATAGATAGGTATCTGACATGATCTGATGTCTTGTTTTACATGCTAGCATGGCATCCATCCCCTCTGTTATGTCAGCTATCATGGGAGACAAGACCTGGTTGAATTATTTCTCGAGTATCATGCTGATATTGACATGGTAACAAAGGTGAGACAAAGCATATAATGTATTAGTTTTACCCATCATAGAAAAAACATTTGTGATAGAATTAGCTACTGTCTTTCATTGTCTTGTACAGGATGACTTCGGGGACACAGCTTTGGTGACGGCAGTGAATAGAGGTCATCTCCATGTTGCTGAGATTTTAGTGGAGAATGGGGCAGATGTGAACTACAGAAATATGGTGAGAGCATTGATCCCTGTAACACACAAGTATGCATAATGTGGCCAGTGATAAGGCATGGTATTATGGTGAACCAGTGGGATGTGCAAGGCATGAGCAATGAATATGCAGCATGTGCTGCTCATATACATAATATTGTGGTTCCTCCCTTTGCCTCTGTGTCCTAGTCATAGATTTCAACTGGTCACTTTTGTATGTACTGTGTTTTTGATTTTCCTGTGAGGACAACTTTTGCCAGCACTAGCTAGTTTATGTCATAGTGAGGGAGTGGTCGTTGTTCAGCTTCCTAACTCTCTCCACTGCTCACATTCAATCACTGTCCACTAGTGTCTCACTCTAAAACTCTCTCCTTCACATGCTACAGAAAGGACAGTCAGTTCTTTCGAAAGCAAGCTTTGGAGGATATACTGAAGTAGTTCTTCTACTCCTGCATCACCATGCTGCAGTGGATCTGCCAAATGATGTGAGACATAGTAACACCTATGTACATGTACACAGTAGCCATTGATACTTGTACTTGCTATAGTCATTGCTACGTAGTCATTGACAGTGAGAAGCACCTTTGGTCACAGATTAGCAACACCATGATTGAGAATATTATTGTCTCATAGGACAATTATTTACATCGTCATAATATTAGCTCCCGTCTGAGCCGCATGCGCATTGCTTACGCATGATGCATGTACTTCACATTTGGTGGTGGCCCTAGCTCCCTTGACCTAGTTCTTAAATACTTTTCCTCAACACATGCAGACATGCCCTTGCAAACACCCTAGACATGCACTCATGTTAGCTTACAGCCATACTGTCTAGAGACGCATTGACAGTTGTATACACAACACCCTACAAGACAACCCAGGTTTCAATGCATCAAGTTTACACACCGACGGGAGCTTATTTTCTATCTACCGTAATTCGCGAATATTTCGTGTCTAAAATATTTCATGCGATAAAATTTCGCGTTAAATAATTTTCGGACAAACGACCCTGTACCGCATTGTCGTTAATATTGTGTATGTATTTCGTGCGTTTAATTTTCGCACAAGCCATGCTGTCCGAAAATATTTTAACATCGAAATATTCGCGATTTACGGTAATTCGTTGCACTCAAGCGAGAGAAAATATATCACACAGCCCATGATAGCACCTGTCCAATGTTGCTTATTCAAATTCATACAGAATGACTTGGGAAATATTATGTACACCTGTCCAATATTCTAATTATGCAGAATGACTTCGGGGAGACAGCTTTGGTGGCTGCAGTGAGTGAAGGTCATCTCCAGGTTGCTGAGATTTTAGTGAAGAATGGGGCAGATGTGAACTACAGAAATAAGGTAAGAGCGTTTGATCCCTGTAACACAAGTATATATGCATAATGTGGCCACATGGTATTATAGTGAACCTGTCCATAACAGACATGCATACGTCATGGTTCCTCCCTTTGATGCTAATAAAATACTCTCCCTATAACCTAGTCATAGATATCCATTGATAACTGGTGAGTTTTCCTAGCCCGTTGCTATGTGATTGCTAAGGTATACAAGGTACTGTATATAATATGTGATACTGTCCCTCCTTGTAGGGCTCATATCCATATGTTTACTACTATACAGGCCAGGGCAAACTTTATTCAGTTCTTGAGGGCTATAACATGTTTATTGTATCCATGGAAACAGTGGGCTAGAAAACAGTTATTGACTAACTCATGAGCAGTATAGAAGCACAAATCCCAAGGGCAAAGGCGTACGTACAGTGTTTTGGGTTTTCCTGTGAGGATAACTTTTGCCAGCACTTGCTAGTTTATGTCTTAGTAGGAGAGTGGTCATTGTTCAGCTCCCTAGCCAGTGGCGGATTCAGGGTGGTTCCTAGGGTTCCATGGAACCCCCCTTGGGCTGCACCTAGCACTAAGAAGTACTGATGATAGACTATGAAGTACTGGGTAGGCTAAATGGAACCCCCCTCTCTGTCTACAGAACTAAGAAAACTACTGCTATGGCTCACCTTAGCATGCTTTAGCAGAAAATCGTTCAAAAACAGATCGATTGGACTATTTGGACTCTCAAAAGCGATGGAATGGGCGTGGTTTTGCCCAAAGTGGGCGTGGCTTCACAAGTTCACTCGAAGTGGGCGTGGCTTTAAAATTTTGCGCACGCTTCGTGCGCAACTGTGCTATTGCAACCCCCCTTCAGGAAATCCTGGATCCACCACTGCTAGCTCTACCCACTGCTCACATTCAATCACTATCCGTGGCACTAGTGTCTCACTCTAATACTCTTTCCTTCACATGCTGCAGAAAGGACAGTCAGTTCTTTACCATGCCTGCTACTTAGGACACACTCAGATTGTTCTTTTGCTCCTGCATCACCATGCTGCAGTGGATGTGCCAAATGATGTGAGACATACTAACACTATGTACACAGTAGACATTGATACTTGTACTTGCTATAGTCATTGCTATAGTCATTGACAGTAGGATGCCTATCTGAATGTCATCTTTGTTCACACATTTGTAGCTCCAACAGTAACAACATGGTTGCTTGAAAAAGTGGGCAATAGTGTAATGATTACTGATCTCCCAGAGCAATTCAATTCCATTATTAAATTGTTACGTCCAAGTGTACATGAGTGTGCTCCACACGTTGTGAGTGGGTGGAGTTGTAGTTGGTCATCCTTCAGATTTCCATATGAAACTTGCTCATTTGTGTTGTAGCTATTGTCTCAACTCATGCAGGATGAACGTGGAGCAACAGCCCTGTTTGCCGCCTGCCAGGAAGGTCATTATGATCCAGCAGCTCTACTCATCAACCATGGGGCTGATGTGAACTACCTTAGTAAGGTGAGACCATCGCATGTCTATGATCAACATGGTAGAATGGTGTGCTCAGTTTAGAGTAAGATGGGGCTTCTCTATAATTATGTATATGGCCATCATAGTGTGTGCATGGGTCATTGATGCATGTTGAAATAGTGGGCTCAATTTAGAGCAACGTGACTCTGTTTTACATACATGCATTACTGTGCATGGAACCTCTCTATTGTGGTCACGTCACTCCTGGGACAGCTGAAAATGTCCTGATTAGTGATGTAGCTACCCTCATAATTTTGTACACCACTCTATCTGGCTCGGAGCTTAAGAGACTGTTTTCCTATATGTATTCCAGTATGTCCACTGTAGTACATGTAGTGGGAGGGATTTGTTGGATTTGCCTTACCCTGAATATATTTCTGATGCAGGAAGGGGTAACACCAATGTACTTTGCTGCCCAGTACAGCCACCCGAGGCTAGTGGAGCTGCTCCTGGCCCATGGGGCGGACATCAACAAGGTACAGCACTGTGTAATGTAAAGGTGTATGCAGTGAAACTGCACATCTCAAGCTAGCATGTGGATAGCTTAATCATTCTTGGAGGTCATGTGACACTCCACTGTTCTCTCTCTCTATAGGGCGTACAGTCCCCTCTATATACCTCCAGTCAGGTAGGCAACATGGAGATGGTCCACCTGCTGGTTCATCATCATGCAGCCATCGACCAGCCGTGTGATGTGAGTATAATGCACTATTATACAATAGCACTAATATCAGTTTTTTTTGCTTTGTATTGTTGATTGAATCCCCAGCATAGTCAGTGTTATTCACATCTTCACTGTTATCATGTTCATGCACCACAGGATGACTATGCTGCTACTCCACTGATTGTTGCTTCTGTCAGGAATCACATTGAGGTGGCAAGATTCCTAGTTGAACATGGGGCAAGCATTAATTATCAGAATCAGGTTTTTTTTAATAATCACTTCTTGTTTTCTAATATGCTTATTACCACACTCTTTTATTCCTCCACAGTATGGAAACTCAGCTCTTCAAGTTGCATGTGACAGTGGCAGCACAGATATCGTGAAATTACTAATCCGATCCAACGCAAATGTTGAACTCAAGAATAAAGTTAGTTTTATTTTCATAAAATTAATAATTATACATCATTCATTATTATTATAACATCGTACAGGAAGGCAGAACAGGAGTAATGGTTGCTGCCTGGGGAGGTCATTCATCGATAGTGGCAGAGCTGGTCAGAGCTGGGGCTCAAATTGATGCCCAGGACCAGGTATATAACCTGTATGCATTATTATGTTTGGTTTCTTGGTAACCCAAGATTTATTATATGCGTATGTACCTCCTTGGAAGCGGTGAATATCGGCATGAAGCTTCAAAAGTATAATTGGGGCGAGCCGAAGCGAGCCCCACACAAGTGATGTCAATCGAGATTTTCCGTTTGTATAATATATATATCTGCCGTACATCCGTCATTCCGTGTATACCTGTCTTCTATTTCAACGATATACAATACTTCTTCCGTTACGCGCATGCACATACGACGTAGGGGACACGGGAGCACCGAGGGACTAAAAAAAAAAGAAAGACTGAGAAAACGCAGAAACAGAATGTTCAAAAGGGGAGCTGCAAAGACTCAGACGGAGAGGGGCAAGGCTACAAAGAATAATTATGTCGTTCTAGGCATGCAGAGCGAAATATTTCCAGTAGCTACAGCCGGATGGTCCCTGTGAGACTCCAAATTCAAGGCCCTAGAAAACAAGTGACTGTTGCTAGCAAAATGACCATCGATACGAGGCTACACTGAACTATGAGACCATGCACTATCCAAGTAGCTGGAGACACATTCTGACCATAGTTTCCACTCCCTCGAGTCGATCATAAATTTCGATCTGTATATAGACCAAAATAAAATCATTTGTACACCACTTGTGTGGGGTTCACGGAGGCTCGCCCCATTGATGTTAAAACATCGTCTGTAGTAATTATGGAAATCAAGACTAATCCATAGGCCTGGGCTGGACTGGGGAATTATTATGATGTTTATGTGGTCTTATCCAATCACATCTGACATTATGTTTACTTATAGAATGGATTGACGGCGTATGATTTTGCTAGCAGTGAGTCTCATGCAGCAGTGTGTCAGCTATTGGAGCAGTATGGTTACAAGGTATAGCTAACTAATAATATTATTATGATTGTTATGGTGCCATTAATAATAATTATTACTACTGGTTTGTCCCACAGCCAATTCACCCTGTGCCAGCCCCTCTCCAGTCAACTAGCCACCATCATGACCAAATTACAAGCTTACAGACTTTCAGGGATATCCTGGAGCATGGGTCTAAACTGTCTGATACTCCTAAACATCAAGAAAGTGATACTACTCCACAACAACATTCGCATGATGAATTGGATAAAACTGCATCATAGAATAGTTAGTATATTATTATTATTATTATTATGTGTAACAGCCCTGTACATGACATGACATTGTGTATTTGTTTTCTCATAATTAAATTGATTGTATTGACTGATGATACAGGGATGGGATATAGCTACCCACAAATAATAATGCATGCATAATAATAATTACACACCATACTATTAATATTAATAACAATAAGTAATAATATGTATGCATTATAATTACTGGTGGATTATTATTATTGAATGAATGAAAGGATTAATCGCATCCCTAGTAGCGTCATTGTATATTATGGTAAAGGGTCACTATGCATGTAAGTAACATACTTAAAATTTAATTATGCAGTGTTACGTAATCATCAAATGCTTTAAAGTGCATGGCATAACTTGTGTCACGTCACATAGGAAATGATGTCACATTATTACCATTAATTACATTCTTTACTATGTATTTAAGCTTATGTACTTCCTTAAATGAGACAGTCTGCTCTTGTGCTGTGATTCTAGTTGATTGTACTGGGATAGCTAGCACTGGGGTTGGCTCGCACGGTTGCATGCCGTTACACTTGAAAAAAAAAACGGATGACAGACTTTAAAATAATTAATAGAACCATTTTCCATAATTATTTACCTGTATCTGTGCCAAATTTCATGATTCGATACCCTTACGATTCGATATTCTTACTGTTTCATTGTAATGAACTTGAACATGTTACACTGTTCTAGATCTATGAACGGACAAGCTATTATAGAACTTGATGTCCATAATAATAATATTATAGCCTATATAGATAGTTATTGTGATTATTGAATTCGAATTTAAAATTTCTGTTAGACAACTCGATTCTTGATTGGCCCTTCACAATAACTATTCTTTGGCCAGTTGTTCATATCACGTAATAGATATTATTTTTATCAGCTTGGTTTAATACATAATCAGAGCAACCAACATCACAAAATTTAATGAGATCAGTGGCAAATTGATCACATAATAATAATATTGTGATACCCCACCATTAGTCCCGAGGAAATTGCCACCACTTGTACTTGTCCCAGGAAAATTGCCACCACTTGTACTTGCTCCAGGAAAATTGTCAAATAGGAGGCACTGGCCGGCCATATTACCACTTGACAGTCCATCTGACGATTCGACAGTGACTTCACTGCTGCAAGCATGGATAGCATCACCTCCTGAGCCAGCAGTGTTGTCAGAAAAGGAAGCTCCAGAGATCGTCAGTGCACTATTAACAGTGGAAATTGCACCCCCTCCAGTGACTGCAGAGTTCTGTCTAAAAGTGCCGACAGATGCAGAATCAAAGTCTGATATTATTGAGATGCCATGGATTGTAAAATTACCAACGTTCATGATCAAGCTTGTAGAACTGAGAGCTCCACTGCTCACTGTACGTTGCAAATTTTCAGTAAAGATACATGTACTATCTTGAACCGTAGCAGAGTAGTCAATGTGCATAGCTCCATCTGCACCACTATTTTGTATGAATTTAATTAAATAGCATAGCTAACTGTTTTTGGAATTTCCCTGAAAGAATATAAACTGTTCCTGATGCAAATTCATCATTGAGCTATTCCATTAATTTTATTGATGATACACCACTGTTGAGGAACAATCTGGGCATTTTGATATTATTTTATTACACCAGCTTAATTGGACTAACTCCACCAGTTGATAGAGCACCACACCTGTGTCTAGTGTCTCCATGAAGCACTGAGGAGATGCTGAGCTCCACTCTTCTCCCAGCCCCTCCCACAATTTAGCGAAGGGGTGGGGCTGGCGTTCACGAACGCACAAGCCACACCCATACTGAGCATACACATTGTGATCACACGGGGCACCCCTCGACGATCTGCGATCTGAGGATGTCGATTGCCGCCGCCGCCGCCGCCACCAACACGAGCTCGGACGATCTGAAGGAAATGAGCGATCACGACAGTGAAAAAGGTAAGGAATGAGTTTAATATAATTATAGGTCCAGCCACACATAATTTAATATTGCTATTTACTACCATAATCAGTGTAAACATTATGAAGATCCTCGCTATAGACCTAGTCTCGTGCCCAGCCCCCTTCATGCACGAAGGGTCTGGTCAAAAGGGTCACACTTTCTTGTCCTCGAGGTACGTATATTGCGGCCCAATCAGGTGTGATATGACATTTATGGAATGTAATTATGTGCAGTCCGCATGTACATGCGTGCACTTGGCCTTATGCACACGTACAGAAGTGGTGGTTAGTTTCTATTCTATACATACCGGAATTGTCGATTATTGCATTCCAGCCAGATGCGTTAGTGCAATCCTTTGACCAGACCCTTTCTGGGTAGGAGGGGCTGGCCCGCGAGACTAGGCTGGACCTATAATTAAATTGTACACCGAGGTCAGTATGGCAAACTCTCGAGCAATTCTGCACCCTTTGCATCGAGGGACATGTTTGACCGAACATAGTCACGTGATTAAAAACCGTGACAGTTAGCTTGATCATCCCATTGATCCTATCCACAATAAAACCAAGTCATTGCAGTAGAGCAACTGATTCAATTATGTATGCTTCACAAAAGAACAACTGCCTTGTGCAATGATTCCATCTATTATGATTTTATAGCCTCATATCCAGGCCATCCCATATTTTTCAACATTGCACGCGAAAATGTTGAAAAAAATGGGATGGCCTGGATATGAGGCTACCGCACTGTTTGACACAATGTCATGATAAGTGCACAATACACCAGGTATGCACCCAGAGCAACAAAGAATTAGGAGTTGCTGTAGAAGTGCGCATGGGTACTTACCCAGGAAACCACAGTACACCTAGAAGTGCCAGTGGTGTGACCACATACATGTACGTGTAGCTTGGTTAATTTATGCATGTGCATGAGTGAAATACTATCTCAGTAATTAATCCAAGCATGGCTCTTGGGGGGGGGGGGGGGGGGTCTTTAATACATCACCACAGCTAGTGACATCCAGCGGAGCTATCAGCTTCGTATCATCCTTATTTTACCTAACTCTGTGGCACGGTAATTTTTAGCTGGGTGCTATATAGCAGATGAAGGTGACTGTAGGTAGAGAACGGGTGAATGCATAGGGCTAACAGATATTTATAGTAGCGTATAATATTATAGCACTTCTAAACTGCAGATTATATTAACAGTATACTAGGTACTATTCCATGTCAACAGTCTATGTACAAGTACTGGTATACATGTTACTGTCTGTGTCAATGTAGTAAGAAGTGCATACTGTGGGTGAAGGGTGTATGGATTGGATGCGCGTCATGATCACCCCCCAGCGACGTTACTCCTGGCCCCTATAATAATTATTATTATAGCCTACATGCATGTACATGCAGACACTTGGCATTCTGGTCAGTTTATAGAACTCAATTATTCTTATTTCACATACAGAAACTGAAGCACTTCTCTCCACCATCGACAACAAGACTCTTAGTAAGACCAAGACAGCATATCATTAAAGATTGTGTACATCACTAATTCATCTAGCTGCGATAAATGCCAATAATATATCTATAGGCACTCGCCATTATTACTGTTCTACATATGTGTCATCATTTTTCCACAGTAGATTAGTTTTAATTGGCTGTCCATGATAATACTATACCTCCCTCAGTGTGGCTTTCAGGTCGCTTGTCAAAGAATTCCACTAATGAAGTTACAATATTGACTGAGCTCTACCACAGTTACTGAACTGATGGTAGAGCCATATAGCTGAGCTAGTGACTAGGTCTATGTCTACCTATATAACCTCAGTGAGACAAAAGAGTACATGTACTATTGATAGAATTAAGACGGTGATAGTTGAAGGCAAATAAGTCTTTTAGCTAGAAATAGCATAATATGAAATGTACATACGTAGCAAAAATGACTGGATATAATATATAAAGGCTGTATAACATGTGAGTAACAATCGCTATGACAACTGCTGTTTAGTGACAGTTAATTAGCTAGTATTCTAATAATTCTATTTTAGCAACTATGTGTAAAATTATCATCCACAATCCACGTGTAACTGCATGGTTAATATGGGGTTGCCACCCCGGCCCCTGACTACACATTAACCCCCCTCTTTAAAAGAAACAACCCCTGCACGTGTGTACAGACCCCCTCTCCCCCTACAGCGGAGGATGACTGGAATGTTGTGTCTGTTGAGTGTGGCTCACTAGCTGCCAAGTGGGAGCAGCTCAGTGCCTGTCTTGGTCTTGCTAAAGCCGACATTGATAGGATAAGGGAAAGCTGTCCCAGGGACATCGCTGGATGCTGGAATGAGGCCCTCAGCCAGTGGATTAAGCAGAACTACTCTACTCAGCGATTTGGTTTACCATCATGGAGGTCTCTACTAAAAGCAGTGGCTACGGTGGACGGACGTCTCTGTATGGAACTGGCTGCTAAACATCCACTAGGTATGACTTCACAAATAAACTGATCCTAGTATTAACTAATTCCCTGGGGTTTGTATTATGCATGAGCATGGCCATAGATTGTGTGCCTATAGTTACTTCTTCGCACACACATTTATTATCAGTACTCATATGAATTTTCAAGTTTTAACTTAGTTTGAAATGCCTAGGTGATGTCTAGATTAAGCATAGCAACCTAGTAGCTATCTGAATAATGATTGCTTACCTGCATGCAATGGCGACAATGCCCTAGTTTATCCTGCTTGATGTTAATTTGACTGTCCAGATTTTAGTATAATTTTTTTTTTTTTTTTTTTTTTTTTTGTATATAACAGTTTATGTCACATGACAACGGATGCACAAATAGCAATATATATGCTAATACAAGTGTACACCCTGACTAATTATTAAAGACAACAGTAAGATTAAGATTAATAAATATGAAGCAATAACTAATATAATTATTATTGTTTGTTCCTTCAGAGATGCTACAAGTACTTTCTGCTGTTGTCCAACCACCAGCCAGCCCTGAGAGGAGACAACAAAGTCAGTTTTTAAATTATGAGAATATTGTTGCATTTCTTCTAAAATTTATAGCACCCCTAATTTTTTATGCCTGTTTCTATGGTTGTTCTACAAGGTTTGAGCATTTTTATTTGTGCTGAATTTTAGAAGCTGTATATACTGTACAGTAACTGTATCAATTAATGTATTCAGTATATGAAGTGAATCAGATGTTACTACTATGCAGGTGTAGAAATGATTCGTTCTAATGTGGAAGAGATAAAAGCACTTTTTTCCTCTCTTGTACTGAAAGTTCAGTTGGCTCTCCAGTCTCAGAATGATATTAGCAATGTGAGGGACTTTCTAATCACCTTCTTCGAGTGCGATTTTCCTGAGACGTCCAATGTGAAGAAATTATTTACCGCTATCACCCTCAAACATCTGTGGGATTATCATCATTACAGCCCTTTGGAGCGACTGATCAACCACTTTCTACCAAATGACCAAGAAGTGAGGAGCCTTATGAAAGCGTACAAGGCCCGTCTCTCTGGATTCTACCTCACAACGAAGCTCATCGATTATATCGAGTACCAGAATTTATCTGCCGATGATTCTGATGAGGAATGTGATCAACCCTCTCCAAAGCTCACCACAAAGCAATACAAGAAGATAAAGGTGGTGCTTCAACTTGAGCGAAAGATTTCACAGATTTCATTAGACTACGTTGTGAAGCTGTGGCAGTCTTTTGCTGAGGAGTACGAGATTCCCTCTCTGACGGCAGTCATTGATAGGATAGTAGAGGGTAGCCTGGAGATAGCATGGATAGTGCCACAGCACATCGCTGACGTCATCCTTCCAAGGTCAAAGTTCTTTCGAAGCCATGGGATAGTCCTCGTCTCTATTGATGATGTCATCATCTATGACAAGGAACAAATAGTAAGTACAATATTATTATATTCTGTTAATAAAACGAGAAATTTTGAGAGTACTTTAGATCATTGAAAGGTGCTGTATTAGCATTAGATAAAAACATAGCAGAGTTGATAGTAAACACTATGTGGCTATCTCCATTATCTATATTCATAGGCTGCTAAAGAGAAGAGATTTTTGGAGCTTTGTTATGATGGCACTGCAGATATCAGAGATTTTTCGTCTCTACTAGTCCAGGCGGTGGACCCTAATATCTATGATGAAGTAGGTGCCGCTGCATATTAGACATAGACAAGTATCTGTGTTGACATGATCTGATGTCTTGTTCTGTATATTAGCATGGCGAGCATCCCCTCTGGCACGTCAGTTATGATGGGAGACAAGACCTGGTTGAATTGTTTCTCAAGTATCATGCTGATATTGACATGGCAACAGAGGTGAGATACATTAAAGTAATCAAGCCATTATGTGTGGTAGAATTAGCTACTCTATTTCTATTTTTCATTGTCTTGTATAGGATAACTTTGGAGAAACAGCTTTGGTGACGGCAGTGAATAAAGGTCATCTCCATATAGCTGAGATTTTAGTGGAGAATGGGGCAGATGTGAACTACAGAAATAAGGTGAGAGCATTGATCCCTGTAACACAAATATGCATAATGTGGCCAATGATAAGGCATGGCAGTGTTCTCCTCAGGCATACATACTAAGGCGTATCAGGCCGATACGCTTCCATTTAGAAGGCATGTCGGCCGATACGCCTTCTTCTTTGCTATACTATTCATATTAGCGCGCGCTTTGGCTATGACTTCCATGTGACTCCAACTCTTCTGGAATGTTGCTGGCATCAATGAGTGAGAAAGCTTCCAGGAGATCCACATCGGGAAAACGATAGGTGATGTGATCAGGCAGTGTTTTCAGATATTTGTCATACACATTCCTCTTGAAGCTTTCCACCTATGAATCACAGTGGAAGCTTTCTCACTCTTTGATGCCAGTAAAAAGTCCAGAAGAGTTGGAGTCACATGGAAGTCATAGCCAAAGTGAGCTACAAGTGCTCATTTGACCACTATGGTCCTCACAGTGTAAGTAATGGTGAAGAAGCTAAATCTGAATTAAAGGTCTTTAATAGTGTTATTGCAGCTAACAGTCAACTTAAGCAGCTGCCACCACGTGAGCTCATGACCCACATTTTGAGTACAACAGAATCCAAGCAATGTTCCCAAACCTTACTAAGTTATCAGCAATTGGTCTTGTTTTGCCAATGTCCACAGTCGATTGTGAGAGAGGCTTTTCTGTACTATCTCGTATCAAAACTGATCTACGCAACCGTCTCTCAAGTAGAATCTTGAATGATCTAATGACTATAACTGTTGAGGGCCCCCCACCAAGTGAATTTCCATACGAACAAGCTAGTGATATCTGGGCGGGAGGAATCGCAGAGTGGATGTTACTGTTTAAATTCTTTTTGTTTCAGAACTATTTTTTTCTTTTTTGTATTGCAGTGTGAAAAAATTTGTAAAATAATACATTTCTACCGAATGTATGTACACCCCCATCCCTATCCACTTCCACAGTGGGCATGCAAGCTATGTCATGCTAATGCATGCCAATATCCCTTCAAACTTTTCTGGGGAGAACACTGCATGGTATTATGGTGAACCCAAGGGCGTAGACACAATTTTTAAAGTGGGGGGGCTTTATGACAACTGCGCGCGAAGCGTGCGAAAATTTTTGATCCTATTGTGTCCAGAACCTTTAAAATCAGTTATTTCCAGCAATTAATTTCCCAAATTTGTTGGCTATTTAACTATGATTACAGTGAATACAACTAGAATTTCATCTAACTTTAATAATCCCATATACAGTACATAAATTATTGCTCAAAAAGTGGGGGGGGGGGGGGGGGGGGGGGGGGGGGGGGGGGGGGCTAAAGCGCCCCCAAGCCCCCACCTATCTACACCCTTGGAACCAGTGGGATGTACAAGGTAGTATAGGAGTAACAAACATGCAGCATGACATTGTGCTGTTCATAGCAGACATGTATATGTCGTGGTTCTTCCCTTTGACGCTAATAAAATTTTCTGTGTCCTAGTCATAGATTTCCATTGATACCTGGTGAATTTTATATAATATGAACCCTTGACCACATCCCCAGTGGCTGCATAGTTCTAATGGTGCATGTGGTAAAGGTCGTCAATACACACATCGATGCCGGGGCCTCAATCGCAGAGATGGAGTCTAAGATCAACTTTCGACTTCGAATTTCGATGCTTCAATCAAAGGAGATGAACTCGACAGCACAGTACAGCTTCCGAACTTCGAATCGGTCGTGGCATGACGCGTGCTATAAATAGCGCAAGGCTAGCTTTATTTATCCACAGGATTACGTCAGCCAAGAGAACGCGTGAAGTTCGGCTGGCATTACTTGTCGGAGAAAGTAGCACTCAGCTTTTAATGTATTCGCTGGATATGTATGTAAGTTAATATATGATTCTGTGGATTTTCAGGTCTCAGAAGTGTTCTGTAAAGGCTCTGAATTTTAGCGCTATGACGACATAGGTTACATCATAATTACAACATAATTACCTAATAACCGCAAAAAAGTAAATTTATACTGGGGATGTAATGAACAACTTAGAGACTACGTCCAGAGTCCCTCACGAATACGCCGCCATAAATTCGAACTAGGACACATCGACAAACTGCGCATGCTCCGTATAGCTACGCGTACAATATTGGGGCGCGCGGCTTGAGCCGGTTGACCTTCACCTGCCATGTGCTCGACTGAATAGGGAAATCCCCTGCCCTGAAAGCGAGCTCGCTAGAGAAAGCGAACTGAGAGAAACGCCAAAAGGATATCATCGGATAGTCCACGATCTCTTCTACGCTAGGTTCGAATTCTGGGTCCCAACAACCTTTCATGAGCGCTAAACATTTTGAAACAGTTTCACAGCAATTACATCATAATTTCATCATAGGTTTCATCATTATTCATCATAATTACCTCATCGCGAGGCCGAATCGATTTGTTAATTGGGACTCTGGACGTAACTAGAGCTCTATATAGAGCACATACCCCGCGCGCCCTGTAGCCACTCTAGCGTAGTATTGCAATACTATGAGGCACACATGTAGCGGTTTCATGACGTGACGACCCTTTACAACACAGTGCTTGAGCATGCGCAGTCGCATCCGCATACTAAAAGAGTGGGTGTGGTCGATAAACCACAGGCATGCTGAACAGAAAATGCACGATTTGTAGAACTAGTAAGCTTTTTCGAGAAATTCGAAGCGCGTACAAACCATTTTTTCACCGATATCTACCGATTGGTTGTGCTTATAGCACGCACAGACGCCTAGAACTCGAGATCTGGCGATTTTCGTGCCGACGACGACAACGACAACAACAGACATACAAACCGATTGCTTTACTGTATTTTGGGTTTCCTCCTGTGAGGACAACTTTTGCCAGCAATAGCTAGTTTATGTCATAGTGAGGGAGTGGTCGTTATTCAGCTCCCTAGCTCTCCCCACTGCTCACATTCAATCACTGTCCACTAGTGTAAACTCTCTCCTTCACATGCTACAGAAAGGGCAATCTATTCTTTGGACAGCAAGTTTTAAAGGACGTACTGAAATAGTTCTTCTGCTCCTGCATCACCATGCTGCAGTGGATCTGCCAAATGATGTGAGACACAGTAGTAACACTATGTACACAGTAGACATTGATGCTTGTACTTGCTATAGTTATTACTAGCTATAATCACTGACAGTAGGAAACCTCTTTGGTCACAGATTAGCAACAGCATGGTTGAAAATAATATTGTCTCATAGCAATTAAACTTATGGAAAGGGCGATTATTTACATCGTCACAATAATTATTAGTCTATGATAGCACCTGTCCAATATTGCTTAATAAAAATTAATGATTTGGGAAATACTATGCACATGTACACCTGCCCAGTATTCTAATTATACAGGATGACTTTGGAGACACAGCTTTGGTGACGGCAGTGGACCAAGGTCATCTCCACGTTGCTGAGATTTTAGTGAAGAATGGGGCAGATGTGAACTACAGAAATAAGGTGAGAGCATTGATCCCTGTAACACAAGTATGCATAATGTGGCCAATGATAAGGCATGGTATTATGGTGAACCAGTGGGATGTACAAGGTATGAGTAACAAACATGCAACATGTGCTGTTCATAGCAGAGATGCATATGTCGTGGTTCCTCCCTTTGACGCTAATAAAATTCTCTCTCTCTCTGTCCTAGTCATGGACTTCCATCGATAACTGGTGAATTTTTTCTAGCCCGTTGCTATGTGGTATACAAGGTACTGTATATGTACAGGCCAGGGCAAATAATTATATAGTTCTTAGATGTATCCATCGAAACAGTGGGCCAGAAAACCACTATTGATCCTTTGTATGCAGTATGGAAGCACTAATCCTCGGATTTTGCCCTCTGGATTTGTGCTTCCATACTGCATACAAGCCTTGGGAGTTGATCAATAACTGTTACGTACGTACTGTGTTTTGGATTTTCCTGTGAGGACAACTTTTGCCAGCACTAGCTAGTTTATGTCATAGTGAGTGAGTGGTCGTTGTTCAGCTCCCTAGCTCTCCCCACTGCTCACTTTCAATCACTGTCCACTAGTGTCTCACTCTAAAACTCTCTACTTCACATGCTACAGTACAGACAGTCAGTTCTTTGGAAAGCAAGCTTTGGAGGACAAACTGAAATAGCTCTACTACTTTTGCGTCACCGTGCTGCAGTGGATCTGCCTAGTGATGTGAGACACAGTAATACTATGTACACAATAGATATTGATGCTTATACTTGCTATAGTCATTGCTAGTCATTGACAGTAGGATGCCTATGATGTCATCTTTGGTCACACATTTACAGCTTCAGCAGGAACAGCATGGTTGCCTGGAAAACTGGCAATAGCTTGATAGATAGATTTGTGGCAATTCCATAATTAGATTTTGTTGTTGCTTATTATTATGTCTAAAGTGTACATGTGTGTGCTCCACATGTTGTGAGTGGGTGGAGTTGTAGTTGGTGAGCCTTCAGATTTCCATGTACAACTTGCTTGTTTGTGTTGTATTATCTCAACTCATGCAGGATGAATATGGAGATACAGCCCTGTTTGCTGCCTGTCAGGAAGGTTATTACGATCCAGCAGCTCTACTCATCGACCACGGGGCTGATGTGAACTACCTTAGTAAGGTGAGACCATCATATGTCCATGGTCAACATGGTAGAATGGTGCGCTCAGTTTAGAGCAAGGTGGGTATAATTATGTACATGGCCATCATAGTGTGTGGGTCATTGATGCATGCAGTTGGCTCAATAATATTATTTAGAGCACGATGACTCTATTTTACTTTGTGTATTATAGTGGCATCTCCCTATTGTGGATAAAATGTCCTGATTAGTGTGGTGCCCCCATTTTAGGGGATAATTTTGTACACCGCTCTATCTAGTTTGGAGCCCATGTAGACAGTGTCTGAATAAAGAGCTGAGGTATCCTTATTTCAGTGTGTGTCCTTGTACAGGGGTGTCACTGTAGTACATGCAGTGGGAGGGGTTTGTTGGATTTGCCTTACCCTGGATATATTTCTGATGCAGACAGGGGTAACACCAGTGTACTTTGCTGCCCAGTACAACCACCCGAGGCTAGTGGAGCTGCTCCTGGCCCATGGGGCGGACATCAACAAGGTACAGCACAGTGTAATGTATATATGCAGTGGCAGAGAGCAAAAACGGTGGGGCTGATGGGGCTATCAACCCCCCCCCCCCCCCCAAACAAACCACTTCTCAGCGCATCTGCACCACTCATTTATAATGAATGTGGTAAGAGGTCATCAGGCACTAATAATTTCGCAAAGTCAGTGGATCATCCTGTAGACTAACAACAAAAAGTTATTTATATTTATAGCTGTATTGTGTGTCTATTTAACTCCAATAGTGGGCATGGCCATTCCAACATTTTCGCTGCACACTTACACACACGAATTTCTTACTATACCTAAGCCCCTATATACTTGTTCCGCCCCTGAGTGGAGCAGCACATCTCAAGCTAGCATGTGTCATTCTTGGAGATCATGTGACACTCCACTGTTCTCTCTCTCTACAGGGAGTACATTCCCCTCTATATGTCTCCTGTTTGAAAGGCAATATTGAGATGGTCCAGCTGCTGGTTCATCATCATGCAGCCATTGACCAGCCAGCTGATGTGAGTAATGCACTATACAATAGCACTAGTCTCAGTTTTGAATTGTGTAGTGTACTCAGTGTTATTCACATCTTCACTATTATCATGTTCACCACAGGGTGAGTATGCTGGTACTCCACTGATTACTGCTTCTGGTAGAAATCACATTGAGGTGGCAAGATTCCTAGTTGAACATGGGGCAAGGGTTAATTATCAGACTAAGGTATAATAATCCCTTTATTTCCAAATTTGCTTACACTACCGCTACCGTGTTCTTGTATTCCTCCATAGCAAGGCTACTCATCTCTTCAAGCTGCTTGTGACATGGGCAACACAGATATCATTAAGTTACTAATCCAATCCAATGCAAACATTGAACTCAAGAATAAAGTTGGTTTTGCCTTAGCAATTATTATACATGTAGCTACGTGTACATCATTCATGGTATTAATACAATATACAGGAAGGGAGAACAGGACTAATGGTTGCTGCCGGGAAAGGTCACTCATCGATAGTGGCAGAGCTGGTCAGAGCTGGGGCTCAAATTGATGCCCAGGACCAGGTATACAATTATGTAGCCATGTGTGTCTTTAGTTTCTTGGTAACCCAACATGCACGTTAGTGTCCCCTTGTTGGAAGCACCACGTGAATATCGGCATGAAGACTCACACATGGGCCCAGGCTTGGAGGGGGGGGGGTAAATAATTATGATGTTTACGTATTCTTATACAATCACTCTGACAGTAAGTTTTGCTTATAGAATGGATTGACGGCATATGATATTGCTAGCAGTGAGTCTCACACAGCAGTGTGTCAGCTATTGGAGCAGTATGGCTATGAGGTATAGCTAGTGTTATACTCGGCTATTGTTATGGTGCCATTACTACTGTTTTATTCCACAGCCAACTGCAAGAAGTCATCTTGTGCCAGCCCCTCTCCAGTCAACTAGCCGGCAACATGATCCTATCACAAGCTTACAGACTTTCAGGGATATCCTGGAGCATGGGTCTGAACTATCTGGTACTCCTAAACATCAAGAAAGTGATACTGCTCCACAACAACATTCATAATATTATGATGAAACTGCATCATAGAATACACGTAATAGCCCTGTCAGCAGTGTGTACATGTACTGACATTGTGTATTCGTTTCCTCATTATAGCTAATTTTTATATCGATAGTATTGATTGATGATACAGGGATGGGATATAACTACCCACAAAATTTAATACATGCATAGCTAACTACCACAAATTTTAATGCGTACATAATAATTACACAGTGTACCATAATAACGATAAGACTTAGTATGCATTACTGGTGCATGGATTGTAATACTACGACATGTAGCTATAGTAGCAATTTACTTTTCTGAAACAATAAATTAAGGTATCGAATCGTGAAATTTGGTACAGATAGCTACAATTGAATGGAAAATGGTTCCATGAATATTTTAAAGTTTGTCATCTGTTTTCATTTTCAAGTTATGCCACTTTATAGCATTTGACGATTACATAACATTGGTATGCTACTTACATACACAGTGACCCTTTACCATAATACAATGAAGCTACTATTATAGGGATGTGGTAATCATTTCATATAACTTTAATTTAAATATCTGCCTATACGGCCGCGGTAGCCATGTTATATATAATTAGTAATTTTGACAGCATCTTTGTACTTGCTTAAAAGATTTCGATCATTATTATGCTGATGTCCATAATAATTATTTATAGTCTATATAGATAGTTATTATTGAATTTAAAATTTCTGTTAGACGACTTGTGAACGATCGATTCTTGCATGCATGATCAGCCCTTCACAATAACAATAATATTCTTTGGCCAGTTGTATACATGTATACTTTTAGCTACAAGTTCACGTCACATCAAACTTTGTATACCTGACTGTACTTTACAAAATTATTATTATTGTAGGGCCCCACTTTATTTGATCAGACCAAAATAATTACAAAAATAAAGTATAGCATTAAGACAATGCATAATAATAATAGGTATAATTATTATTATCAGTTTGGTTTAATACATCATCAGGGTAACCAACATCACAAAATTTAATGAGATCAGTGGCAAATTGATTATATAATAATAATAATAATTATTGTGATACCCCACCATTAGTCACGCCTCCACTTGTACTTGTCCCAGGAAATTTGCCACCACTTAATTGTACTTGCTAATAGGAGGCACTGGCCGGCCATATTACCACTTGATAGGCCATCTGACGATTCGACAGTGACTTCACTGCTGCAAGCATGGATAGCATCACCTCCTGAGCGAGCAGTGTTGTCAGAAAAGGAAGCTCCAGAGATCGTCAGTGCACTATTAGCAGTGGAAATTGCACCCCCCTCCAGTGACTGCAGAGTACTGTCTAAATGTGCCGATAGATGCAGAATCAAAGATTTCAGCAAAGATTTCAGAAAGCCTCCCTAACCCAGAAGTGAAGAGAAATGGCGAACCGAAGCGGCAGAAAGAATAAGAACGAGACTTGCGTGCTCTGCTGTAAACCCATCGTCGAGGGTAAGGATGAAGCGCTTATGTGCGAAGGCGAAACCTGCGGAAATAAATGGATTCATCGCTACTGTGCTGGCGTATCAACTGCCCACTACAAGCTCCTTGAAACATCTCCCTCTCCCTACTACTGCTGCCTTTGCACCCAGCTAAAGCAAGCAGCCATTATTGAGGAAATGAGAGGTACCATTGCTAGTCTCACTGCAGAAGTAGTTGAGCTTCGCGCAACAATTGAATCTCGGAAAGCGGCAAACGAGTCTGTGCAAACAACGAATTTGAATGTGGAAGATAGCTCGCGAACCAACGGGCAATGTAGTGCGGCGTGGAAATCGATCTAAAGCCCGCAATTCGAAGAGGCCGCCTGAAGCGAATGGCAATCATCAAGCTAGCTCAAGCAGCAGTGTCAAGATTAAGATTGAGGGTAAAAGGAAGATATGGGGCACCTGGCCAACAACATCTGTCAGTGCAGTTAAGAATGCTATCAAAGGCATTACCAAGCAAGATGAGGTATCTGTGAAACGCAAATACAAGACAGTCAGATCAGGCCGGGGGAACTCTACACGTGTATCCAAATGGTGGTTTATCCTGAATGGGAGAGAAGAACTCCTCGAAAAGCTGGACGAGAAGTGGTCAGCTGTGAAGATGCAGACTAACTGGTCTCTTGAGCCGGTATTTTGTTTTAACGAAGGTTTAACACAGGGGGATCAGCCTGACGTTCCAAGTAACTCTACCCCGGATCTCTCTCAATCACACGGCCAAGAGCAAGTTGTCTCAGATTCCATTTCAAATGCCACAGGCTCCGAAGATGACATCTCGCCCCCAAATGATAACAATACGTCCAATCCCGTTCCCTCCCAAGATTGACTTGCCAGAGGGAGTACCCTGAGGAGCTCAGGCTCTTCACCAAATGGTAGTCTAAATATTTTATATTTCAATGCAAGAAGTTTATTTCCTAAGTTTTGTGAATTACAGTTATTAGCTAAAGCGTATTCCCCTTCTGTCATTTGTGTCACAGAATCATGGTTAAACTCTGAAATAACAGATGTTGAATTATCCATACCAGGTTACCTCCTAGTACGATTAGATAGAAATCGTAATGGAGGTGGTGTTTTGTTTTATGTCTCCACTGATCTTCATTGTTCTGTGCTACCTAAGTGTGATGGTCTGGAATTGCTTTCTATTGTTATTTCTAATGGTTTCTGTAAAGTATGTATTTCTCTTTTCTATAGACCCCCAAGTTCTTCCCCCCTTATCTTAGATTCTCTTTGTAATTACATTGAGTTGCTTAATGTTCATCAGTATTCTAACTACATTTTATTAGGCGATTTTAATGTTAATTTTATTAGTCATAGTTGCTATAATAGCTCTTTATTTTCTAAACTAAGATCTTTGTCACATTTATACTCTATTCAACAAATTGTTAGTGAGCCGACACACATGCATCACAACGGCTCTGTTAGTCTTATTGATCTAATTTTTGTATCAAACAATGTATTGACTAATTTTTGTGATGTGATTCCTCCTTTAGCAAACTCTGATCACAAGGGCATTCACATGCAGTGCAAGTGGAAACAGACTTCTCGACACAACTGTGCAAATAACTCTAAGGGCCGTGTTATCTGGTGTTACAATCAAGCCGACTGGGATAGAGCAATGTCATTAATTGATGGTTTTGACTGGTCTTCTCTACTGTCAAATGATGTGAATGAATCGTGGACAAAATGGTGCGAACAGTTCCTCACAATTATGCGTGAATGCATCCCTACAAAGATACTACCCAAACGTAAAAATCTTCCTTGGCTATCAAAAGGTCTAGTTAATTCGATTAAGCGTAGAAATCTCCTATATAAGCGAGGAAAAGTATCAGGAAATCTATCCAGGTATAAACTGATGAGAAATAAAGTCACTTGTGACCTGCGAGAAGCCAAGAAGTCATATTTTCAGAAAATCAATCCAAAGGAACCCAAGGAATTCTGGAGGGCAGTAAAGTACCTCAGCAAACAACAATCCTCAATCCCTACTTTAATGGATGAGGGTGGTAACGAGGCTCTTACTGGTGCTCAAAAGGCAGATATGCTCAATAAATTTTTCTCCAAATGTTTTAATCGTCGCAGTGCACCTCTGGAAGCCTGGTCTGAAAGTGACTTTGATCTCCCTGATAACCCTCCAGACGAGATTCTTTGCAATGAAGATACAATATGTGAGCTTTTGACTGGTTTGGATGTCTCCAAATCTAGTGGCCCAGACGGGATTTCGGCTAAGATGCTCAAATATACTGCAGTAAGCATTACCCCTTCTGTCACACAGCTCTTCAACTTGTCCATCAGTAGTGGCAGAGTACCTAGGGACTGGAAATTATCATCAGTTGTACCTATTCCCAAATTGGGAAGGTCTCATTCACCTGACAACTACAGACCAATATCCTTGCTTAGCATTCTGAGTAAAGTGTTGGAGAAACATATCCATGCCCTAATTTTCAGTTATCTGAAACAGCACCATCCACTTTCCGACTCCCAGTGGGGCTTTCGAAATGGTCGGTCTACAGTATCTGCTCTTCTTCTGACAATATAGCTACATCACTGGCTGCAGTTAATGGAGTCTGGTAAGGATGTTTGTGCTGTCTTCCTTGACTATCGTAAGGCATTTGATAGTGTGCCACATGCACCCCTGATGAGGAAACTGCAGGATATGGAGTTGCCTACAAATCTTCTAGCGTGGATCTCAGACTACTTAACTCTCAGGAAGCAGCAGGTTATTGTGGATGGAGCAACCTCCAGCCAATGTTCAGTCGCCTCAGGTGTTCCTCAAGGCTCGGTGCTGGGACCTTTGCTCTTTTCAATCTACATTAATGGTATTACCGAAGTTAGCATTTCAGCAAACTCTTACCGTGTTCTCTATGCTGACGATGTTTTGTTGTACCGTGGGATATCGATACCAGAGGAAGATATTCACATGGTGCAGTCAGATATCAACGAGCTGCAAAAGTGGTCTGAAGAACAGTTGTTGCAGATGAATCCAAGCAAATGCAAGTATATGATTATTTCAAAGAAGTGCAGAACAAATCTCGGTGATTGTGTCCTACATCTCGGAGGAACAACTCTTGGAGAGGTGGAATCCTTCAAGTACCTGGGTGTTCTTCTCCATAAACACTTGACGTGGTCTGAACACATCTCGGGCATTTGCAACAAAGCTAAACAAATTCTTGGATTGATTTATAGACAAATTTATAACCACTCCTCTCCCTCGACGGTGAAGCAGCTTTACTTGAGCCTTGTTCGGCCCCACTTGGAGTACGCTTGTCAGCTCTGGGATCCATACACCCAGAACGATGTCAATAAGCTCGAGTCAGTCCAGAAATTTGCCTTGAAACTCGTTTCTCACCGCTGGGATGCAGGCTATGAGGAGCTAACTAGGCTGGTAAATGTCCCCATGCTGAGCGAGAGGAGACTACACTTGAAGCTTGTGCAAGTTTACAAGATTCTTCATGGATTGTGTGACTTTCCCGATGATATTCTACAAATCCAATTGGCACATTCAAGCAGACTGGCCAGGGCACAAACTCTGCACTGTCCCTTTGCACGAACTAACTATTATTATAATTCATTTGTCCCCAGTAGCATCAGAGCTTGGAACTCGCTAGAGGAGGACCTAGTACTTACCCCAAGTCTCCAGTCATTTAAGCTGGCTCTTAAAAGCAGCCCAACTTGACTTTTAAACTATTATGTTTAGCTTTTATATATTCCTTTCTGTCACTGTATTTATGTACCAGGGTGCACACTCGATTAGTCTTAGTTTAGCATTTCGTAATATATACTTCTGGCTATTGTGTATCCTTTGCTATTATTAAGAAGCAAGAAATATTATAGACAAAAATTAAACACTAAGTAGAAAAAAAAAAAAGATTTCTTGCGCGAAAAAAGATTGGGGGAATTGGGAACACTTGGGGAGATAATTTTTATACCGGCGCGCAGAATGGGTCGAAACACGAGATTTGACATGAGAAAATTTTGATTCACGCCTTAGAATCAAAGTTACGGCCCTTTGAAGTTTCCCCATATGTTTATACAGGGAAGCCATGCGTTTGCAATGTTTCCGCCCACGCGCTACGTGAGGGGCGGGGCCACGCGCGCACATAAACGTGACGACCTTTACCAACTTTTTGGCAAAATTGAAATTTAGGCTGCCTGCTTGCATTGTATGCTTCCACTATGCACCCAGCTCGATTATATGGTGGTTTCTGGACAATTTTTTTTTCTGCTTAGTGTTCAGGTCGCCTTGAAAAAAAAAAAAAAAAAAAGCCTGATGCCTTAGAATCAAAGTTACGGCCCTTTGAAGTTTCCCCATATGTTTATACAGGGAAGCCATGCGTTTGCAATGTTTCCGCCCACGCGCTACGTGAGGGGCGGGGCCACGCGCGCACATAAACGTGACGACCTTTACCAACTTTTTGGCAAAATTGAAATTTAGGCTGCCTGCTTGCATTGTATGCTTCCACTATGCACCCAGCTCGATTATATGGTGATTTCTGGACAATTTTTTTTTCTGCTTAGTGTTCAGGTCGCCTTGAAAAAAAAAAAAAAAAAAAGCCTGATATATTGAGATTGAGATAGCACTAGCGCAGATTGCACCACCTCCACCCACACTGGCCGAGTTATTGGCAAAAGAGCTATCTAAGACTTGCACCTTCAGGCTGTTCCGAGTTTGGAAGTTAGGGTTCATATCATCAGAATTCAAGTCCATCGCTCCATACTGAGGAGCAGAGTTATGGTAGATATATATCACTGCCACGGATTGTAAAATTACCAACATTTAAGCTTGTTGAACTGAGAGCTCCACCGCTCACTGTCGCAAAGTTTTCGGTAAAGATACCGTACCCTCGCGAAAGCGGGCCCACTACGGAATGTCGGCCCACCCCCCACTTTGGGCTCAATTTCCTGCTATTTAACATTGCTAATGACATGTGTTGCAAAGCCAACTATCTTCTCCATATTTTCTCTTGTTGTGACCCTTTCGTTAAGACCCGTCTCCTCTCTAGCTATTGCCTTTCTCTCTACGGAGCTGCCCTTTGGAGATCCTCATCCTCTCAACTTAAATCGATTGAAGTGTCTTTCAACAATATTCTCCGAAAGATATGGTCTCTTCCACGACATAGCCATACTGGCATTGTCCATTCTGTAGCTAGGCTCCAAAGCCTCTATAATGTTGTGATGGTCTCACATTCCAGAGCACTTGTTACAGCTGCTAAGAATTCACCGTCTGCTGTGGTCAGAGACATTTTTTCTGAGTCTGCTACCTATGCATTTTCTGCAGTAGGTTACAACAACCTCTTTGGCGTGAAGCATCGAAAGGTCTACACCATTGAAGATCAGCTGTGTGCTGCCTTTATTAGAGACGCCAGAAGTAATCCGACCGCGAATCAACATCTTCAAGATGACATATACTGTATCGCTACTCTCTAACTATCTTCCTCTCATAATATTATTTTTATTCCTCAATCTAAACTATACTATAATAATATTATTATTATTACTTATGCTGTTCTGTTGTCTGTCACCTGCTCCTCCTGTTGGAGTGTTCAATTACAAATTACTAATTACAAATTTACTCGAATATGCGCCCATGTGTAGTTGCCTTGAAAGCGCAGCTCAAATGCATGAAATGGCTGGACTGTACTTCGAATAATCTATGTAAGATCGATAAGAAACGTGCTAAACAGCTGTAAAATTAAGCTTAGCTAACTTTATGCCACGTTTCAGCACAAATAAACGATCGTACACGGCTAGCGATCGTAGCCACGCCCACTGAATACGGCTGCACTCAACGACACACGGTGAAGTATCGCGGCCGTCCTTGCTCTGGATTGGTAACCGTACTTGAATAAGGCTGAAATCAATAGTACCCGCTGCTACTATTCAAATTATGAAGCTAGCGTGGGTAACTTACCTGGGCGCTCTTTCGAGTAGAAACCCTACACTTCAGTGTATCGCTAGTTAGCAAAAAAGAGGTGTGGCTGGTGTTTCAAGGCAATAATGAAGGTAGAAGCGGTAGGTTGAAACAGACGTGGGAGGTGACGAGAAACTAATATTCAAGTTTGTGTGGCCTAACGGGGACATTTTATGCAAGATATTTTGGCGCATATCTGCCCTTGTGTTTGAACATTTATATTATAGCATAATTTATAAAGGGAAGATTATACGCCAACCATTTGAGTGGCGTAAAAGCTTCCCTTTATGATATCAAACAAACACAACAAGGGTGACTTATGTGCCACGAACTCGCGGCTCTTAATAATGCGGTGGGCGGGGCTGAGCATGCGCAATGGATCCTACTGTTCTTTAATAATATGCTAACAAACACAAAGGCGAGTTTTTGTGCCGCGAACACGCGTCTGCAATTTCTGGTGAATCTTGTGATATAATTATTAGCAATTTATATGTACCAGTGGGACTGAGCGGCAGGGAATTTCAAGTTCTGATCCAGTCTCTAGCTATAGCTCCTAATACTGAGCGCTAGACGGCTAGTGAGGCTAGTAGTGAAGGGGGGTGGGTTTCGGTAATCGGTTAGTGACGTGGGGTTTGGGTTTCGGGTTGGATTGGTGACGAGGGGTGGAGCTGGGTTGGCTGAGCGGACTAGGGCTGGAGCGGTGGTCATGGGTTCGAATCCCGCTTGATCTTTGGGTTTTTTCTACCTCTTTCGAAAATTTTCTAAGTTTTTTCGTGGCACATAAACTCGCCCTTGTGTTTGTTTTAGTATCATAAAGAGAAGCTTTTACGCCACTCATATGGTTGGCGTATAATCTTCCCTTTATAATGTTATAATAATGTTCTAACACAAGGGCAGATTAGTCTCGTGACCCAGCCCCCTAAAACGCACGCGAAAAAGGGGTCTGGCAACATTGTGTACAACGAGTTGTCGCAGCGGAATGCAATAATTGCGTACTTGCGGTTTCGCGTTTTAAATTCGAAAACTAGTCTACTTTTTGCTGGCCAAAACGACGTGTTTTACGATCGCTATCGTTTCTACGATAGTTTCGTTGCCTCTATCACTCACCTTTTCGAAGTAAATCTTCAGAGTTCGAGCGGTCTCTCGTTTGAATTTGAAACTACAGTCAGCTTTTTGCGTCCAGAACTGTTCTATTTTTGCTTGCCATCAGTCCTTCGGATCGTTTTGTCGTCTTTACCGCACACACTTCTCGAATAGATCAGTAGATTTTCGGTGCTGGTGGAGCACGAGCTCCAAGTGAAAAAGACGCATATGTTTATAATACGCGAATATATAATTATAGCGATTTGATTGCAAACGGAGCGATCTGATTGGTCGCGCCACATTCCAGAGTTTGGGACAACTCGTTGTGCACAATGTTACCAGACCCCTTTTTCGCGTGCGTTTTAGGGGGCTGGGTCACGAGACTAAAGGGCAGATATGCGCCAAAATACCTTGCGTAAAATGTCCCCGTTATGTACAAAACGGCGAGCGTGGCGTAAAATCTCCCTTTTAGGTCTAAGGGGAACACTGGCGTAAAATCTTCCCTTTAGGCCTATTAAAGGGAAATATTTCTTAAAATACGCCAATGTATGTATGACCCTGCTATTTGGGATTTTCCTGAAAGAATGTAAACTGCTCTGATGCAAATTCAATTTTCAAGGATGAGATCATCTCAACCACCCCCCCCCCCTTATAAATTACAAATTACACCGGCTTTGTCTTTCACTATTAAACTCCACCAGTTGACAGAGCACCACACCTAGAGATAGTCTCGTGTACCAGACCACTCCCACCTCCCCAGCTCTGGATATATTACATCACCACCCTCGCGCTGGTACAGAGCTGGGGAGGTGGGAGTGGTCTGATAGACGAGACTACGCCAGCCCCTCCCACTATTAGCGAAGGGGTGGGGCTGGCTCTTCACGTACGCACATGTCACACCCATACTGAGCATGCGCAGTGTGATCAGACGGGGCTCCCCCTGCTCGGGCATAGAAAGATCATGTCGAATCTAGCAATTGCCGCCGCGGCCACCACCACCAGCTCGGACGACCTGAAGGAATCGAGTGATCACGACAGTGAAAAAGGTAGGGAATGAGTTAATGATATAATTATTACTAGTGACATGCAGGGCCTGTTTGGGGCGAGCCTGAGCTGAGAAAGGCTCTGTTGGGCTGGAGTACATGAGACCTGAAAAGCCATAGATTGTGACTGAGACCATGGACACAGATCCAAGCAGACCACTGTCATAGTTGCCGTGTATCTGCCCGATGCCCCTTCCACGTAGAGTCTATTCTATGCCAACATTTTAATAATGCACCTATCAATGTATTGCCCCACCTACCCTAGTGCGGGCATATGTGGGGATAGGGTGGGGATTCGACCACTACTTTTATCAATTATCCCACCCCTGGGGAAGCTCCTGTAATCAAAAGACACACCAATCCCCACCTACTACTGAATATGCAGGTCCTTGTGCAGGTGCACTATGCTAGACATACAAGTTTACATATTAAACACTCACTTAAGCCACATTAGTGTTAACCAAGGCTACTACTTGAGGTCTAGTACTAACGTCATGGTGACACTATATATAGCCTAGTAAGGGTATTTTTAGTAGTTCTGTGCTGATTTCCAGACTAAGGTAAATTCCCCACCCCTGGGGCAGCTATTCCCCACCTAAATCCCTACAAACCCCGACCCTTTGCCCGCACTAGGGTAGGTGGGGCATGACATTGATAGGTGCATAATAGCCAAGTCTGGCGGCTGCCAGTCTGCCAGGCAAGACATGCAGCCGCATAGCCGCTGTCTCGGTGAGTTAGCAAATTTATCTCGATCGCCTTCTTAGCCGCTCCTCGCGCTGTTGAACTGACGACGAGGTCTGTTTTGCGGCTCATTGCTATCTGTCTCCTTGCACTACTACTAGCACATAGCACGAGTGTAAATATGTAATTCGGTAAATTAGAACACGCGGCATACATACGGCCCGCGGCCCAGGCACGAGAATGTGCAATACAATATTTCGCGCTTATGTCCATATCTGCATAGAGCTATGCGGGCCATATATTTCGATCGCGTGACCGACGTACCATAACAGTTTGCGCACAGCTGTAGCGTAAGTCATCAATAGTCGACCACCATATTATATTGTCGATTGATGTCTACTATACGGTGGTCTCGGGTGAGGTCGCGTTTTGCCATGCACTATGAACGTATGGCGATGGTATTGATTTTGTGCATCCTGCGTATATGAAAGTTTCACTCGATATAAAAACTTGATATTTACTAGGGAAATGCACAGCATTGTGGGGCGAGCCTGAGCGACAGTGAGTGTGTAACAGTGATTTAAGTTGTGCCACGCCCAGCTATAAACTACGGGCTGCAGGATGCACGCTCGTAGCCTGGCCTAGCTCTTTCTCTTATGCCGACTCTGTAGCTCTCCTACTATTGGCCGCTGTTTAGCTGAGGCTCTGATGGACGGCGAACTCCGTCTTGCTCTAGCCTCATTCATATGGCGATAGCCTAGCATACTTGAATGTAAATTTGCAAGTCGTTGAATTAGAGCAGCATATATACGGAATGATGGACGTTGGGCGGGGCGTAACTAAGGACCGACGTACCATATATATATATCTCTATATATCTATTGCATTCGCACAGTTCATACCCGTTTATGTGGGGCTCGCTCAGGCTCGCCCCAATGATAATAGTAAGTAATAATCATGATGAAAGTACTAGGGAAATGCACAGCATTGTGGGGCGAGCCTGAGCGACAGTGAGCGTACTTGTGTTGCACCACACCCAACTATAGGCTGCAGGATGCATGTTCGTAGGCTGGCCTCTCTCTCTTCTGCCAAATCTATGGCTTGTCTCTCACTGTTGACATGCACTCTTTCCAGTAGCCTAGACTCTACTGAATCAGTGATGAGCATCACGCCTTCGTTGCAAGGATATGTAGCTGCCTCTGTTCCTGAACACTCAGAGCAGCACGGCTGTTGAGCAGAGGCTGCGATTGACAACGAATTCTGTCTCGATCTCACCTCCTCTGGAGCCTTAGTTCTCGCTTTGTTCAGCGTTCCAGCGTTCATAGCCACGAGTGTAAATTTACAAGTTGCTGAATTAGAACAGCATACATACGGAATCCGGAATGACCGGCATTGGGTGGGGCGTAACTAAGGAAGGACCGACATACCATATATATATATATCTCAGTCGCGCAGTGCATTACCGTTTATGTGGGGCTCGCTCAGGCTCGCCCCAATTATTTTAAGCATCTATTGCTTGCATGTACATTTATTATAAAAATTGGTGATCGGTCGACATTAGCGCTGTTATAAATTACTGGGCGGTCGACAACAGGTGGAAGCGGTCGCCAATTCATAAAATCATGGGTCTAGCATACTCGCTCATAGTGACCTGCAGAAACGAGAGTAATACATGGTAAGTGGTCGTTTAATAGACAAATGAATTATCTACCGAATGGAGTTTGTTCGAGGTTCATAGCATATACAGAGCCCGAGTTACAATCCCGAACGTCTTAGGCGATCGAGAGTTGATGACTTACGCTACCGTTTATGTGGGGCTTGCTCAGGCTCGCCCCAATGAGAAAGGATCTTTCGTAAAAATTATGTATCTAAAATAAATAGCAATTTATACGTGTGGCTGTACCTAGTCTCGTGCTCAGCCCCCTTCATGCACGCGCGAGAAAGGGTCTGGTCAAAAGGGTTGCACTTCCTTGTCCTCAAGGTAGGTTGCAGAACCGTGATTATATGACATTTATGGAATGTAATTATGTGTGGTCTGTATGTATACACATGTGCGCTCGGCCTTATGCACACAGTATGGAAGTGACAGTTAGTTTCTATTTTACGTACACCCAGAATTGTCAATTATTGCATTCCAGCCAGATGCATTAGTGTAACCCTTTGACCAGACCCTTTCTCCCTTTCTGGGTAGGAGGAGCTGGCCCGTGAGACTAGCGCTGGACCCATAATTAAATTGTACACCAAGGTCAGTATGGCAAACTCTCGAGCAATTCTGCACCCTTTGCATCGAGGGACATGTTTGACCGAACATAGTCACGTAATTAAAGCCGCGACAGTTAGCTTGATCCTCCCATTGATCCTATCCACAACAAAACCAAGTCATTGCTGTAGAGCAACCGATTCAATTATGAATGCTTCACAAAAGCAACTGCCTTATGCAATGATTCCATCTATTACCATATGGCGGGTAATTTTCATGGGGTCTAATTTTCGTGGAAAAATCCGAAAAGGCCCTCAAAATTAATTTTCACGGTTTTAAATTTCGTGATAGCAAACAATCCAGGGGCGTGGCATTGCTGCACAAGCGATGATGTAGTCGATACACGCGCTCGCGATCTTCTTTGTTACTAAGCCATACCTACAGAGACTTGGATAAATAGCATGGGATAGAAGAATATTGGTTTTAAAGATGCTATCAACTGGATGACAGTGGCTACTATTGCTTGCTAATACTGGAAAATGTTGGCCACGCTGCCACGATGTTAATGGCCACGCCCATCATAATGGACTCGCATAATACATATCATGTCACCGTAGGCATTAATTTTCGTGGGTGGGAAAATTTCGTAACTGCCAAGTCAACCACGAAAATAACGAAAATTAGCACCCCACGAAAATTACCGATTTTATGCACTGTTTGACACATGATAAGTGCACAATACACCAGGTATACACCCAGAGCAACAAAGAATTAGGAGTTGCTGTAGAAGTGCACATGGGTAATTACCCAGGAAACCACAGTATACTAGCAGTGCCAGTGGTGTGACCACATATATGTAGTTTGATTAATTAATGCATGTGCATGAGTGGAATTCTATCTCAGTGATTACTCCAACCATGGCTCTTGGGGGGTGGGGGGGAGGGGGAGGGGGTGGGAGTCTTTGATACATCACCACAGCTAGTGACATCCAGCGGAGCTATCAGCTTCGTATCATCTTTATTTTACTTAACTCTGTGGCACGGTAATTTTTAGCTGGGTGCTAGCAGATGAAGGTGACTGTAGGTAGAGCACGGGTGGATGCATAGGGCTAACGGATATTTATAGTAGCGTATAATATTATAGCACTTTTAAACTGCAGATTATACTAACAGTGTACTAGCTATAGGTACTATTCCATGTCATCGGTCCATGTACAAGTATTGGTATACATGTTACTGTCTGTGTCAATGTAGTAAGAAGTGCATACTGTGGGTGAAGGGTGTATGGATTGGATGCATGTCATGATCACCCCCCAGCAACGTTACCCCTGGCCCCTATAATAATTATTATTATAGCCTACATGCAGACACTTGGCATTCTGGTCAGTTTATGGAACTCAATTATTCTTATTTCACATACAGAAACTGAAGCACTTCTCTCCACCATCGACAACAAGACTCTTAGTAAGACCAAGATGGCATATCATTAAAGATTGCCGTACATCTAAACACTAATTCATCTCCCCTCTCTCATCCCTTCCGTGTGCATAAAATAAATGCATACTCACACATACAGGGGGTTTATTTCGGGGGGAGGGAGGATTGCTTTCATCCCTCCAAGTAATTGATTTGATTACACATGATACATGCCTCAAGCCGTGCACGCATTGTGCATTGAAGCTGCGAAAGACGCCAATAATATGCCTGTAGGCACTTACCATTATTTCAGTAACTTGAGGCGGTGATAGTTGAAGGTAATGTGAGTAAAAACAATCGCTATGACAACTGTTCTAGGATGCTGTTTAATGACAGTTAATTAGCTAGTACATTAATGAATGATTCTATTTTAGTGCCTACGGGTATGTCATCCACAATCCACGTGTAATCGGTTAATATGGAGTTGCCACCCCTTGACTACACATTAACTCCTTCTTTAGCCAAAACAACCCCTAGATGTGTATAGACCCCCTCTCCCCTACAGCGGAGGATGACTGGAATGTTGTGTCTGTTGAGTGTGGCTCACTAGCTGCCAAGTGGGAGCAGCTCAGTGCCTGTCTTGGTCTTGCTAAAGCCGACATTGATAGGATAAGGGAAAGCCGTCCCAGGGACATCGCTGGATGCTGGAGTGAGGCCCTCAGCCAGTGGATTAAGCAGAACTACTCCACTCAGCGATTTGGTTTGCCGTCATGGAGGTCTCTACTAAAAGCAGTGGCTATGGTGGACAGACATCTCTGCAAGGAACTGGCTGCTAAACATCCATTAGGTATGACTTCACAAAAGCGATGTGAATAGTAGGGGTTGACTCCCCTTTGTCGGAAAGATTTATGAAAATGGCAATCAATCACATACCTGTAGCAAACACACCTTTTAAAGTGAGGGAAACTGAATTCGGTGTTGATTATCACCAACCACATGAGTTTTCTTAGTTTTCAGAATATGCAGTGAATGTAGAGTACACCCCCTAGTATGCTCTATTTAGCCTAGGTGATCTCTAGTTTGAGCATAGTGCATTTGAATAATGACCACTTGCATGCATGTAGAAGCGAATGGTTTGTGATAATAAACTATGAATTTTGTGTATCCCACCCAGGGTTCTATCCATAGGGGGGGGCAGGGGGGAAGCTTCCCCCCCAAAGCACCCAGCTTCTCCCCCAAAGAAGAGTAGCAATAGCATTCTTCTGAATTATGTCAAAGAGTATACATGTTATACCTAAAACCCACAAATACCTATTGCAACATGCACAAATACTGCAATTTGATTGGCTACTGACAGATATCTATATCTCATAGTCACCTACAAGTTTTGCCCTCTGGCTCTAGCAATACAAATCTAAACTTGTTAGACACTGTTTAGTCGATTTCTATGTGATTTAGAAGACCTCAGGGCTCTCATAGAACCCTCGCTTCGCTCGGGATTCTATATTATGAAGTCCTTCAGTATTCTAAATCACACAGAAACCTCCTAAACAGCGTCAAATTAATATAATGGTATGGAGGAGGGGACTATGCATGGAAGTGCCACGCCCCCTTCCACCCCAAACCAAAATTTCTAGATAGAACCCTGCCACCTAACTATATTAGTTTGACTGGATTTATTGTATGAAGCAATTATATTATTAAATTTTGTCCTTTCAGAGATGCTACAAGTACCTACTGGTGTTTTCCAACCACCAGCCAGCTCTGAGAAGAAACAACGAAGTCAGTTTATGATTAGCATAGAATGTTGCATACCTACATGTAGATTTTCGTAATTCTAAAAATTAGCACTCTTAATAATTTTCAAACACACCATTTCTAGTATTAGTGAGCAGTTAGGCATAATAACACCAGAGGAATATTTAGTTTTGAAAAGGTAACTATTCAACGTTTACGTTTAACAAAAGCACTAAATAGTGCATACACTCTACATACTCATGGGATATGCCGGCTAGCTCTTGCTCACTCTCAAGAGCCTTAGGATTGATGTTAACTTAATAATGTATTAGCCAGTTCATACATGTAAGGTGATGTTATTACTATATATGCAGGTGTGGAAATGATTCGTTCCAATGTGAATGAGATAAAGGCACACTTTTCCTCCCTTGTGTTTGAAGTTCAGTCAGCTCTCGAGTCCCAGAGTGATATCAGGAAAGTGAGGCACTTTCTAATCACTTTCTTCAAGCATGACTTTTCTGAAACATCTGATTTGGAGAAACTATTCACTACCGTCACCCTCAATGATCTGTGGGATTATCATAATTACAGCCCTTTGGAGCAACTGGTCAACAAGTTTCTACCGAGTGACCAAGAAGTGGAGATCCTTATGAAAGCATACAAGGCCCGTCTCTCTGGATTCTACCTCACAACAAAGCTTATTGATTATATCGAGTACCAGAATCTGTCTGCGGATGATTCTGATGAGGAATGTGATCAACCCTCTCCAAAATTCACCACAAAGCAATGCAAGAAGATCAAGGTGGTGCTTCAACTTGAGCGAAAGATATCACAGGTTTCGTTAGACTACGTTGTGAAGCTGTGGCAGTCTTTTGCCGAGGAGTACGAGATTCCCTCCCTGACGGCAGTCATTGATAGGATAGTGGTGGGGAGCCTGGAGATAACATGGACAGTGCCACAACACATCGCCGATGCCATCCTTCCAAGGTCGAAGTTCTTCCGAAGCCATGGGATAGTCCTCGTCTCTATTGATGTTGTCATCATCTATGATGAGAAACAAATGGCAAGTACAAAATTTATTTTGATTATAACGAGATATTTCGAGGGAGAAACCTAGCTATAGATCACCAGGTTTAAATTTTAGGAATATTATGCAAAGTGCTATATTAGCATTGTTATACTATATACAACGAAAAATATTTTTCAGACGGTCATTTTTCTTATATAGTCCGTGTCATTACATGAGGGTATGGATACGCGTCTTGGATGCGCCCGGTTGCTATGAACGAGCCGCACTACAAGGCTCAGGATTGGTCAGAACTGTAGGGCTGTGTGCACAAAAAAGAGTGGCCTTAATGCCTCGGGCCATAGCTACAGCTAGAGACACATTGTCGAATGATCGGTGCGAAAGCGCCGCACGCTGGCGCTAGCCACCGAGCCTCGAGCGAAGCGAGAGGTGAGGTCTGTTCATACCTGTCAGTAATCAGATAGCAACGTTCGAGCAGAGCGAGAACGTTGCCATTGCACACTTTGTTGGAGCTGCTTGCTTTGCCAATGGGTGTGGCCTCTGCAACCGCTTTTATATGCGCATGCGCACGGTACTAATGAGAAATCTTGACCAGGCAGGATACTGTTTGTGTATGAACTATGTCTCTATGTTTTGTGAGCATGTACTGTTAATAGATGATCATGCATGCTAGCCACATTATCCCATGATTGTGACATTAAACATACTTGTAAGTGCTAGATAAAAATAATATGGTGGAGTTGCTAATTAATACTATGTGGCTTTTCCATTTTCTGTATTCCAGGCTGCTAAAGAGGAGAGATTTTTTAAGCTCTGTTATGATGGCACTGCAGACGTCAGAGAGTTCTCGTCTCTCCTAGCCCAGTGGGTGGAGCTAAATATCTATGATCAAGTAGGTGCTACTGCATGGCAATAGATAAGAAATAATCTAATGTCTTGTTCTGTCTGTTAGCGTGGCCTGCATCCTCTCGGGTACATCAGTTATCATGGGAGACAAGACCTGGTCGAAATGTTCCTCAAGTATCATGCTGATATTGACATGGCAACAAAGGTGAGGCACATAACTTCAATTATTAAGTTCACCTATTGTAAACAGTATTTTAGCTTGTCTTTCATTGTCTTGTACAGGAAGAGACTGGGGAAACAGCTTTGGTGACGGCAGTGAACAAAGGTCATCTCCATGTTGCTAAGATTTTAGTGAAGAATGGGGCAAATGTGAACTACAGAAATAAGGTGAGAGCATTGATCCCTGGAACACAAGTATGCATAATGTGGTGGTATTATGGTGAACCAGTAGGATGTACAAGGTATGACTCTGGTGTGTTAAGGACTGGGACCCATGCGATAATTATATTCATAGCAGGGTCCCTGCCCACTGCACAGCTATCTCCCAGATGGACGAATTTTACACCAAAAATCCAGTACATATGTGATAATCCTTTGACTTTGTCAATAATTCATCCATGTACAGTCAGCAGGAGAACTTCTGAATGGCGATTCTGGAGCAGCTAACTGACAGGTCATGTGACCTAAGCCACGCCCACTAGTAATGAAGTATAGGAATACCGTAAACTCTGGTTATTAAGCGCACATTATTTATTAAGAGTATGCTCTCTTCTCGTCACAAGCTATTGTTTGTTAAGCGCATGCGCTTATTAGGCGTGGCGTTCTATGAACGTGACCGGTGGACCGTTCTTGACCGGCTGGAAAGTATGTGGAGTCCAGATATCTTTGGAGAAATGATGGCATGATATCATGCTAGAAGATCGAGTTTCAGACAAATCGCCAGCACTCGTCGTCTTGAGCGGCAGCTGTAAACGCTAAAGCGCTTGATCCATTGAACCAGCCAGCACTAGCGCGCGTGAGCGGGCCTGGGCCTCGCATCCATCACGTGCCCAAACGTTTGTAGGCGTGGTTATGTGCCATATAAGCGCATACTGTCGTTCCGCTTACCGCTATAAGCGCATGCGCTTATTAACCAGAGTATACGGTAGGTAGACTGTGCTTGCTATAGTCATTACTAGCTATAGTCATTGACATTAGGAAGCCTCTTTGGTCACAGATTAGCAACAGCATGGTTGAAAAATCTCATAGCCATTAAACTTACGGCAAAGGGCGATTATTTACATTGTCACAACAATTATTAGTCCATGATAGCACCTATCCAATATATCGCTTAATAAAATTCATACATAATGACTTGAGAAATACTATGTACACCCAGAAGACAAAATAAGGTTTTCAAGATGGGTGGCCATGATGGCCAACCAATTCCCAAGTTGGTCGGTCATTTGCTCCATTTGCTAGGACATGCCACTGAGTCCAGATCCCTTGCTATCTCTAGTCTATGCTTGTACAACTGAGAGTACAAGTGCTAGTGGGCTGTACTAGGAAGCCACAAACAAGGTCAATTAGTTTAACCACAGGTACACGTGCACATCTTGCACAACAATTGCACTTTGACTTATCATGTTTGGCTACTGAGAAATAGAACGAACAGCAAGAACGACTGCAAAGAAGCTCGTTTGCTCGTTTTTTGATATAAAAAGTAAGATAAAATTCTAGTAGACTGTATAAATGAGACATTGAGATCAAGTAGATATTTCTATCCAAACCATACTGGTAGTTTTATAGCTTTGGAAACTTTTGCCTGGACACTATGACCGACCAAGAAGTAGCTTGAGCAGCCATTTGGTTGAAATGCACGGAAAATGGCCGATGGCCGGCTGTTATTTTGTGCTCTGTACACCTGCCCAATATTCTAATTATACAGGATGATTTCGGAGACACAGCTTTGGTGGCGGCAGTGGACAAAGGCCATCTCCATGTTGCTGAGATTTTAGTGAAGAATGGGGCAGATGTGAACTACAGAAATAAGGTGAGAGCGTTGATCCTGGAACACATGTATGCATAATGTGGCCAGCATGGTGAACCAGTGGGATGTACAAGGCATGAGTAACAATGTGCTGTTCATGGCAGACATGCATACGTCGTGGTTCTTCCTTTTAATGCTAAAAAAATAATGATAACTGATAAAATTTGTACGTACATGTACTGTGTTTTGGATTTTCCTGTGAGGATAATATTTGCCAGCACTGCACTAGGCTAAGCTAGTTTATGTCGTAGTGAGGGAGTGGTCGTTGTTCAGCTCCCTAGCTCTCCCCACTGCTCACATTCAACCACTGTCCACTAGTGTCTCACTCTAAAACTCTCTCCTTCACATGCTACAGAAAGGAAAATCAGTTCTTTGGAAAGCAAGCTTTGAAGGGCATACTGAAATAGTTCTTCTGCTCCTGCATCACCATGCTGCAGTGGATCTGCCAAATGATGTGAGACACAGTAACATTGTGTACACAGTAGACATTGATGCTTGTGCAATTGCTATATAGTCATTGACAGTAGGATGCCTATGATATCATCTTTGGTCACACGTAAATTTGTAGCTCCAACAGCAACAGCATGATTGCTTGGAAAATTGGGCAATAGTTTAATGATTACTGATCTCCCAGAGCAATTCAAGAATGCTTATGGTAATTCCATAATTATTAAATTTATTGCTGTTTGTGGTAATTCCATATTGTCTTTCATGCATGTGTGTGCTCTACATGTTGTGAGTGGGTGGAGTTGTAGTTGGTGAGCCTTCAGATTTCCATATACAACTTGCTCATTTACGTTGTATTGTCAATTAAAGGCTAATTACGGTAAGCCTGGTAAGGCAGGTGTTGAAACAGGCGATTGAGAAGTGAAGGAAGAGAAAAAGAGAAAAAATCTCAGGAAGAGGCCAGGTTTGAACTCGTTCCTAGGATGTATACCACCTATCCTACACTCCGCTGCCATCAAGGCTTAGTAGCTCAGTTGGTAAGAGTGTCTGACTAGAATTCAGAAGGTCCTGGGTTCAAATCCCGGCTAAGTCCTGAGATTTTTTCTCTTCCTTCACTTCTCAATCGCCTGTTTCAACGTTGTATTGTCTCAACTCATGCAGGATGAACGTGGAGAAACAGCCCTGTTTGGTGCCTGCCAGGAAGGTCGTTATGATCCAGCAGCTCTACTCATCGACCACGGGGCTGATGTGAACCACCTTAGTAAGGTGAGTGACCATTGCATGTCCCATGGTCAACATGATAGAATGGTGTGCTCAGTTTAGAGCAAGGTGGGGTTTCTCATGGCCATCATAGTGTGTGGGCTATTGATGCATGTAAAACTAGTGGGCTTAATTTAGAGCAACATGACTCTGTTTTATTTTGTGCACTACAGTGGCATCTCTTTATTGTGGTCACTCCTGGGACAGCTGAATTTGAAAATGTCCTGATTAGTGAGATGCAATTGTTTTAGTGGATTATTCTGTGCACCACTCTATCTAGCTTGGAGCCTAGACAGTGTCTGAATAAAGAGGTGTCCTTATACAGGGGTTGGAGGGGTTTGTTGGATTTGCCTTACCCTGGATATATTTCTGATGCAGACAGGGGTAACACCAATGTACTTTGCTACTAAGAACGACCACCCGAGGCTAGTGGAACTGCTCCTGGCCCATGGGGCGGACATCAATAAGGTACATGCAGCACTGTGTTACGGTAATATTATAAAGATGTATGCAGTGAAGCAGCACATCTCAAGCTAGCATGTGGATAGCTTCATCATTCTTGGAGGTCATGTGACACTCCAGTGTTCTCTCTCTACAGGGAGAACAGTCCCCCCTATACGTCTCCTGTCTTAAAGGCAATATTGAGATGGTCCAGCTGCTGGTTCATCATCATGCAGCCATCGACCAGCCGTGTGATGTGAGTATGTTTATTTTGCTGTGTATTGTTCACTGATCCCCAGCATACTCAGTGTTATTCACATCTTCACTATTATCATGTTCACCACAGGATGAATATGCTGCTACTCCACTGATTGCTGCTTCTGTTAGGAATCGTATTGAGGTGGCAAAATTCCTAGTTGAACATGGGGCAAACGTTAATTATCAGAATCAGGTTTTTTTTAACCACTTCTTGTTTTCTAATTTACTTTTTATACCACACACTTGTATTCGTCCACAGTATGGAAACTCAGCCCTTCAAGTTGCATGTGACCGTGGCAACACAGATATCGTGAAATTACTAATCCAATCTAACGCAAACATTGAACTCAAGAATAAAGTTGGTTTTATTTAATAATTGTACATCATTCATTATTATTATAACAACGTTGTGCAGGAATGCAGAACAGGACTGATGATTGCTGCCTGGGGAGGTCATTCATCGATAGTGGCAGAGCTGATCAGAGCTGGGGCTCAAATTGATGCCCAGGACCAGGTATATAACCTATTATGTTTGGTTTCTTGGTAACCCAAGATTTATTACATGCATATGTACCTCCTTGGAAGCACCCGATGAATATTGGCATGAAGCTTCAAAAGTATAATCATTATAGAAATCAAGACTAATCTATAGTCCTGGGCTGGACTGGGGAATTATCATGATGTTTATGTGTTCTTATCCAATCACATCTTACAATGTCATCAAGTTTTGCTTATAGGATGGATTGACGGCGTATGATTTTGCTAACAGTGTGTCTCACGCAGCAGTGTGTCAGCTATTGCGGCAGTATGGTTACAAGGTACAGTATTATAGCTAACTAAAATTATTGTTATGGTGCCATTACTACTGTTTTATCCCACAGCCAAGTCATAGTCATCTTGCGCCAGCCCCTCTCCAGTCAACTAGCCGGCAACATGACCAAGTCACAAGTGTACAGACTTTCAGGGATATCTTGGAGCATGGGTCTAAACTGTCTGATACTCCTAAACACCAAGAAAGTGATACTGCTCCACAACAACATTCGTATGATGAAACTGCATCATAGAATAGAATTTTTATACAATTGTAATAGCCCTGTTAACAGTGCATGTGTACATGACACGACCTGTGTATTCGTTTTCTCATAATAAAAATATTTTGATATTGATGATATTGATTGATAATACAGGTGGGATGTTATGGCAATCCAAACGTGACAAAATTACCAAATTCAAACTCAAATGTGCAAATTAAATGCAACTCAAGGGTGCAAAAGGTCAAAAGTGCACAAACTCAAGGGTACAAAAGGTCAAAGCTGCAAACTCAAGGGTGCAAAAGGTCAAAAGTGCAAACGCAAGGGTGCAAAAGTACAGAGGTCATGGATCCTGCAAAATTTCAATATTGCTGTGTTCCACCAGTCCATTCCAGAATTTACATCCACAGCTTTTGCACCCTTGAGTTTGCAGGTTTGCAGGTTTGACCTTTTGCACCTTTCCACATGCAGCGCTGTACTTTTGCACCCTTGAGTTTGCAGCATTGACTTTTTGCACCCTTCCATGTACAAACTTTGTACTTTTACACCCTTGAGTTTGAATTTTGATAATTTTGTCACATTTGGATTGCCATAGGATGTACCCACAGATTTTAATATAATAATTATTAGACAACATACCAATATTGATAGCATAGTTGGTATAATATTATATCAATGATAGGTAACATTATTTTCTCTTTGGCCCTTAAGTTTAATAATTATAATAATTATTCTTTGGCCAGTTGTATACATAATATACTAAGTTAGCTATACAAGTTCATGTGACATTAAACTTTGTATAGATATATATGACTGTACTTTATGAACATTATTATTATTATTGTAGGTCCCCACGTACTTTCACAGGCTAGATCAGACAGACTGAAGTACAAAAGTAAATTATAGTGTTAAGACAGAGTATTATCAGCTTGGTTTAATACATAATAATATTATGATCACTATAGAGTCTGAGTCATGATCACCAACATCACGAACGATCATGAGATCAGTGGCAAGCTGATCACATAATAATAATATTATTATGATACCCCACCATTAGCCTCGGGAAGATGCCAAATAGGAGGCACTGGCCGGCCATAATATTATTACTACTTGATCAGTCCATCTGACGATTCAACAGTGACTTCACTGCTGCAAGCATGGATAGCATCACCTCCTGAGCGAGCAGTGTTGTCAGAAAAGGAAGCTCCAGAGATCGTCAGTGCACTATTAACAGTGGAAATTGCACCCCCTCCAGTGACTGCAGAGTACAAGTGCTGACAGATGCAGAATCAAATTATTGAGACAGAAATAGCACTAGCGCAGATTAATTGCACTATCTCCACCCACACTGGCCGAGTTGTTTGCAAAAGTACCTTCAGGCCATTCCGAGTTTGGAAGTTAGGGTTTATGTTGTAGAGTTACGGTAGAATTCACTCACTGTCACTGCCACTGATTGTAAACTTACCAACATTTAAGCTTGTTGAACTGAGAGCTCCTGGCACCACTCACACTCTTGCAAAAATTTTAACTATCTTGAACTATAGTGGAGTAGTTACGTGCATAGCTCCATCAGCACCACTATGAATTCAGATAGGATAACTGCTAGAATTTTGGGATTTCTCTGAAAGAATATAAAGTCATAGATAGTTTCCCCCTTTCTGCTATCTATGATATTAAAGGCCACTGTTCGTTGTAAACGTGTTTCTGAGCTCACTTAGCCATGCGGGCGGGCGGTTATCATTATTCATTATTCCATTATTTTACCTCAGCATATCCTGTACAATTTGAACATTTCCTGGACAAACCACAGACAGGATGGTGACATTAATTTAGGTAATTGAATTGAGCATGCGCAGTGCCAAATAATGGCAATAATGGCCAAAACAGGCGGCCTCCAAAATAGCATGCGGGCGGGTGACCAGAAACACGTTTACAACTAACACTGGCCTAAAGTGATCCTGATGCAAATTCACCATTACTAGCTAGATCTACTTGTATTATTAACGAATGAAAAAAATTGAAACGGATATTAAGGGGAAGTGTGTAGGAGCCACTGTTCTCTCTGCAGACCAGGGCCAGCCTCTCCCACTATTTAGCGAAAGGGTGGGGCTGCCGTCTCACACGCCATATCGAGCATGCACATTGTGATCACACGGGGCTCCCCCTGCTCCCTCGATGAGGGTATAGAAAGATGTCCAATCTAGCGATTGCCGCCACCATCACGAGCTCGGACGACCTGAAGGAAACGAGCGATTATGACAGTGAAAAAGGTATTAAAGGAATGAGTTTAATTTAGCCAGAATCTTTTATAAAAATTTGATAAAATTATAGTAATTTATGTGTGGTAGTCTCGTGCTCTGCCCCCTTCATGCACGCACAAGAAAAGGGTCTGGTCTAAAGGGTCGCACTCCCTTGTCCTCAAGGTAGGTTGCAGAACCGTGATCATATGACATTTGTGGAATAGTAATTATGTACGGTTCGTACATACGCGTGCACACTCGGCCTTATGCACACGGTACGGAAGTGGCGGTTAGTTTCTATTTTACACACACCGGAATTGTCGGTTATTGCATTCCAGCCAGACACGTTAGTGTGACCCTTTGACCAGACCCTTTCTGGGTAGAAGGGGTCATTGCAGTAGAGCAACTGATCCAATCAAGACATTGTATGCTTTACGAAAGAGCAACTACCTTGTGCACCCATTATACAGATTTTATGGCACATGATAAGTGCACAATACACCAGGTATATATGCACTGAGGGCAGTGAAGAATTAGGAGTTATGATAAGAGTACACATGGCCAGGTACTTTCCCAGGAAACCACAGTGCACTAACGGTATTGTGACCATAGTAATGGAATTCCTTTTATGGTATTATCAAATTATTCCAACATGTAGCTTTTTGAGGGAGGATTCTCTACGATAAGTAATATTATTGGAGCTACCAGCTATCACCATCCTTACCTTACCTAACACTAGGCAGGCTCACTCTTGGCACCTCTAGGTAATTTTTTAGCTGGATACAAGCAAACGAAGGTGACTATACAGCACATGCTGGTGGATGCATAAAGATAACGGATGTTTGCAATAACATAGCATTTCTGAACTGAAAGTAGTATTAAAATTTACTAGGTATTATTCCATGTTGACAATTTATGTGCAAGTGCTGGTATACAATCGCATGTTACTATCCATGGCAATGTAATAAAAGTGCATACTGGGGATAATACCTTCATAGGCTAGGTAAACAATAAACGTACGCATGTATAGGGTGAGTATGCAATATGTGGATTGGGTGCCCATCACCTCCCCCGACCCTAGCGATGCTACTCCTGGCCACTATGATAATTATTATAGCCAACATGCATGTACATGCAGACACTTGGCATCCTGGTCAGTTTATAGAACTCAACTGTTCTTATTCCATACACAGACACTGAAGCACTTCTCTCCACCATTGACAACAAGACTCTTAGTAAGATCATTGTCATACGACATCTACACTAATTATTTACCTCTCCTCTCTCTTGTCCCTTCTGTGTGCATGCACACATGCAAGGTTTATTTTGGGTGGGAGGGGGGAGGAGGGGGTAGGGAGTGCTTTCATCCCTCCATGGAATTGATATAAACCAATTATACATAACTCATGCCTTGAGGTGTGCACGGATTGTGCACTCAATCTACGATGGACGCCAATAATTATACATTTGCATTAAATTATGTGGTACATGTTTAGCCTCACCATAATATTATCTCCATAGTAGATTTGTTTTGGCTTGCCATCCTGTCCGTGGTTATATGGAAACACCTCCCCCCAGTATGGCTTTGAGGTCGCTTGTGAAGGGATTCTAATGAAGTTACATGTATAATAATATCGAGATGTGTTATTGACTGAGCGCTCAAGTGGCACCACAGTTGTGATAGTAGAGCCATATAGCTGAGCATGCAGCTAGACTAGATCTAAATAAAGTGGGATCAAGAGTTCTGTTTACTATGGATGGGCTTGAGATGGCGACAGTTTGGAGGTAAGTAAACTTTTTAGCCAGAAATAGCATACTAAATGTATATGTAGCAAAATGACTGGATACAAAGACTGTACAACATATGAGGAAAAATAATAGCTATGACAACTTATCAGCATAAAGTATTATAAGCAAAAAAAAAACAAAACTATTCTAGGATGCTGTTTAACGATAATTAATTATCTAGTACGCTAATTCTATTTCATCAAGTATGGGTATGTCATCCACAATCTGCGTGTAACCGGTTAACATGGGGGTTGCCACCCGCTGATCCCTCATTAGCAGAAATAACCCCTGCATGTGTGTACAGACCCCCTCTCCCCTACAGCAGAGGATGACTGGAATGTTGTGTCTGTTGAGTGTGGCTCACTAGCTGCCAAGTGGGAGCAGCTCAGTGCCTGTCTTGGTCTTGCTAAAGCCGACATTGATAGGATAAGGGAAAGCCGTCCCAGGGACATCGCTGGATGCTGGAGTGAGGCCCTCAGCCAGTGGATTAAGCAAAACTACTCCACTCAGCGATTTGGTTTACCGTCGTGGAGGTCTTTACTAAAAGCAGTGGCTACGGTGGACAGACGTCTCTGTATGGAACTGGCTGCTAAACATCCACTAGGTATGACTTCGCAAATATGAGGTAACTTGAACTGATCCTAGCATTATAGGTTTGACTACCTAATACCCTGGAGTTTGTATTATGAGAATGGCCTGCCTATAGTTACTTCTTTATGAACACATTTACTATGAATTTTCAAATTTAACGCAGTTTGAAATAATATATCTATATGATCTCTAGGTTGAGCATAGCGATCTAGTAGCTATCTGAATAATGACTGCTTGCCTGCATGCAATTGTGACAATAAACTAGTTTGTCCTGCTTGATGTTAATTTGACTGGATTTAGTATGAAGCAATAGCTATATTATAATAATTATTATTGTTTATTCCTTCAGTATCTTCTGCTGTTGTCCAACCACCAGCCAACCTTGAGAAGAGACAACAAAGTCAGTTTCAAAATTCAGCAGCCCTAATTTTTGATACCTGTTTTCTGTGGTTGTCACATATTATTATGTAAGCAGTCAGTGGCGTATCTACCATGGAGCTTAGGGTGCTGGAGCACCCCCCTCAGCTGCAGCTCTGGCACAACAACCAGGCCTGTACCTCAGTGACAAAATTTAATATTGTCATGATAATAGATAACTGGCAGCTCCTACCAACAATAAACTTACTGGCGTCTAAAATCTTAAATAGCGTTTTCTCATCGCCACTAGGCCTAAAGCCGCCTCTTTGTCATGCAGCCATCCATCTTCAAGAACGTGTAAATGAGATGCGTGGTCAACATTTTGGGGCGTGGTTAAATATTTTGCGCATGCGATTGACCTAGCACCTCCCTCCTTTAAATCCTGGATACGCCACTGAGCAGAATACATCTTAAATTCCTTCTGAACATTCTTATATTTGTGCAAATTTTAGAAGCTATGTCGTAGCGTATTCAAAAGCATATTAAATGAACCAGATGTTACTACTGTGCAGGTGTGGAAATGATTCGCTATAATGTGGAAGAGATAAAAGCACTTTTTTCTTCCCTTGTGCTTGAAGTCCAGTTGGCTCTCCAGTCCCAGAGTGATATCAGCAATGTGAGGGACTTTCTAATCACCTTCTTCGAGTGCGATTTTCCTGAGACATCCGATGTGAAGAAATTATTTGCCGCTATCACCCTCAAACATCTGTGGGATTATCATCATTTCAGCCCTTTGGAGCAACTGATCAACAAGTTTCTACCAAATGACCAAGAAGTGGGGAGCCTTATGAAAGCGTACAAGGCCCGTCTCTCTGGATTCTACCTCACAACAAAGCTCATTGATTATATCGAGTACCAGAATTTATCTGCTGATGATTCTGATGAGGAATATGATCAACCCTCTCCAAAGCTCACCCCAAAGCAATACAAGAAGATCAAGGTGGTGCTTCAACTTCAGCGAAAGATATCGCAGGTTTCGTTAGACTACGTTGTGAAGCTGTGGCAGTCTTTTGCTGAGGAGTACGAGATTCCCTCTCTGACGGCAGTCATTGATAGAATAGTAGCGGGGAGCCTGGAGGTAACATGGACAGTGCCACAACACATTGCCGATGCCATCCTTCCAAGGTCAAAGTTCTTCCGAAGCCATGGGATAGTCCTTGTCTTAATTGATGACATCATCATCTATGACGAGGAACAAATAGTAAGTACAACATTATTGTATTCGGTTAATAAAACGAGAAATTTTTTTGATCATTGTATTGGCATTAGATAAAAGTTGATAGTAAAAACTACGTGGCTATTTCCATTATGTATATCCATAGGCTAATAAAGAGAAGAGATTTCTTAAGCTGTGTTATGGTGGCACTGCAGACATCAGAGATTTCTCGTCTCTCCTAGCCCAGGGGGTGGACCCTGATATCTATGACCAAGTAGGTGCCACATGCATGGTAATAGACAAGTATCTGTGTTGGCATGATCTGGTGTCTTGTTCTGTATGTTAGCATGGTCAGCATCCCCTCTGGCACATCAGCTATCATGGGAGACAAGATCTGGTTGAATTATTCCTCAAGTATCATGCAGATATTGACATGGCAATGAAGGTGAGATACATATAAAATAATTAGTTTACCCATCACACAAAAAATGTATATTTGTGGTAGAATTAGCTATTGTCTTTCATTGTCCTGTACAGGATGACTTTGGGGAAACAGCTTTGGCGGCGGCAGTGCGCAAAGGTCATCTCCATGTTGCTGAGATTTTAGTGAAGAATGGGGCAGATGTGAATTACAGAGATAACGTACGTGAGAGTGGTGATCCCTGCAACACATGTATGCAGCATGTGCTGTTCATAGCAGACATGCATGTTGTGGTTCATCCCTTTGATGCTAATAAAATATTCTCTGTGTCTTAGTCATAGATTTCCATTGATTTTGTACGTATTGTGTTTTGGGTTTTCCTATGAGGATAACGTTTGCCAGCACTAGCTAGTTTATGTCATAGTGAGGGAGTGGTCATTGTTCAGCTCCCTAGCTCTCCCCACTGCTCACATTCAACCACTGTCCACTAGTGGCTCACTCTAAAACTCTCTCTTTCACATGCTACAGAAAGGACGGTCAATTCTTTGGATAGCAAGCTATAAAGGATATACTGAAATAGTTCTTCTGCTCCTGCGTCACCACGCTGCAGTGGATCTGCCAAATGATGTGAGACACAGTAACACCTATGTACACAGTAGACATTGATACTTGTACCTGTTATAGCTAGTCATTGCTAGTCATTGACACTAGGATGCCTCTTTGGTCACAGATTAGCAACAGCATGGTTGAGAATAATATTATTGTCTCATAGCCATTAAACTTGTGGCAAAGGGCAATTATTGGTATCGTCATAATAATTATGATAGCACCTGTCCAATATTGCTTAATAAAATTCATACAGAATGACTTGGGAAATACTAGCTATGTACACCTGCCCAATATTCTAATTATACAGGATGACTTTGGGGACACAGCTTTGGTGATGGCAGTGAACGAAGGCCATCTCCATGTTGCTGAGATTTTAGTGGAGAATGGAGCAGATGTTAACTACAGGAATAAGGTGAGAGCATTGATCCCTGTAACACAAGTATGCATAATGCATATGTGTCCAATGATAAGGCATGGTATTATGGTGAACCAGTGGGATGTGAGTATCAAACATGCAGCATATGCTGTTCATAGCAGACATGCATACGTCATGGTTCCTCCGTTTGATATGACACTAATAAAATTCTCCCTGTGTCCTAGTCATAGATTACCTGGCCAATTTTGTACATACTGTGTTTTCATAGTGAGGGAGTAGTTGTTCAGTCTTCCCACTGCTCACTTTCAATCACTGTCCACTAGTGTCTCACTCTAAAACTCTCTCCTTTACATGCTACAGCAAGGGCTATCAGTTCTTGGCTATGCCAGCTTTGAAGGACGTACTGAAATAGTTCTTCTGCTCCTGCGTCACCACGCTGCAGTGGATCTGCCTACTGATGTGAGACACAGTAACACTATGTATACACAGTAGACATTGTTGCTTGTACCGTAGAATCCCACGATTATGCCCCCCCTTTGTGCATGCTAGAATTGGGCAAAAATGGGAAGGGGTTTATACGCGGAATCCTTTCATTTCCGTGTGATGACCATTATCGACCGTCAAATGCCACGTGGGCACGTGATCTCTGTGCTTTCTCTGGCTGTTTGATGAATAAAACTCGAGAAAATCAACAAAATAAGCATAATATGACACAAGTAGCTAGTTTGCTAGCTCTAGCTACTGTTTTGATGGGTTTATGGGCTCTAAATATCTACATTTTACAATCAGGGAGGTTGGCTTCTATGCGCGACAAAACTACTTATGCAGGAACTCGAGCTAAAAGTGCAGGGGGCTTATGCACGAGGGTGGGGAGCATAATTGCAGGATTCTGTAGTACTTGCTCTAGTCATTGACAGTAGGATGCCTATGATATCATCTTTGGTCACGAACAGCAACAGTATGGGATATGGGGAAAGCTGAGCACTAGTTTAATGATTACTGATCTCCTAGAGCTATTCAAGAAGATTTATGGCAATCCCATAACTAAATTTTGTTATTGCTTATTATTATGTCTAAGTGTACATGTGTGTGCTCCACATGTTATGAGTGGGTGGAGTTGTAGTTGGTGAGCCTTCAGATTTCCATATGCAACTTGCTCATTGTTGTATTATCTTAACTCATGCAGGAGGAACGTGGAGAAACAGCCCTGTTTTCTGCCTGCCAGGAAGGTTATTATGATCCAGCAGCTCTACTCATTGACCATGGGGCTGATGTGAACTACCTTAGTAAGGTGAGGCCATCACATGTCCATAGTCAACATGGTAGAATGGTGTGCTCAGTTTAGAGCAAGGTGGGGCTTCGCATGGCCATCATAGCGTGTGGGTCATTGATACATATTATAGAAATTGTGGCTCAATAATATTATTTAGAGCAAGATGACTCTGTTTTACTTTGTGTATTATAGTGGCATCTCCCTATTGTGGATAAAAATTTAATATCCTGATTAGTGTGGTGCCCCCATTTTAGGGGATAATTTTGTACACCGCTCTATCTAGTTTGGAGCCCATGTAGACAGTGTCTGAACAAAGAGGTGTCCTTATTTCAGTGTGTGTCCTTGTACAGGAGTGTCACTGTAGTACATGCAGTGGGAGGGGTTTGTTGGATTTGCCTTACCCTGGATATGTTTCTGATGCAGGAAGGGATCACACCAATGTACTTTGCTGCCCTGTACAACCACCCGAGGCTAGTGGAGCTGCTCCTGGCCCATGGGGCGGACATCAACAAGGTAATCTCAAGCTTGCATGTAGATAGATTCATCATTCTTGGAGGTCATGTGACACTCCACTGTTTTCCCTCTCTATAGGGAGAACAGTCCCCCCTATATGTCTCCTGTCTTGTAGGCAATATTGAGATGGTTCAGCTGCTGGTTCATCATCATGCAGCCATCGACCAGCCAACTGATGTGAGTATAATGCACTATTATACAAATATCAGTTTATTTACTGTGTATTGTTGACTGAATCCCCAGCATACTCAGTGTTATTCACATCTTCATTATTGTCATGTTCACCACAGGAAGTGTATGCTGCTACTCCACTGATTGCTGCTTCTGATAAAAATCACATTGAGGTGGCAAGATTCCTAGTTGAATGTGGGGCAAGCATTGATTACCAGAATAAGGTTTTTGATATCCACTTTTTGTTTTCTAATTGCTTATTATGCTACATTTTTGTATTCCTCCACAGAACGGCTACTCAGCTCTTCAAGTTGCATGTGACCATGGCAACACTGATATTGTGAAATTACTAATCCAATCCAAAGCAAACATTGAACTCAAGAATAAAGTTGGTTTTATCTTAAAATAATTATACATCATTTATTTAACATAATACAGGAAGGCAGAACCGGACTAATGATAGCTTCCTGGAGAAGCCATTCATTGATGGTGGCAGAGCTGGTCAGAGCTGGGGCTCAAATTGATGCCCAGGACCAGGTATACATGTAACCATGACATTGTGGTTTCTTGATTACTTGTATAATCATGTGCCTCCTTGTTGGAAGCACCCCATGAATATCGGCATAAGCTTCAGAAGTAAAAAAAAATAACTCGTGTATGGACCTGGGCTGAAGGGGGGGAGGGGGGATAAGAATTGATTATGATGTTTACATGTTCTATACAATCACTCTGACAGTAAGTTTTGCTTATAGAATGGATTGACAGCGTATGATATTGAGTCTCATACAGCAGTGTGTCAGCTATTGGAACAGTATGGTTACAAGGTATAGTGTTATATAATATTATTATAGCTAACTAACATGATTATTATGGTCCCATTAATAAAAACATTGTTTTATCCCACAGCCGAGTCATCTTGCGCCAGCCCCTCTCCAGTCAACCAGCCAGCAACATGATCCCATCACAAGCTTACAGACTTTCAGGGATATCGTGGAGCATGGGTCTGAACTGTCTGATACTCCTAAACATCAAGAAAGTGATACTGCTCCATAACAACACTCATATGATAAAACTGCATCATAGAATAGAATTTTATACAATTGTCATAGCCCTGTCAACAGTGCATGTGTACATGATATGACCTGTATATTCATTTTCTCATAAAAATATTTTGATAATATTATTATTGATGATAATGTTGATTGATGATACAGGAATGGGATATAGCCACAAATTGCATAATAATATTATTAGACAACATACCAATACTGATAGCATAGTCGGTATCAATGATAGGTAACATTATTGAATTTAATTTCTGTTTGGCCCTTAAGCTTCATAATTATAATTATAATATCCTATGGCCAGTTGTATACATATTCTACAAATTCATGTGACATCATATTTTGTATAGACATGACTGTACTTTATGAACATTATAATATTATTGTATTATTATTGTAGGTCCCCACTTTTAGTAGATCAGACAGAAGTACAAATTAAAGTAATTATAGTGTTAAGATAGAGTATTATCAGCTTGGTTTAATGATCACTATAGAGTCACCAACATCATGAATGATCATGAGATCAGTGGCAAGTTGATTACATAATAATAAATAATTATTATTCGAAATTAGGGTTCATGTCGTAGAGTTATGGTAGAATTCACTGCCACGGATTATAAACTTACCAACATTTAAGTTCGTTGAACTGAGAGCTCCTGGCACCACTCACACTCTTGCAAAAATTTTTGACTGTCTTGAACTGTAGTGGAGTAGTTGCGTGCACAGCTCCAGCAGTTTCGTATGAATTGGTGGTGATGCTGATCTAGCCAGCCCCTCCCACTATTTAGCGAAGGGGCTGCCTTTCCACACGCCGCACGCATGCGCATTGTGATCATACGGGGCTCCCCCTGCTCCCTCGGGGGGTATAGAAAGATGTCGAATCTAGCGATTGCCATCGCGACCACGAGCTCGGACGACCTGAAGGAAACGAGCGATCATGACAGTGAAAAAGGTAAGGAATGAGTTTAATTTAGCTAGGATCTTTCATAAAAATGCATCTAAATTTGATTATGGTATTAAAATTATAGCAATTTATACGTGTGGCTGTACCTATTATAGTCTGGTGCTCAGCCCCCTTCATGCACGCGCGAGAAAGGGTCTGGTCAAAAGGGTCGCACTTCCTTGTCCTCAAGGTAGGTTGCAGAACCGTGATCATATGACATTTGTGGAATAGTAATTATGTGTGGTCCGTTCATATGCGTGCCCACTCGGCCTTATGCACACAGTACGGAAGTGGTGGTTAGTTTCTATTTTACACACACCAGAATTGTCGATTAGCGTAAGCCGCCATATATCGGCATGTACGTAATATCGGCACCGCCCGTGCCAATCATCGGCATCTAGTTTACGACGTATTTTACGGGATTATACGGACCTGAAACTTTCAATGACCATTGCACACCAAGGAAAGTAAACAGGAAGAAAAGGATGATATTACTGGCAAGAAGGCGTGGCGAAGAAGCTCTATACCAAGTTCGATCAAAATCGGATGAAGTATCTGGCGTCTACAGGGAGAAACAGCTCATGGCGGCTTTACCGTGGCCTAGCAAGAGCTAGAAAGATTATTATTCCGTCATAGTTGCTCTTAAGGTGGAGGCTGATGCCTAGAACACATCCAAGTCCTTCACGAATTTATTATACTGTTGAAACGGCTCCAATATCGATTTTACATGTAGTATCAACACATTCACGGCTGCCGTTCAAAGACGATGCAAGCGATCGATATGAGAAGAGAGATATAGTGAGAGGACATCCTGAGGTATCTGGGGGTATTTTTTCTATAATTTTCTGGCAAGTAAGGCAGCAGTAAAAGGCTCGAGAAGGCCAAGGTGCCAATAAATGGTGCATTCGCCATTATGGAAAAGAATAGGTGTGCCGATAATACGTACCGGTTGCCGATAAATGGTATTTTCATGTCTGCACATTAGCGCTTATAGCTCATTGATTAATAGGGCCTACCTCGGTGGATTCTAGTTAATGAAAGCCTACGTCAAGAGCTTCCTTTCAGTGCAAGAACCAAATTCATACGTCATTCCTGGCGGGAGTTACAAATCGGGAAAATTTGCATGCCGATAAATGGCGGCTTACGCTATTACAGACACGTTAGTGTGACCCTTTGACCAGACCCTTTCTGGGTAGGAGGGGTCATTGCAGTAGAGCAACTGATCCAATCAAGACATTGTATGCTTTACGAAAGAGCAACTGCCTTGTGCACCCATTATACAGATTTTATGGCACATGATAAGTGCACAATACACTAGCCTAGGTATGCACTGAGGGCAGTGAAGAAAGGAATTATGATAACAGTACACATGGGTACTTGCCCAGGAAACCACGGTGCATTAACTGCAGTATTGTGACCACATACACTTGGTAATGGAATTCCCGGGAAGTTTTATGGTAGTATCAAATTACTCCAACAGCTCTTGGGGGAGGATTCTCTCGTTTTTTAAATACCTCCAAAAGATCACCACAGCTAGTGGCATCCATACGATCAGTAGTATTATTGGAGCTACCAGCTATCGCCATCCTTACCTTACCTAACACTAGGCTGGCTTACTCTTGGCACTTCTAAATAATTTTTCAGCTGGGTCCAAGCAAACAAAGGTGACTATACAACACATGCAGGTGGATGCATAAAGATAACGAATGTTTATAATAACGTAGCATTTCTGAACTGAAAATAGTATTAACAGTGTACTAGGTACTATTCCATGTCGACAATTTATGTACAAGTACTGGTATACATGTTACTATCCACGGTAATGTAATAAAAGTTCACACTGTGGGATAATACCTTCTTATTCCACATACAGAAACTGAAGCACTTCTCTCCACCATCGACAATAAGACTCTTAGTAAGATCATTACCGTACATATCTAAACACTAATTCATCTCCCCTCTATCATCCCTTCTGTGTGTATGCACACATGCAAAGTTTATTTCGGGTGGGAGGGGGGAGGAGGGGGCAGGGAGTGCTTTCATCCCTCCATGGAATTGATATAAACCAAATACACATAACATTATGCCTTGAGGCGTGCACGGATTGTGCACTCAATCTATGCACTAAATTATTACTGTGGTACGTGTATAGCCTCACCATATTATCTCCATAGTAGATTAGGTTTGGCTTACCATCCTGTCTGTGGTTATATGGAAACACCTCCCCCCAGTGTAGCTTTGAGGTCGCTTATGAAAGGATTCTAACGAAGTTACATAGTATACATAGAGATGGAGAATGGCTATGGTTGACTGAGTGCTTAAGTGGCAACGTTTTGTACCACAGTTCTGATAGTAGAGCCATGGCATATACATGTAGCTGAGCATGCAGCTGGACTAGGTCGAAATAAAGTGGGATAAAGAGTTCTGTTTACTATGGATGGGCTTGAGATGGCGACAGTTTGGAGGTAAGTAAGCTTTTTAGCTAGAAATAGCATACTAAATGTACATATGTAGCAAAATGACTGGATACAAAGACTATACAACATATGAGGAAAAACAATAGCTATGACAACTGTTCTAGGATGCTGTTTAACGATAATTAATTATCTAGTACGCTAATTCTATTTCATCAAGTATGGGTATGTCATCCACAATCCGCATGTAACCGGTTAATATGGTGCCCCCCCCCTGACTACACATTCCCCCCCTCGTTAGCAGAAATAACCCCTGCATGTGTGTACAGATCCCCTCTCCCCTACAGAGGAGGATGACTGGAATGCTGTGTCTGTTGAGTGTGGCCCACTAGCTGCCAAGTGGGAGCAGCTCAGTGCCTGTCTTGGTCTTGCTAAAGCCGACATTGATAGGATAAGGGAAAGCCGTCCCAGGGACATTGCTGGATGCTGGAGTGAGGCCCTCAGCCAGTGGATTAAGCAGAACTACTCCACTCAGCGATTTGGTTTACCGTCATGGAGATCTCTATTAAAGGCAGTGGCTATGGTGGACAGACGTCTCTATATCGAACTGGCTGCTAAACATCCATTAGGTATGACTTCACAAATAATTAGAGGTAAACTGATCCTAGCATTAAGTTTAACAACATACCCTGGGGTTTGTATTATGAGAATGGCCTGCAGCTGCCTATAGTTACTTCTTTACGAACACATTTATTACTAGCGGTACACTTCGTGCATAAACATCCTCGCTCAGCTCAAAATAATAAGCAATTATCCCGATACACAGCTCGGGTGGTGCGCATGCGCAATTAACGGCCATGTGACATAAAGGGACTCTCCCTTGCACTTGACCATGCGAGGTCTAGTCAGTACAGAACTATTGCAGGCATAGATTCTACAAAAATTTCGATTGACTGACACTGGTGATAGACTTAAGATTAATAGTTAGCGAGTGCATACCCATCAACTTTTGCTACAGCTGATGAAAGCAAGGACCGAGCAGGCTCAAGCCAAGAACGAGCGAAGATTTTAGACATCGCGAAAATGAGTTCAATGGGAGAATGGAGTTCGGCGATACTACAGCGATATGGCAGCTGTGAAAGTTCTAAAAGATAGAAAACCATGTTTGACGCCTGTTACCACCAAAAAGAGTCTAACATCGATGTTCACCAAGAAAGGTGACGATTTTAGGTTGACGTACAAATTTTCATGGTGGGTCATGGAGTCCGGGACGACCATAGACTTCTGGCTGCCATATTTCTTCGTGAAAGTAGCTCACTTTGTTTAACATCCTTGGAGCCGGCAGTGGAGTTGGACTCACTGTAGGAAGCAAGAACGAACTTTAGAAGCTCACGAAGAAGCCATACAAAACTCAATCGAGCTCGGGTAGAAACCTCGCTTTGCTCGGAATCACTACCATGAATTTTCAAATTTTAACGCAGTTTGAAATAATATATGCTCTCTAGGTTGAGCATAGCGATCTAGTAGCTATCTGAATAATGACTGCTTGTCTGCATGCAATTGTGACAATAAACTAGTTTGTCCTGCTTGATGTTAATTTGACTGGATTTAGTATGAAGCAATAGCTATAATATTATAATAATTATTATTGTTTGTTCCTTCAGTACCTTCTGCTGTTGTCCAACCGCCAGTCAATCCTGAGATTCTGAAGAGACAACAAAGTCAGTTTTAAAATTCAGCAGCCCTAATTTTTGATGCCTGTTTTCTGTGGTTGTCACATATTATTATGTAAGCAGAATGCATCTTAAATTCCTTCTAAAATGTTTGAACATTCTTATTTGTGCTGACTTTTAGAAGCTATATCGTAGCGTATTCAAAAGCATATGAAATGAATCAGATATTACTACTACTGTGCAGGTGTGGAAATGATTCGCTCTAATGTGGAAGAGATAAAAGCACTTTTTTCCTCCCTTGTGCTCGAAGTCCGGTCAGCTCTCCAGTCCCAGAGTGATATCAGCAATGTGAGGGACTTTCTAATCACCTTCTTCGAGTGTGGTTTTCCTGAGACATCCGATGTGAAGAAATTATTTGCTGCTATCACCCTCAAACATCTGTGGAATTATCATCACTACAGTCCTTTGGAGCGACTGATCAACAAGTTTCTACCAAATGACCAAGAAGTGGGGAGCCTTATGAAAGCGTACAAGGCCTGTCTCTCTGGATTCTACCTCACAACAAAGCTTATTGATTATATCGAGTACCAGAATTTATCTGCAGATGATTCTGATGAGGAATGTGATCAACCCTCTCCAAAGCTCACCCCAAAGCAATACAAGAAGATCAAGGTGGTGCTTCAACTTCAGCGAAAGATATCACAGGTTTCGTTAGACTACGTTGTGAAGCTGTGGCAGTCTTTTGCCGAAGAGTACGAGATTCCCTCTCTGACGGCAGTCATTGATAGGATAGTAGCGGGGAGCCTGGAGATAACATGGACAGTGCCACAACACATCGCCGATGCCATCCTTCCAAGGTCAAAGTTCTTCCGAAGCCATGGGATAGTCCTCATCTTTATTGATGACATCATCATCTATGATGAGAAACAAATGGTAAGTACAATATTATTGTATTCGGTCAATAAAACAAAAAAAAATTTGAAGGAGAATACTTTAGATCATTGGGTTTAGGAAAATTGCGTATAGTGTTGTACTAGCGTTAGATCCATTATAAATGCTAGATAAAAAAAAAACATTGTTGCAGAGTTGCTAAATGGCTATTTCCATTTTCCATATCCCAGGCTGCTAAAGAGAAGAGATTTTTGGAGCTTTGTTATGATGGCACTGCAGATATCGGAGATTTCTCATCTCTCCTAGCCCAGGGGGTGGAGCCTAATATCTACAACAAAGTAGGTGTCACTGCATGGCAATAGACAAGTATCTGTGTTGACATGATCTGATGTCTTGTTCTGTATGTTAGCGTGGCCACCATCCCCTCTGGTGCGTCAGTTATCATGGGAGACAAGACCTGGTTGAGTTGTTTCTCAAGTATCATGCTGATATTGACATGGCAACAAAGGTGAGATACATAAAATAATTAAGCCATTATTTGTAGTAGAATAGCTATTTCTATTTTTCATTGTCTTGTATAGGGGGACTTTGGAGAAACAGCTTTGGTGACGGCAGTCAACAAAGGTCATCTCCATGTTGCTGAGATTTTAGTGAAGTATGGGGCAGATGTGAACTATAGAAATAAGGTGAGAGCGTTGATCCCTGTAACACAAGTGTGCATAATGTGGCCAATGATAAGGCATGGTATTATGGTGAACCAGTGGGATGTACAAGGTATGAGCAACAAACATGCATACGTCGTGGTTCTTCCCTTAGATGCTAATAAATATTCTCTGTGTCCTAGTCATAGATTTCTATGAATAACTAGTGAATTCTGTACATATGAACCCTTGACCACATTCCCAGTGGCTGCATAGTTCTAATGGTGCATGTGGTAAAGGTCGTCAATACACACATCGCCTCAATCGCAGAGATGGAGTCTAAAATCAACTTTCGACTTCGAGTTTCGATGTTTCAATCAAAGGAGATGAACTCGACAGCACAGTACAGCTTCCGAACTTTAGATCGGTCGTGGCATGACGCGTGCTATAAATAGCGCAAGGCTAGCTTTATTTATCCACAGGATTACGTCAGCCAAGAGAACGTGTGAAGTTCGGCTGGCATTACTTGTCGGAGAAAGTAGCACTCAGCTTTTAATGTATTCGCTGGATATGTATGTAAGTTAATATATGATTCTGTGGATTTTCAGGTCTCAGAAGTGTTCTGTAAAGGCTCTGAATTTTAGCGCTATGACGCATAGGTTACATCATAATTACAACATAATTACCTAATAACCGCAAAAAAGTAAATTTATACTGGGGATGTAACTATATTTGAGTTTTCCTGTGAGGACAACTTTTGCCAGCACTAGCTAGTTTATGTCATAGTGAGGGATCCGGAGTGGTCGTTGTTCAGCTCCCTAGCTCTCCCCACTGCTCACATTCAATCACTGTCCACTAGTGTCTCACTCTAAAACTCTCTCCTTCACATGTTACAGAAAGGGCAATCAGTTCTTTGGAAAGCAAGCTTTAAAGGATATACTGAAATAGTTCTTCTGCTCCTCCATCACCATGCTGCAGTGGATCTGCCAAATGATGTGAGACACAGTAATGCTGTACACAGTAGACATTGATACTTGTACTTGCTATAGTTGTTGCTAGTCATTGACAGTAGGATGCCTATGATGTAATCTTTGGTCACATATTAGTAGCTCCAACAGCCACTATTACAGCATGGTTGCTTGGAAAGCTGGGCAATTGTTTAATGACTAGTGTACATGCAGGGCCTGTTTGGGGCGAGCCTGAGCGAGCGTGAACTGGAGTGCTACCGGAAATTCAAGAACTAAGTTTAAAGACATGGCACGGTAGACCCGGCACTGACACAGATCCAAGCAGACCATGCGAGTCATAGTTGCCGTGTGCCTGCCCAAGTAGCGGTATCTATTCTGTCTGGCAATTAGGTGCCGTTTATGCCACTTGACCCTGGCAAGGCTTAGTGGACAGCCACCGATGATAGCTGCCTGTGTTGTACAGTCTCAGTGAGCTATCTCGATCGCCTTCTTAGCCGCTCCTCACGCTGACTGGGATGGACGACGAGCTCTGTCCTCGTTTGCAGCCTTACTTTTCTCTGACTTACACGTGGCCGTGGCTCGTTCATAATGGTCGATGCTGCATGATCGATGGCGATCTGCAATTCGCTAAATTAGAACGGCACATATACGGCCCGTAAGTCCATGTCAGGCATGAGAATGCGTAGTCGAATATTTCGCGTTTATGTCCATAGAGCCATGCTGGGGATATAATTTTGCGTGACCGACGTACCATAATAATATAGACACCGAACATTGAAGAACTGTTTATGTGGGGCTCGCTCAGGCTCGCCCCAATTACTAATTTCCCAGAGCAATTCAAGAATGTTTATGGCAATTCCATAATTAAATTTATTGCTGCTAATTATTATGTCCAAGTGTACAATGTCGTGTGTGCTCCACATGTTGTGAGTGGGTGGAGCTGTAGTTGGTGAGTCTTCAGATTCTATTTGCTCATGAATTTTCCAAGTACAGCTTGCTCATTTGTGTTGTATTGTCTCAACTCATGCAGGATGAATGTGGAGGGACAGCCCTGTTTGCTGCCTGCCGGGAAGGTCATTATGATCCAGCAGCTCTACTCATCGACCACGGGGCTGATGTGAACTACCTTAGTAAGGTGAGACCATCGCGTGTCCATGCATGGTAGAATGGTATGCTCAGTTTAGAGCAAGGTGGGGCTTCTCTACAATTATGTACGTGGTCATCATAGACTAAGCGTGGGGGTCATTGAAATAATGGGCTCATTTTAGAGCAACATGACTCTGTTTTACTTTGTGCATTGCAGTGGTACCTCTCTATTGTGGTCATTCATGGGACAGCTGAAAATGTCCTGATTAGTGAGGTGCCCTCATTTTAGGGGATAGTTTTATACTCAACTCTATCTAGCTTGGAGCCTAGACAGTGTCCTGAATACATGTAAAGTGGCCGTACGTATCCTTATTTCAGTGTGTGAATGTCCTTGTACAGGGGGTTTCTGAATCACTGTAGTATACATGCAGTAGGAGGGATTTGCGTTATCCTGGAAATATTTCTGATGCAGACAGGGGTAACACCAATGTACTGTGCTGCCCAGTACAACCACACGAGGCTAGTGGAGCTGCTCCTGGCCCATGGGGCGGACATCAACAAGGTACAGCACTGTGTAATGTAAAGCAGTGGAGGAGCACACCTCAAGCTAGCATGTGGATAGCTTCATCACGTAACACTCCACTGTTCTCTCTCTCTCTATAGGGAGTGCAGTCCCCCCTATATGTCTCGTGTCTTAAAGGCAATATTGAGATGGTCCAGCTGCTGGTTCATCATCATGCAGCCATCGACCAGCCGACTGATGTGAGTAATGCACTATACAATAGCACTAGTATCAGTTTATTTTGCTGTGTATTGTTGACTGAATCCCCATGCAGCATACTCACATCTTCACTATTATTATCATGTTCACCACAGGATGTGCCTTTTGCTACTCCACTAATTGCTGCTTCTAGTGAAAATCACATTGAGGTGGCAAGATTCCTAGTTGAACATGGGGCAAGCATTAATTATCAGAATCAGGTTTTTTGATAACCACTTCTTGTTTTCTAATTTGCTTATTATACCACATTCTTTTATTCCTCCACAGTATGGTGACTCATCTCTTCATGCTGCATGCATCCATGGCAGCACAGATAGTGTGAAATTACTAATCCAATCCAATGCAAACATTGAACTCAAGAATAAAGTTGGGTTTATTCTCATTACGTCCAGAGTCCCAATTAGAAAAAAACTATTCGGCCGACCGATGAGGTAATTGTGATGTAAAATATGATGTAAAATATGACGAAAATGCGGTTCAGACTGTTTCAAAATGTTTAGCACGCATGAAAGCTTGTTGGGGCCCAGAATTCGAGCCTAGCGTAGAAGACATCGTGGACTATCCGACGATATCCTTATGGCGTTTCTCTCAGTTCGCTTTCTCTAGTGAGCTCGCTTTCAGGGCAGGGGGATTTCCCTATTTAGTCGAGCACGTGGCAGGTGAAGGTCAACCGGCTCAAGCCGCGCGCCCCAATATTGTACTCGTATACGGAGCATGCGCGGTTTGTCAATGTGTCCTAGTTCGAATTTATGGCGGCTTATTCATGAGGGACTCTGGACGTAGTCTCCAAGTTGTTCATTACATCCCCAGTATAAATTTACTTTTTTGCGGTTATAAGGTAATTATGTTGTAATTATGATGTAACCTATGTCGTCATAGCGCTAAAATTCAGAGCCTTTACAGAACACTTCTGAGACCTGAAAATCAACAGAAACGTATATTAACTTACATACGTATCCAGCGAATACATTAAAAGCTGAGTGCTACTTTCTCCGACAAGTAATGCCAGCCGAACTTCACGCGTTCTGTTGGCTGACGTAATCCTATGGATAAATAAAGCTAGCCTTGCGCTATTTACGATGTGTGTATTGACGACCTTTACCACATGCACCATTAGAACTATGCAGCCACTGGGGATGTGGTCAAGGGTTCATAAAATTAATAATTCATGATATTATTATCTATACAACATAGAACAGGACTAATGATTGCTGCCAGGAGAGGCCATTCATCGATAGTGACAGAGCTGGTCAGAGCTGGGGCTCAAATGGATGCCCAGGACCAGGTATATATGCAACCTGTATGTGTTATTGTGTTTGGTTTCTTGGTAACCCAAGATTTATTACATGCATACGTATGTACCTCCGATCTTGGCAAGTACCCATGATATCGGCATGAAGCTTCAAAAGTATAATAATAAATTATTATGGAAATCAAGACTAATCCATAGGCCTGGGCTGCGCTGGGGAATTGCTATGATGTTTGTGTGTTCTTATACAATCACATCTGACATTAAGTTTTGCTTATAGAATGGATTGACGGCGTATGATCTTGCTAGCAGTGAGTCTCATGCAGCAGTGTGTCAGCTATTGGAACAGTATGGTTACAAGGTATAGTGTTATAGCTAACTGATTGTTATGGTGCCATTAATAAAAAATTAATTTTGTTTAATCCCACAGCCAAGTCATCTTGTGCCAGCCCCTCTCCAGTCAACTAGCCGGCAACATGATCTTGTCACAAGCTTACAGACTTTCAGGGATATCCTGGAGCGTGGATCTGAACTGTGTGATACTCCTAAACATCAAGAAAGTGATACTACTCCACAACAACATTCGTATGATGAAACTGCATCATAGAATACACGTAACAGCCCTGTCAACAGTGTGTACATGTACTGACATTGTGTATTCGTTTTCTCATAATAGCTAATTTTGATATTGATAGTATTCATTGATGATACAGGGATGGGATATAGCTACCCACAAATTTTAATGCATGCATAATAATTACACACTGTACCATTAATATTAATAATGATAAGACTTAGTATGCATTAAGGCGGTCTCCCTGTCAGAAAATTTCCAGACGTTTTTTTCTCCAATACCATAGAGGATATGCATGGGAAAAATATACCATTGTAATCCTCTCAATGAGTTCTTTCTAATTAAGAACACCTTTTCAAAACAAGTGGGGTAAATTTTTATTTTCAGATTTTTTTTCCGTACCCGGGCCCCCCATAAATGAAAACTCAAAGTCATATCGAAGTACTTGGAAAAATAGACATTTTGGTCCAAGTTTCACGTCCGTAGGGGGTGTAGAAGCCGAGACACTGATCATGATGTCCTAGAACACCAAAAAAATCATCAAAAAAATCGTAAAAAGTTCATTTCTAGGACATCAATATCTCGGCTTCTACAACCCCTACGGACGTGAAACTTGCACCAAAATGTCTATTTTTCCGAGTACTGGAATATGACATTGAGTTTTCATTTATGGGGGGTACAGGAAAAAATCTGAAATAAAAATTTACCCCACTTGTTTTGAAAAGGTGTTCTTTAGAAGAATTCATTGAGAGGATTACAATGGTATATTTTTCCCTTGCATATCCTCTATGGTATTGGAGAAAAAGACATCTGCAAATCGTCCTGACGGGGAGACTCCCTTAATTACTGGTGGATTGTAATACTACGACATGTAGCTAGTCATCCCTAGTAGCACTTTACTTTTCTGAAACAGTAAATTAAGGTATCGAATCGTGAAATTTGGTACAGATGCAATTGAATATGGAAAATGGTTCTATGAATATTTTAAAGTTTGTCATCTGTTTTCATTTTCAAGTTATGCCACTTTAAAGCATTTGACGATTACAATGACATAACATTGCATAACTTAAGTATGCTACTTACATACGTAGTGACCCTTTACCATAATACAATGGGATAATATGGTAATCATTACATCCCGAGTCCCAATCCGCAAAAAAGAATTCGGCCGCGCGATGAGTAATTATGACGAAACCTATGATGAAACCTATGATGAAATTATTGAAACCTATGATGAAATTATGATGAAATTGGGGTGAAGACTGCTTCAAAATGTTTAGCGCGCATGACAGGGTGTTGGGACCCAGAATTCGAACCTAGCGTACAAGAGATCGTGAACTATCGATGACATATGGCGATTCTCTCAGTTCGCTTTCTTTGGCGAGCGAGCTCTCTGGGGGGATTTCCCTATACAGTCTAGCACATGGCAGTGGAGGTCACGTTCGGGTCAACCGGCTCAACCCGCGCGCCCCGATATACCTATGTATACTGCCTGTACGGAGCATGCGCAGTTTGTCGATGTGTCCAAGTTCGAATTATGGCGGCGTACAGTAAGCGCGGTGCAATACTTATGAGGGACTCGGGATGTAGTCTCTAAGTTGTTCATTACATCCCGAGTCCCAATCCGCAAAAAAGAATTCGGCCGCGCGATGAGTAATTATGACGAAACCTATGATGAAACCTATGATGAAATTATTGAAACCTATGATGAAATTATGATGAAATTATGATGAAATTGTGGTGAAAACTGTTTCAAAATGTTTAGGGCGCATGAAAGGTTGTTGGGACCCAGAATTCGAACCTAGCGTAGAAGACGTCGTGGACTATCGATGAGATATGGCGATTTTCTCAGTTCGCTTTCTTTGGCGAGCTCGCACTCGGGGGGATTTCCCTGTTCAGTCTAGCACATGGCCAGGTGGAGGTCACGTTCGTGTCAACCGGCTCAAGCCGCGCGCCCCAATATACGCGTGTACGGAGCATGCGCAGTTCGTCGACGTGTCCTAGTTCGAATTTATGGCGGCTACTTTTCGTGAGGGACTCGGGATGTAGTCTCTAAGTTGTTCATTACGTCCAGAGTCCCAATTAGAAACTAAGAATTCGGCTCTCGCTATGATGAAATTATGATGAAATGATGATGAAATCTATGATGAAATTTATGATGAAACCTATGATGTAATTGCTGTGAAACTGTTTCAAAAAGTTTAGCTCACATGACAGGGTATTGGGACCCAGAATTCAAACCTAGCGTAGAAGACATCGTGGACTATCGATGAGATATGGCGATTTTCTCGGTTCGCTTTCTTTGGCGAGCTCGCACTCGGGGGGATTTCCCTATTCAGTCGAGCACATGGCAGGTGAAGGTCAACCGGCTCAAGCCGCGCGCCTCAATATTGTACGCGTATACGGAGCATGCGCAGTTTGTCGATGTGTCCCAGTTCGAATTTATGGCGGCGTATCCATGAGGGACTCTGGACGTAGTCTCTGAGTTGTTCATTATCTCCCCAGTAGAAATTTACTTTTCTGTGGTTATGAGGTAATTGTGGTGTAATGTATGATGAAACCTATGGTGTAATCTCTTAGGTAATCTATGAGGTAATTATGAGAAAATCCAGGGCCTCGCTGGAGCCTTTCTGGGACTTGAAAATCAGTAAATATGTAGAGTGTCTTACGCGCGTATCCAGCGAATACATTACAAGCTGAGCGCTACTTTCTCTGAGAAGAACTGTTGGTTGAACTTCACGTGTTTCCTTGGCTTACGTAATGCCATGGATAAATAAAGCTAGCCTTGCGCTATATATAGCATGCATCACTGTTGCAAGGGGCTGGCCCACGCGGCGACTGCAGCAGCGTGACCAACCTGAAATTCGAAAGGAATACTGTGCTGTCGAGTTTGTCTCTGTGATTGAAGCATCGAAATCTGTCGCTATCAAGGTTGAGAGTCGATCTCAGACATGATTTCTGGGGCCAGCATCGATCGATGTGTACGCATTCTATTGACGACTCTTTACCACATGCACCATTACACTATGCAGCTACTGGGGAGATGGTCAAGGGTTCATTTCATAATAATATATTATACCTTTAATTTAAATATCTAACTTCATAAGCCTATACGGCCGCGGTAACCATGTTATAATTATTAATTTTGACAGCATCTTTGTACTAGTTGAAAAGATTTCGATCATTATTATGCTGATATCCATAATAATTATTTATAGTCTATAGATAGTTATTATTGAATTTAAAATTTCTGTTAGATCAGACTAGACCACTTGTGATCGATTCTTGCATGCCTTCACAATAATTATAATATTCTTTGGCCAGTTGTATACATGTACTTTTAGCTACAAGTTCACGTCACGTCAAACTTTGTATACCTGACTGTACTTTACAAAATTATTATTATTGTAGGGCCCTACTCTACTTGATCAGACCAAAATAATTACAAAAATAAAGTATAGCATTAAGACAATGCATAATAATAATAGGTATCATTATCAGCTTGGTTTAATACATCATCAGGGTAATCAACATCACAAAATTTAATGAGATCAGTGGCAAATTGATCACATAATAATATTGTGATACCCCACCATTAGTCACGCCACCACATGTACTTGCTCCAGGAAAATTGTCAAATAGGAGGCACTGGCCGGCCATATTACCACATGATAGTCCATCTGATGATTCGACAGTGACTTCACTGCTGCAAGCATGGATAGCATCACCTCCTGAGCGAGCAGCGTTGTCAGAAAAGGAAGCTCCAGAGATCGTCAGTGCACTATTAGCAGTGGAAATTGCACCCCCTCCAGTGACTGCGGAGTTCTGTCTAAAAGCAGAATCAAAGCCTGATATTGAGATTGAGATGGCACTAGCGCAGATTGCACCACCTCCACCCACACTGGCCGAGTTGTTGGCGAAAGAGCTATCTAAGACTTGCACCTTCAGGCCGTTCCGAGTTTGGAAGTTAGGGTTCATATCATCAGATTTCAAGTCCACCGCTCCACACTGAGGAGCAGAGTTACGGTAGAATTCACTGTCACTGATTGTGAAATTACCAACGTTAAAGCTTGTTGAACCGAGAGCTCCACCGCTCACTGTCGCAAAGTTTTCGGTAAAGATACTATCTTGAACTGTAGCAGAGTAGTCACTTCCAATAATGTGTAAAGCTCCATAGGCACCACTGTTTCGTACGAATTCAGATTGCATAACTGCTATTTGGGATATCCCTGAAATAATATAAACTGCTCCTGATGCAAATTCATCATTACTACTTGTGTTATTAACAAATGAACTTCGTAAAACACTGAAACCGATATTGCCTCCCCTCTTAAATACTGCTCCACCACGGTCTGCACTATTTCCTTCAAATCTGCTACTGCCTATTGCTGAGTGAAAAAAAAGATTTAAATTGGAATTTCTGTGTGAGAGACTTATACTGCTCCACCTTCAAACCGAGCGGCATTGTTCAAAAATGTACATCGTTCAATCGAGAAGATATTGGCTTGTCCAAGGAGGTACAGCGCTCCACCATGATCTCCTGCATTGTTGTTGATGAAGCTGCTATCTTCAATGATTAAAGATCCATCAAACGAGTATACGGCCCCACCGCTCCACTCAATAGCACTGTTATTGAAAAAATAACTGTTCCTAATAACTGAAACTGACGATCCACCAGTGAAATAAATTGCTCCACTGGTGAGCATTGCCCTGTTGTTCTCAAAGGTACATTGGTTGACGGTATACTATAGCTCTAGTAACAGAAACGAAGTTAATAACACCACCATGATCGGTGTCTCCTAGCATTCTCCGCTTTATGTTGTTCGAAAAAGTACAGTTACTTATCATTGGTTGACCAAACGTAATTAACAGCGCACCACTTGTACAATTTGAGAAGACACTGTTTGAGATAACAGGATACATCACAAATCTCAACCTGAAGGGCGTGTCACTCGTAAACGTCGAGTCCTCCAGAGTGAATTTTTGAACACTTCTGATCTGTGTAGAAGTGCCACCACAGTTGACCAAGTTGATTCCACTGATACGAACACTAACCATGAAATTGAAAGAGAACTCCTGAGTGCACAATAGAGTGACATCGCGACCAGTTCCAATCATCGCTATGAAAAAGACACCTGAGCTTATGTTAAAAGGAATGCTTAAGTTGTGATACCCGGGCTGCAGTTCCAAAGTAACATCAAGAATCCCAGTTCTGAGACTGGAGTTGGAGACGTACTGGTCTATAGTGAGGCACGGGTCTCCGGGGCAGGAGCTGGTAGGCGGTTCGGAGTCGGACTCTGGTACGATGTAGACTGTACTCGTTGCGACCTCGTCGCTCTGTGCCGCCGAACAGTGAATCGAGGCACTGAACGTTAGCAGGATGTACAAAACGGGATGATGCACGGACATTAACATTTTTCTCGTGGCCTGATCTTAATTTGAAAAGCGTAGTATCAACGGTATATCGACAAATAATAAAGCGGTGGTGATCAGATCCTTTTGTAGCCTACTGCCTCGAGCCTCACAATCGATTAATCAATTAACACCTCGCGTGACATGACGTAGATCCGTTGGGAAAGTGACGTACGTCCGGGTCCTGTGCGTGGTATCATATCCGCAACGTATAGCTGTACTACTACATTATTATGCTTGATTATGCACGATTATGCACATTAATATAATTCCTATTAGTCCGTGTCTGCCTTGTTTCCAGTGCAGACTCTCTGGTGTCAGGAGGCGTGGGAATGAGGAAGCCTGGGGAGAGGTTGACCCAGAAGTAACGCCAACCTCCCACAACAGTACCTGAGCCTACATAATTTGTCTCAATGCAAAATTAATTTGTTTACATAATGAGGAGGGGAGGAAGGATCAAAGCCGAGGGTGTATACCTGACCATTGTGCATTAATTTTGCTTTATAATGAATGAATAGATCAAGTTTAAGAGCGGATCGTGCTTGTCGAGAGAAGAAAATAAAAGCTATAGCTAATAATAATATTATTATTATTATTATAATGCCCCTTGTACGTAATAATAGGCACCTGCCGTGGGACTACCGTGTCCGATCTAATTAACACGTCTCTCTAATAGATGCGCCACCTCAGCCTGAAGTACACTCTATTTAAATGCGCCCACCCACGCGTCCCTATACTTTTGTACACAAATTTTGCGCGCCACCAGGTTGCGAATGGTATTTTCAAATGGCGCACCACCCAACACTCGTAATTATTTTTCACGGCGTGTTAATTAGAACGTATACGGTATATAATTTAACCTGGTGATGTATGGTAGCTGTACATGCTACATGCCCGTATCATGGTGGCTGCCATATAACTGACTTGTTAGATGTTGACATAGGAATTTAATTAGTACCCAGTGGCGTAGCTAGAGCTAGGAGTCTGGTAGGGCATAAATATGGTAAATTGTAGTGCTAAGTTTGACTACACCCCAAATTAAGACTGCTGAATCTCAATCTTTAGCCTACAATCTGGATTATTTCTGCCCTATTCACATAGAATTAAATGGCTGACACGAGCAACGGTTATTAAGTAGTAAGCATTACTAGAACAAAGTTGGTCGGGCCTGGCCCTACTAGGCCCACCCCTGGCTACGCCACTGTTAATAGTACCTATTCTTTTACATGACACTAATTAACCAAACCTGTTTAAATGAGACTTTAATATTGAATTAGATAATCCTCCATATTATTGGAGAATATTCTGCCACTAGTAACATCTAACAAAATAATAATATACATGGTGCAGCTATGATTATTCATAATGCATGTGGGAGGCTAACTTGCAATGTGCTATATATTGGTAACACTGTTAAGAAAAATGGAAGAATAATGCATGGTTGATCAGACCAACATTACATCCCTAATAGTGATTTACTTTGCCAAGTAAGGGTATCGAATTGTGCATGAGATTAATTTTAATTTGGTACTCAATGCCAGTAATATTAGGGAAAAGTGGTTCAGTCTGTAAACTATAAATATTCGTCATTTGTTTTTGCCACTTTAAAGCATTAGATGATTACATATAATTGCATACCTAAAGTATGCTATATACATAGTGACCATTTACCATAATAAATATGCAATGAAGCAACCTAGGGAATCCGATGTGGTAATTATTATTTCATAGTGTTGATTAAGACAGAGTATTGTCAGCTTGCAGTTTAATACATAACCATAGTCACCAATATCATGAATAAGATCAGTGGCAAATTGATCACGTAATTTGATACCCCACCATTGCCAAATAGGAGGCACTGGCCGGCCATATTACCCCTTGACAGTCCATCTGATGATTCGACAGTGACTTCACTGCTGCAAGCATGGATAGCATCACCTCCTGAGCGAGCAGTGTTATCAGAAAAGGAAGCTCCAGAGATCGTCAGTGCACTATTAACAGTGGAAATTGCACCCCCTCCAGTGACTGCAGAGTTTTGTCTAAAGGTGCCGATTGATGCAGAATCAAAGCCTGATATTGAGATTGAGATAGCACTAGCGCAGATTGCACCACCTCCACCCACACTGGCTGAATTGTTGGCGAAAGAGCTATCTAAGACTTGCACCTTCAGGCCGTTCCGAGTTTGGAAGTTTGGGCTCATATCATCAGATTTCAAGTCCACCGCTCCACACTGAGGAGCAGAGTTACGGTAGAATTCACTGCCACGGATTGTAAAATTACCAATGTTTAAGCTAGTTGAAATGAGAGCTCCACCGCTCACTGTCGCAAAGTTTTCGGTAAAGATGCTATCTTGAACTGTAGCAGAGTAGTCACTTCCAACAATGTGCATAGCTCCATCAGCACCACTGTTTCGTATGAATTCAGATTGCATAACTGCTATTTGGGATTTCCCTGAAATAATATAAACTGCTCCCGATGCAAATTCATCATTACTACTTGTATTATTAACAAATGAACTTCGTAAAATATTGAAACCAATATTGCCTCCCCTCTTGAATACTGCTCCACCGCGGCCTGCACTATTTCCTTCAAATCTGCTACTATCTATTGTTGAGCGCAAAACAAGACTTAAATCAAAGTTATTGTGTGCGAGACTTACTGCTCCACCTTCACCCCGAGCAGCGTTGTTCAAAAATGTACATCGTTCAATTGAGAAGGTATTGGCTTCTCCAATGAGGTACACGGCTCCTGCATCATTCCCTGCATTGTTGCTGGTGAAGCTGCTATCTTCAATGATCAGAGATCCACCAATTGATAATACGGCTCCACCGCTCCCCTCAATAGCACTGTTATTGAAAAAATAACTGTTCCTAATAACTGAAACGGATGATCCGCCATTAAAGAAAATTGCTCCACTGGTGAACATTGCCCTGTTGTTCTCAAAGGTACATTGGTCGACAGTCGCACTAACAGAAACAAAGTTAATAACGCCACCATCAGTGTCTCCATCTACAAGTGGCATTCTCCGCTTTACGTTGTTCGAAAAGGTACAGTTACTTATCATTGGTCGACCTTCTGCAATTAACAGTGCACCACTTGTACAATTTAAGAAGACACTATTGGAGATAACAGGATACATCACTGATCTCAACCTGAAGGGCATGTCACTCGTAAATGTTGAGTCCTCCAGAGTGAAATTTTGAACACTTCTGATGTGTGTAGAAGTGCCGCCACAGTTGATCAAGTTGATTCCACTGATACGAATACTGCTTATGAAATTGAAAGTGAACTCCTGAGTGCAGAATAGAGTGACATCTCGACCAGTTCCAATCATCGCTATCGACGAGATATCTGAACTTATGTTAAAAGGAATGCTTAAGTTGTGATACCCGGGCTGCAGTTCCAAGGTAATATCAAGAATCCCACTTCTGAGACTGGAGTTGGAGACGTATTGGTCTATAGTGAGGCACGGGTCTCCAGGGCAGGAGCTGGTAGGCGGCTCTGGTACGATGTAGACTGTGCTCGCGTCGCTCTGTGAGTGAATCGAGGCACTAAACGTTAGCAGTATCGACAAAACGAGCGAAGTGGAATGATGCACGAACATTTTCTCGTGGCCTGATATCGATCTTGTAGTAAATAATTATCTGGTACAATTTACACGATGAAATAATAGTGCCCTTTTTTGTAGCCTCTATTAATAATAATTTATCACACCTTAGTCTGGAAATTCAATTTTTACCCCGCGCGCATGCGCAAGGGGTAAAACAATCGTATGATTGTCACATTTATTCACAGATCAAAAAAGCATAGTTATTTTCGGTATATAACGGTAATAGTTATGGAGCTGGAACAAAGACCAAAATATAGCTCATAATCATATAATAATAATTATCATCTCTCCTTTGCAGGATATTATCTAGCAAATAATATTATACCATCTAAATAATTATAATATTATTATACATTATACTGGACAGTGACCATGCATCTCGTCCTTGTAAAAATAAAAATTAATGAAGTTACTAGGGAATCCGATGTGGTAATTATTTCATAGTGTTAATTAAGACAGAGTTACTGTATTCTCAGCTTGGAGTTTAATACATAATCAGAGTCACCAACATCACGAACAAGATCAGTGGCAAATTGATCACGTAATTTGATACCCCACCATTGCCAAATAGGAGGCACTGGCCGGCCATATTACCACTCGACAGTCCATCTGACGATTCAACAGTGACTTCACTGCTGCAAGCATGGATAGCATCACCTCCTGAGCGAGCAGTGTTGTCGGAAAAGGAAGCTCCAGAGATCGTCAGTACACTATTAATAGTAGAAATTGCACCCCCTCCAGTGACTGCAGAGTTCTGTCTAAAGGTGCCGATAGATGCAGAATCAAAGCCTGATATTGAGATTGAGATAGCACTAGCGCAGATTGCACCACCTCCACCCACACTGGCTGCGTTGTTGGCGAAAGAGCTATCTAAGACTTGCACCTTCAGGCCGTTCCGAGTTTGGAAGTTTGGGTTCATGTCATCAGATTTCAAGTCCACCGCTCCACACTGAGGAGCAGAGTTACGGTAGAATTCACTGCCACGGATAGTAAAATTACCATTTAAGCTTGTTGAACTGAGAGCTCCACCGCTCACTGTTGCAAAGTTTTCGGTAAAGATACTATCTTGAACTGTAGCAGAGTAGTCCCTTCCATCAATGTGCATAGCTCCATCAGCACCACTGTTTCGTACGAATTCAGATAGTATAACTGCTATTTGGGATTTCCCTGAAAGAATATAAACTGCTCCTGATGCAAATTCATTATTACTACTCGTGTTATTAACAAATGAACTTCGTAAAACATTGAAACCAATATTTCCTCCCCTCTTAAATACTGCTCCACCACGGCCTGCACTGTTTCCTTCAAATCTGCTACTGTCTATTGCTGAGTGCAAAAAAAGATTTAAATTGGAATTTCTGTGTGAGAGACTTACTGCTCCACCTTCAAACCGAGCGGTGTTGTTCAAAAATGTACATCGTTCAATCGAGAAGGTATTGGCTTGTCCAAGGAGGTACAGCGCTCCACCATGATCACCTGCATTGTTGTTGGTGAAGCTGCTATCTTCAATGATCAGAGATCCATCAATCGAGTATACGGCCCCACCGCTCCCCTCAATAGCACTGTTATTGAAAAAATAGCTGTTCCTAATAACTGAAACTGATCCACCAGTGAAGTAAATTGCTCCACTGGTGAACATTGCCCTGTTATTCTCAAAGATACATCGGTCAACAGTAGCACTAACAGAAACAAAGTTAATAACGCCACCATCAGTGTCTCCTAGCATTCTCCGCTTTACGTTGTTCGAAAAAGTACAGTTACTTATCATTGGTTCACCAAACGTAATTAACAGCGCACCACTTGTACAATTTGAGAAGATACTGTTTGAGATGACAGGATACATCACAAATCTCAATCTGAAGGGCATGTCACTCGTAAATGTCGAGTCTTCCAGAGTGAAATTTTGAACACTTCTGATGTGTGTAGAAGTGCCGCCACAGTTGACCAAGTTGATTCCTCTGATACGAACACTACTTATGAAATTGAAAGAGAACTCCTGAGTGCACAATAAAGTGACATCGCGACCAGTTCCAATCATCGCTATTGACAAGACATCTGAGCTGATATTAAAAGGAATGCTTAAGTTATGATACCCGGGCTGCAGTTCCAAGGTAATATCAAGAATCCCATTTCTGAGACTGGAGTTGGAGACGTATTGGTCTATAGTGAGGCACGGGTCTCCGGGGCAGGAGCTGGTAGGCGTCTCGGAGTCGGATTCTGGTACGATGTAGACTGTGCTTGCCGCGACCTCGTTGTTCTGTGCCGCCGAACAGTGGATCGAGGCACTGAACGTTAGCAGGATTGACAAAACGAGCGAAGTGGAATGATGCAAGGACATTTTCTCGTGGCCTGATCTTCGAGCAGCGTAGTAAATAATTATCTGGTACACAATGAACAGTCAAACGATGGTGACCCTTTTGTACCCTCGCCGATTATATAATATTGATTAACACCTTTCGTGATGTAATCCGTTGGGTAATTAATTAGTACAGTCTGTGTCTGCCTTGTTTCCAGTACAGACTCTCTGGTGTCAGGAGGCGTGGGAATGAGGAAGGGAGAGGTTGATGCAGAAGTAACCTTACCTAATTCAATCTATACCACAACAATACCAACACTAGCCTACTGTCTGAGAGGTTCTAGCACAACCATAATGAGAGCTAGAGGAGGAAGGATCGAGGATGCGGGAGCATACATGTGCATTCATTTGCTTAATGAATTACGCTATCAAGTTTGAGAGCAAATATCATACTAGTCGAGAGAAGATAGGCACCTACCATGAAACTAATTATTTTTAGATGATGTATGGTATGTAGCTAGCAAGATGACTATGGTTATTCATGATGCATGTGGGAGGCTCGTGCTAAGGTTATAAGGTCATACTGTTGGGGAAAATGAAGTAATGGCTATGCATTCAATTAGCTGTGTTGGGAAATAATAATAATATGCATGCCATGCATATGGGTCATGTCATGCACGACACCCAGTACAAAGTGCACAATTCATCCTGTTGGGAATAATAGTACCAGAACACTCAATGGTTACACGACAGTCTAGCTACCGAATCAGCCTATAATAGGATCCATAAGCTCTAACGTATTAAAATTTAATAATAATTGCATCAATTTGATGTGGCGACGTGGTTTGGGAAGCTTGCATACAGCAGTAATAATAATTATATTTTATTATTGTTAAAACACACCTGATGATAATTGTATTATAGTAGTTAGTCAAAACATAATACACTTGTACAACAATCATAATAATAATCATAACCAATCTGCACAATAATAATAATATTATTATTATTAATACACAAATCACAAATTAATTCTACTTTACTCCATTCGATTTGATAGCCTGATGTTCTGGTGAAGTTAGTAGCTCAATAGTTCTCTGTCTCTGTCGCCGTCGTCTGCTCAGTTTCGATCCTTCGGAAGGCTCCTCCGAGCCTTCTCTGCTATCGCCCCCCTTCTTCACAGTTCCATTGACCTTTGTTTCGTGGCGTGGACTCGACCCTGGGCTAATGTCTGCTCTCCTACTTCGCTTAGGTGAGGTATCATCGTCACCACCAGTGGAGGCGGTCCCGCTCGATCGACGAATTGAGCTACTTGCCTTGTAGACGTCGTCGTCGTCTATCAGAGAGCGCACCCTCTCTTTCTGCTTCCTCAGAAGTTCTTCCAAATCAGCGTCGTCAGAGTCATCGTCATCGGCAAGCTTCTTGGCTTTTGATTTTCTACTAGTGGTTGTTGGTTCTTCTTCTTTGTCCTTTGATATCGATCTCCTTCGCCTAGTCGAAGGTTCGTCATCGCTACCGATCTTGTACCGATCACTTCTCTTCGACTCCGTATCATCGAAACTACTCCTCCGTGCCGCAGTTCTCGATGTTGGCTTTTTATCGTCCAAGTCATCATTGTCTAACTCTCTCTGTCTTCTACGCCTGCTAACTGCTGACACATCATCGTCATCAAGATCTGAGCTCTTTCTTCGGCGACTCCATGAAGTAGTATCCTCTTCAACACTACTTCTCCGCTTCTCTCTCCCTCTCACCTCATCACTGCCTCCAGAGCGGTTTCTTCGCCGGCTTCCGTATGACGAAGAAAACTCCTCCTCATCGATAATCGGTGATAGCTCTCGTGACCTTGAACGAGTGGACCTCTCCCATGTGCGTGTACGCGAGCTGGACGGAATATCAAGGCGTAGCCCGCTACCCTCTTCATCCGATAGTCCGCTCAAATCATCGTCATCGTAATAGTCTCCGATCTTGTAGCTACTGCCTGTGGAGCTGAGGTCGTCTTCATCCCCGTAGGTCTCGTCAAATTCTCTAGTCTCGTCTCCGCTGAAGTCCTCGTGACCTTTCAGTGCACTGTGTAGAGTGTCTATCCTCTTCTGGGCTGACTTGAGGTCCGCCTTGCTGCTCTCCATCTGAGCTTCCAGCTCCTCCACACGCCCCTCCTACAAGTACAGACCAGCATGATCACATAATAAAGCTGTGGATGGATAGGTTTCTCATACTGGCATTATTGGATTCAATGTTGACTGTATAATGTCAGTGTTTCCTTTAGCATACATGTATATGTACCTCAACCAGGGCAGGTCACCCTGCTCGAGCAATTATTAATCAAGAAGGGGGGGGGGGGGGGGGGTTGAGCCTATAATTAATTTATTATTATTCACCATTGGATACATACACCATTATTCACACAGAACTGACGTCTGACAGCTACATGTACATGCAGCTCTAAAACAGCAAGTACAGATACTAATATTCAAAACCTCACTCACCGCATTTCTTTTCTTCTTGAGTGCATCTTGTTCCCTTCTTTCGGCCTCCTGGAGGTCATTTCTCAGGTCCCTCAGCTGTTTCTGCATTCTCCTGAGTGCGTCGCTGTTCTTGTGGGTGACATCCTCACTCTTCTCCTCCTGTGCTCTCTCCAGCTGGTGCCGTAGACGGTTGATCTGGGCCTCGTGACGACGAGCCGTCGATCGCTCAAGTTCCAGCTTCTGCTCTAGTTCTTTCACCTGTATTCAAATGTAATTGCTTCATCAAGGCTACTCTCTCTACTAGACTAACTTAGTCTACGCAGATAACAAGCCTTCGGTACAAAATTCCCTTTGATGTGGGAAATGGGATAACCCAAAGCTTTGATGTGGCTACAGGCTCCACCCACACCATGCCTTCTCCTATTATGCTTTAAATTTCTCTTGGGGAGAACAATATTGCTTGATTAAGGCTACTTCTACGCTGTCCTTAGCCTACGTCGATGAAGATTGTGCATTGAGTCAGACTGTACCTTGAGTTCACTGGCTTCATACTGATGTCTGTTCACCCCACTCTCAAGCTCAGATATCTTGCCCATCATCTCGTCAATCTGAAGAAATTAAAACGATACTGTAATTTGCTCCAATGCATCAGTCGTTAGTAGTGGGTGTAGTGCACATCAAGTAATATATTACACAATCATGTAAATAATTAAGTACAAGTCCATTATTATTGGTCACGTACATGTAGCTTAGCAACCAAAGTTTTTATAGGCATTTTGCCGGCTATGGGAAGGGGGTGGGTCATCATAAAGTAGGCCAATGATGAACAGAGGTCAACTAGCAACAAAATAGTTATCTGCCAGTATATAATATGCAGGTACATGTATATGTGTAAGTGTACTCAACCTATCCAGTACACAATATAATTTAGACAATCACAATAACTATTCAGGTCATCCGTAGGTATAAGCATAGTCCACCTACCCTGCTCTCTAGGGATATCTTGCTCTCCTCCAGTTCTCCAATCTGAATGGTGGCCTCGTTGAGCTGAGACTGCAGGGAGGAGGTGTGGGAGATGTGAGCCCTCTGCTTCTCCAGCAGCTCTTCTATCTCGTCCTGGTCGTCCTCCAGGCGACCCTCCATGTCCTCCTTCTCACGGATGAGGTCAGAAACACGGTTCTCAAGCTGTGAATAAAATAAAGTGCAAATTCCTAACTGGCTGTTTTATCGCAAATTAGTAAGAGAGCAATATACATGAATAATATTGTTATTTAGATCCTAGTTGTAACAAATACCGAAATCTGATTGGACCAAGCAGATGTTTTATATCTCATAATATAATAATACTTGTAAAACTTGTTGCCTTTGGTTAGGGCTGTTGCTAGGCAGCAGTTCATATGTCAAGCTATTGGGCATTGTTGCAATAATTGTTAGACACTGTTTAGTTGGCTTCTACGTATGTGATTTAGAAGACCTCAGGGCTCAGTAGAACCCTCACTTCACTCGGGATTCTACACAGAGCCCTTCAGCCTTTAAAATCACATAGAAACCTCCTGAACAGTGCCTAACTATTATGGAATGTCGTCCAAAACGTAGATATAGAAATCTACACATAACAGAAGTTTAGTATCAGGTTCAACAAAGGGCAGCACATGCTTTACATGTGTGCGTGCACACTGCTTTAAAAATTATATTTAATCCTCAGCATTAATTTTACAACACGTACCTCGATCTTGGTTCTCGATAGTTCATCATTCTGTATGATCATCTCGTCCATCTCTGCCTGCAGTCTCTTCTGAGCCTTGTTGGCTGACGTCTCGCTGGCCTGAAGGTCCTCTAGCTGGTTCCTCAGCGATTTAACAATGGCAGAGTTGCCTCGTGAGTCCTTCAAGCGGTCGAGCTCACTCTGAGTGTCTTCCAAGAGAGCCTTGTACTTCTTGACCTGCTTGCGTAGCTTCTTCTCCATCTCAGGGTCGGCCATTTTGCTCTGAAACTCGATCAGCTCTCTCTCCATGTCACGACGAGCCTACACAAGTTAAAGAAGTACATAGTCACCTACATGTATGACAATCCCAATTAGGCCTTGGCACATTATGCTGGCATAATTTTGAGCATAATAGCTCCCTTCTCTGACTTGAGCATAATTGAGCATAATAGCAACATTTTGTGAGCATAATGAGTCAATGACACAACAAAAATTAATGTACAAAAGTTAATTAACAGTTAAGTGTTGTTTAATTCAAGCATCACTCCAACTATAATGTAGTCTTGAGGTGCTGACATGCTGGGATTGCGAAAAATGTCTTTTTAAAATTGAAAAAAAAACTCATTCAACAGAGGCCGAGTCCATGTGATAGATCACATGACATGGTCAAAGATCACTTTTCCTGAGCATAATGGAGCATAATGGGTTACATTGAGAGCATAATGACCAGGACTAGGAAGCATAATGGTGTGATTCTTAGAGCATAGGAGCATAGCATAATAGCTCAATTTTTGAGCATAATGTGCCAAGGCCTAATCCCAATACACTAATAATCAGGGATTGTGGCGACCCTTTACCAATCAAATGGTGACGACCCATACCACCTTCGTACCGACGCTCATGACGACCCCTTACCAATCCATGGTAAATTTGCTTACCTTCACAGCAGCTTGCTTCTCTTCGTGCATGTCTTCCAGCTGCTGGCTGAGCGCTTTGAGTTTCTTGTTCATGGCTGTTCTGACTTGCTCCACCTCCTCTTCTCTTCCCTCCAGCTCCTTCTGGTGCTGCTGCTTGAGTGTCTGATTGGACAGCTCCAGACGAGCCTTCGACTGCTGAAGAGTGTCCAATCTGAATAGACACAAAACGAATGAGGCAGTTAACAGGAATTCCTGAGTATTCTGCTCTGTATAGAGCTCAGTAAATGATGCGTATCTTACGTACATGTACCATTATACTGTCTTTTCACATGGACGAGTGAACATATATATTATATATCAAGCATTGTATGTTACTGTATATAAAGTGTACGAATTCAGTAGGTTTATCTTCTACTACCAATCCCAAACCTAAGGGGCAACCATCCCATTGCCTGCTCAGGCAAACCTAATCTCAGCAAAAGGAAGAGTCACTTATATTAATTACGTATAGCCTTGAGAACTGACACTGCTGCATGCATATTCCAAAATTAACGGTCTTACTTGAGATTGACTTCGTCCAGTTCATCCTCAAGCTCCTCAATTTTCAGCTCCATGTCTCTCTTGATCCTCTTCAGAGAGGTCAGCTCCGATTCAGCCGTCTTACTGGTGTGTGAGAGAACTTCCGATTCAAGGTCTTCCTTCTCTTGGCGGATCTGCTTGTTCTCTTCTTCAAGTTGCTGCAAGTGGTTGAGAGTGAGTAAGTCGAGAAGATATCAAATAGCAAATTCCCTGAAATAGGTGTACTTGGATATGTACATTGTATCAAGAGTATAAATTATATACTCTTGGTTGTATACAGGCACCTATATGTACATGTACAAGACGATACCACGTACTTGTATAATAATAATTATGTTATTTTCATGGATTCTTCTAACAAATTTCAAACCAAAGGGAAACAAATTATCCCAGTTGCAAAAATCAGGGCATGCCATTAAGCCATCCAGCCTTGAAACATGAAATAATATACAGTGTATTCTTGATCAGTCCTGAATTATACACTGTATACACGTATGTACATGACTGTATGTACATGTACATGTAAGTTTGATCTGTCTCCCTCTCTCTTACTTTGATTTTGTCTTTGAGTTCGGCAAAGTCCACCTGCAGCTGTTCCTTCTCCCTGGCCAGCTTTGCCTTGGCCTGCACCTCACTGCTGGACTCATCCTTAGCAGCATTCAGATCAGCATCAAACCTGTGCAAACACGTTGATTTCATTAGACCCAACCAAAAAGTGTATATTCAGTCAATAAACAGTAGTTATATAGGTCTTTGCTACAGAAGGCAATGGAATGTATGTATTCTACACATCATCCATGCAATGGTGTCCAATCAATGCCACCCCTCTGGTAAAAATTCTTTCTACATATGTAAAGACATACTGTCAGCATGCAATGATCTTGTATATGCACTTGTATGTACATGTAGTGTGTTAGTGCTGAAGTTCTTACTTTCTCTGCCTCTTCTCCAGCTCTGCGTTGCGTCCCTGCTGGGCCTCCAGGAGAAGCTTGAGATCGTTCATCTCCTGACCAAGCTTGGCCACCTTCTTCCTCGACTGACTCAGAGACTTATGCATGTCCTCAATCTCACCTTCAGAATCAGCAAGCTACATTTGTATGCACGTACAGATTAAATAACACATTTGCAGATTCCATCCATTGCATGTCTAGAACAGTTACTGAAGTGCTAAACTGATAACAGTGCAAATATTTCACCAGACCCCTCCATTCAACATGCATGGCCTAGAGATTGCAGATTCCATCCATTGCATTCCATTAAATGCTCCTAATTACCCTACTATACCATATTCATCACAAATGCCAGCCTAACCACACCCACCTTCTTCTCCAGGCTCTTCTTGGCCGCCGTCAGTCTCTCTATCTCGTCCTCGTACTCTGACCCCACCCGCTGCTTGAGCGTCTCCAGCTCTCGCTTGGCCTCGTAGTACTTCTCGAGCACAGCCTCGCTGCTGTCCTGTCCACCGTCCCCGCCCCGCTTGATCTGGGCTATGATGGCCATCTCTGCCACCTGGAGCTTCAGCTGCTCATTCTCACTGGAAAGGGCTGAGGCATGCGCCTGCCAATTTGTGTGTGCATTATTATGTATGCGCGAATAAGTGAGTACACATGTGTACATGTACATTTATGCGAGTGTGTGTAGATGAGTGTGAATAGAGAAGTACATCGTACATGTTACGTACATGCACTGTTCAGGCTTAGCCTACGGAAAGTGCATGTACATGTACATGTACATGTACATGTATAGAGAAGTTATTCACTTGTGTGTACATGTATGTGAGGGCCTGAGGGGTGTATCTACAAGCATGTACGTAGTACTACATGTACATGATGCTTACGTTTGATTCGTTGAGTTTCTCTTCGAGCTCTCTCTTCTCCATCTGCTCATTCTCCATCAGATCTGAGGCCTCGTTGGCAGAGCTCACCACATCCTCAAGCTGAGCGGACAGCTGTGTCACCTAAGAGGAGGGAAAAATATCTCCGTTACTATATTATTGTGGGAGAATTACCAGGGATGATATTGAGATATGGATGGATAATGATGGTATTTGCTTACCTTTGCTTCCATCTGTGCTTCCAAGACCTTCATGTCATCTCTCTCCTTCTCCAGAGACTCCACTTTGGCCTTCAGTTTGGCTATCTTCTCCTGGGACATGTGTACATGTATAATATTAATAAAAGTGTTGTTTACACCATAATAGGTAACACACACTTTTGCTGTTGAACAACTATACTATCACTGTTACAGATAGTACACAGAATAGAATGGCTCAGCCCACGCAGTGGGTGCCAGCTATTCTGCTGTTATAGTTGCCATGGAAATGAAGGCCAATACCATAGTTGATATGCTCAACTTTGCCTTCTGAAATATAATGCAGCCCCACCCCACACTCCCCGGTGAACTCCAGCAGCTTTGCTCAGTTCTCTCAGAGTGATATACGTACATACATGTACATGTACGTATATGTACTTTTTAGCTAGTCCAACTCACATCCCTGTCCTTGATGTCTTCCTCTGCCCTCCAGATGGCGAGCATTGGTTTGACCTGTAGGAACAGCCTCCACCAGCTGAACTCCCTCAGCTCCAGCCAGGAGAGGACGTTCTGCTGGATCACCAGGGCAGCCGACTCCTGAAGCTTACGCTTCTCAAACCGCTGCCTAGCCAACCAACCTCGACAATGGCACTGGAAATGAAAAGAAAAATGGGCCATTACTCATCTACTGATTGGTGTATCTGCATCTACATTCCAAGGTCATACAGTCTAGTCAATCGATTTCTAGCTAAAATTATTAGTGACCATTGCTAATAAATGGCAACACAAATATTTTAATATTACATTATGTACCATGTAAATGCCATAATATTATTATAGCGATAAATTAAATCGAAATTAAATTTTGACAATATCAGATATTTGTATCTACATACACGAACGTGACTCACCTGAAACTGTACGATGACATCATGAGTTGACTCCTCAACCTGTCTGTCCAGTTTGGCTAGTGTCCCGGCTCTGAAGAACACCCGGCTGAGACCAAGTCGATAGATACTCTTCTCCACCTCGGCACAGGAGAGGATGAACTCTGCCTTATCCTTGTTGCTCATGGAGGAGTCTCCCTCACCGACAGGCATCAGGGCTCCGTAGAGACGACGGAACTCAGGGTACGATACATACTCGGGAAATCCTGAAGGGGAGGAAGGAGGGAGGGGGAAGGAAAAGAGAGAGGGAGAGAGAGAAAGAAAGAGAGGGAGGGAGGGAGGGAGGGAGAGGGGAGAGAGAGAAAGAGAGAGGTAGGGAGAGGGGGAGGAGAGAGAGAAAATGGGTGACTTAATCAATTGTGAACATACAGACAACACTGCATTCACTGAATCAGTCATAACAGCTCTTAACTAAACACAACATGTACGTAACATTGAATAATACTGTTATGTACAGCACAAAAGAATTTCCATGCGCACGAATACACAGATATCTCCAGCCATAAATCTTATCACTTCTAAACTGAAAATGGGCTCCAGAGCTATGGTGTCTTCAGAGTGCAATGCACAGGAAATAGCAATACCTACAAATGCAATTAAGCAGTCTTGATCCTCAGTGGAAAACTGAAGCTAAGAGCAATCAAGCAGAAGCTACGAGCTAGGTGTGGACGACAATAAATTACACTTTAGGATCAACAATCCCAAGGTCACTCGCCATATCATCCACCCACTCATTCACCACAGCTATAAAATGTGGACCATCGGCAACAATTCCTTTACTATCAGAGTAGTTGGTGAACAGAGTGCCTTTTAGGCTATTTTGATTACTGTGGCCAAAAATATTTGTTGCTGCTTCCAATCTAGTGATACTACTTACTGCACAGGTAACCTCAATATTAAATCTCGGTGTTGGCACCCTAGAGCACCACAAACTATCTTGACTAATTCTTCCCTATGTACAGAGCAGATATGTACCAGCAAGTGCTACTTGCGATCGTGTTCGTCCTTCTAAGCTGCAGCAGTCAGCCATCGGCCAGCTCATCTCTCCCATCCTACTGCAGTCGAGTTCGCTGTGCCAAGCCCAACTGCCCCAACCCCTACACCCCGCAAAGAAGGTGCTGCCCCGTCTGTCCCGATTGTAGCCGCGTGTGGTGCAAAAAGCCGATGTGTCCAAATCCCATAACGCTACCTGGTAAATGCTGCCCGGAGTGCCCCGATTGCAGTGCCGTACTATGCCTCAAGCCGGACTGCCCTAACCCCATAACACCACCAGGCGAATGCTGCCCCGAGTGCCCTGATTGTAGTGTGGTGCTATGCAAAAAGCCAACTTGCCCCAACCCCGTAACTCCACCGGGCGAATGCTGTCCACAATGTCCCGACTGCAGTGCCGTTCTCTGCCCCAGACCTCTCTGTGCCAACCCTACGCTCAGGCCGGGCGAATGCTGTCCCACCTGTGACGACAGCAACTGCAAATTCAAAGGCTGCGTCAATTTCCAGTCAAATGGCGAAGCTCGGTGGTCACCGACTCCCTGCTTAATCTGCATATGCAACGAAGAGCTGAATCAGCAATTCTGTGCCACCATAGACTGTATCTTTCTCACAAAGAAGGACTGCTTTGGATATCCGGTTGTAACCAGGCCCAACGAATGCTGCCCGAGTTGCGATTTCGGTGTTCCTGACGATACCTGTAAGCTGGTTCCTCAGGTGTTTGGAAGGCAGAATATCACAGTGAGTGCCACGCCCGGCACTAGATCTTGCAGCAAGACGGTCGTCGAGCGTACTTGCGATAAATTTGCGTTTCGTTCTAAAGGGAAGAAGTTTCGCTGTGATCCAGTGGAGGGGAAGAGGGTGATTAATTTTGAGAAGAGATGTCCGCTCTGCAAGGCTACCTATACCGATGTGACAAGGTGCAAGATCGTCCAAGACGATGATATAATTACAGGGTGCGACCTCTTCGTCAAGTGATTGATTAACTAACTTTAATTTTGACTAAACTATGCCCCAGATATTAATTATATAATAAACAATATGTTATATATTCAGCTTCACAACCATCATTTCATTGTAAATAGATGCATCTTTATAGCCGTATAATAATATCTAGCTAGTACTGACTAAAGCAGTTACGAGCAGCGATTCAAAAGTGTAATAATCATACATGTATTATAGAAAGTAATTCACTCCACATAGATGTCACAGCCAACATCGAGATTGTTGTTCCTCGTGGCCTTGCACTTCACCACATCCTCGTAAGCAAGCTCCGTTAGAGCACCGCAAGACCCACCACTCAGCTTCCTGGAGAGCTGCCCCATCACAGGATTGCACTGGTAACGTTGTCCATTTTCGTCCATGTAGCCACGCTTGTCGCAGCGATGGAAGGTGAGCACGACACTACAGCCGGAATCGTAGGACTGGTACTCCTCCACTCCTAGTTGGTAGGTCAAGCTGTAACCTGGAACGATCGCACACACGTCCTCGGGGATGCCATAGTCACAGGTAGCACAGCACTCCGAAGGCGAAGTGATTTGCGGGTGACCAAAGCAGAGATCCTCTGAAGTGGGATAATGAGGGGGGCAACCCAGTCCATAGCACAGGGCATGGTCGTCGGCACACACGCAAGTGGTGCATCCATCAGGCTTCCACTGCATGGTCATGGAGCCAGGTTCGCCGAGAAATTGGACACAGCCTTCGAATTTACACTGGCTGTTTTCGCAGGAGGGACAGCACTCGCCTTCAACCAAGACTGGATTGGTGCACAGGGGCCTGGGGCAAGCTAGTGCACAGGGGATGGGAGGGTTGACTTTACCAATGGCAGTTGAATCAGTAGTCGAGAGAAACAGCAGTGAGAAAAGTAGTCCAAAAGCATTCATCTTGCGAGTTCTGTTGCTTAACCTTGGCCTTGATGGGGAAAAATGTGGTCCAAAACTAGGAAATTTCCAGAGTTTATAGAGTTTACAGAGCCCAGCTGCAGAAATCAACTGAGGAACTGTACGCTTAATGTGAACTAAATTTGAACTATCACCTCAATCCTAGAGTGGCATAGTCCTCTTAATTCCGTCCACCTGCTACTCCTCCCACTAGCTACGTAGGTAGCATCTATAAAGCAGCAGCTGGCCTGCTCTCTCGGGACTATCTATACGTATGCGTATGCGTATGGGCTTGTGTCTATGCTCAGTAATGACTGCTATTGAATTTTATGTAAACATCTCTTTTTGCTATTATTAAATAATCATGTACAGACATTTCATTCACAAAACAGCCCTGCAAGAATATACATACGTAGTACATGAAAATTCCATAATGGTAGTGTATAGATGTACATCACTTGCACACAGCACACATAATTAGTACTGCACATTAATAATACCGTAGAATCCCGCGATTACGCCCCCCCCCCCCTTCGTGCATGCTAGGATTGGGCAAAAGTGGGGAGGGGGCTTATACGCGGGATCCTGACATTTCCGTGTGACGACCATTACCGACCGTCGTATGCCACGTGGGCGCGCGATCTCTGTACTTTCTCATGCTGTTTGGTGAGCAAAACTCGAGAAAAACGACAAAGTAAGGCATAATATGACACAAATAGCTAGTTTGCTAGCTGTAGCTACTGTTTTTGTTGATTTATGGGCTCCATTTTACAGTCAGGGAGGGGGGGGGGCTTATACGCGAGACAAAAGTACCTATGCAGGAACTTGAGCTAAAAATGGAGGGGGGGCTTATGCGCGAGGGGGGGCGTAATCGCGGGATTCTACGGTATTATTGTGGTCTATTAACTAATGAAAATTATCGCATCCATTTCATTGAGAGTGATTAATTTCTACCCATAACGACATGACAAGGTGCAAGATCGTCCAAGATAATGATATAATTATGGGGTGTGACCTCTTCTAATTAACTAATTATTTGAACACTAATTTTGACTCCAGATATTACGTATTGTATTTGTAGCTGTGTATTCAGCTAGTATTGACTAAAGCAGCAAAATTTGAATGAGGAGCAGTTCTACAGCGTAATATTACTACAGTAAGTGTTCACTCCACGTAGATGTCACAGCCAACATTGAGATTGTCATTCCTCGTGGCCTTGCACTTCACCACATCCTCGTAAGCAAGCTCCGTTAGAGCACCGCAAGACTCACCACTCAGCTTCCCGGAGAGCTGCCCCATCACAGGATTGCACTGGTAACGTTGTCCATTTCTGTCCAGGTAGCCACGCTTGTCACAGCGATGAAAGGTGAGCATGACACTACAGTCAGAATCGGACATGTAATCCTTCACGCCCACCTGATAGGTCACGCTATAGGATGGAACGACCACACACTCATCCTCAGGGACGCCATAGTCATAGACAGTGCAGCACTCCGTAGGGGAGGTGATACGTGGTAGACCAATACAGGGATCCACTCTACCGGGATGATTAAGGTAGAGGCAAAGCACCTTACTGCATAGGGGATAATCATCAGCACACTTGCAAGTGGTACATCCATCAGGCTTCCACTGCACAGTCTTGGAGCCAGGCTCGCCGAGAAATTGGACACAGCCTTTGAATTTACACTGGCTGTTTTCGCAGGAGGGACAGCACTCACCTTCAACGAAGACTGGATCGGCGCACAGAGGCGTGGGACAAGTTAATCCACAGTCGAGGCAATGTTTGACTTCGCTGTCATGATTAATGGCAACTGAAGCAGCAGTTGAGAGAAACAGCAGAGAGAGAAGTAGTCCAAGAGCCTTCATCTTGCAAATACGTTGCTTAACCTTGGCCTTGACGGGGGAAAATGTGGTCCAAAACTAGGAAATTTTTGAAGTTTATAGAGTCTATGGAGCCCAACTGCAGGAATCGACTGAGGAACTGTACGCTTAACGTAAACAACCACCTCAATCCTAGAGTGGTATAGTCCTCTCAATTCCGTCTACCTACTGCTCCACCCACACGGTAGGTAGCATCTATAGGGCAGCAGCTAGCCTGCTTCCTCAGGACTATCTATACATACGTGTATGGGCTTGTGTCTATGCTCAGTAATGACTGCTGTTGAATTTTGTGTAAACATCTCTTCCAATTATTTGTGTACAGATGTTTTATGAAGTCGCAAAACACCTCTGCATGCATATATATTGTACATGAAAATTCCATAACCGTTTTAACATAACACGCACTCGCATATTATATACACACGGTATACAATTTTGCACAATAATATGGTCTAACATGCACAAAATTGACCGATAGATTTTAATAAAAATTATCGCATCCATTACCTTGTTTGTAGATCCTAGCAGCCTTGACAAGCTCGGCTCTCTTCAGCTGATCTCTGACGAGGGGGACATTGATGTGCCCCTGTGCTGCCGACTCGTTGGGGGACTCCTCCTGGTTCAGTAGGGCGGAGTCCGGGCTGGGGAGTGCCCCTGGTAATTTGTGAGGCAGCTGCGGGAGAATGCAACGGATGAACCACTGCTTGGACTTGCGCATTAGATCAATCATGAAATCCTGAGATGAAAGAGATGGCAGAAAATACATCACATCAAATGAAACACATCAGATCATGGTATAATGTACACAATAATACATACACATACATGCACACGCATACAGGTATGTATACACATAGATTTTGCCTAAGAACACATGAGGAAAGGGAAGTTATTTGTTTGCTGTCATGCTTTGAGTCACTATCAAGTTTCAATTCAAACTCAGTACTGTATGCATGTATGTTTTCAAAGAAGTGGCTATTGTATAAGTAGGAAATTGGCTAAGATTTGGTCAATCTTAAGCATCACTAGTGAAAAACAAATTTTAGTGCAAATCACATAAACATATTGATATTTAATATCAATATTATTAATCATTTCCTATGGTTTCATATCTACAGCACAAACAAAACCAACTACATCACACAGCTGGTAGAGTACGAACACACAACCGTGTACACATACCACTTGGAATTTGGTTTGAAGGCAAACGGATGACTTCTTGACTCCAGGAGAGCCATGCACCCCGGTGGGCTGGGTGGAGGCAGTGCGAGAGAGAGTACGGTGAGTGTCCGCCTTGAGCTGGGAGGAGCCAAGGGTGGTCGCTGACGCGGCAACACCGCGACCTTGGAAGATACTGGCAATACCAGGTCTAGCAAGAAGGAATGAGATGATGGAAGAAATAGTAAATTAACAGTATCTTTCTCCTAAATGAGAATAGCAGCTACATATATATTTTTTGAAGTTAGCATTCTCTCTTTTCTTTCTCTCTCTCTTCCTCTCCCTCAATCTCTTATCCCTCTCCTTCTCACCTTTTCGACTCGGCCATGACTTGGACCACGACTCTAAACGAAGGATGTTCCCTGGCTCTCCAGACCCACCCATTGGCGTCGTAGAGCACGGGGAGGGTGCGCTGACAGTGGTAGAGTGTGAACTGATTGTCCTCCTTGATGACCTTAACGAGGGGGCTGTCCCCCCAGTCCATGCTGCTCTTGCTCTCGTGGTAGAGGTGTACTCTGTCGAGGAAGCTGCTGTCCGAAGCTCCGGGGAAGACAGACTCTTCGTCCATGATCCACAGGATGCCCCGTCTGTCTGTGTGAAAGTCTACAAGCCCTCCACGACGCTGGGAAAAAGAACCATGAAGACATATATATAATAAACACCAGTCACTGAAGTTAATCTTGCATACTTCATCATATACATGTACTTGTTTAGTTTCTAGTAGCATTGGGTAGTAAATGTAGGTGGAAACATCTCAAAAATCTTTACAGAGTAGCCTAATTCTCAGAGCTAGGCCCTATTCCAGCGTTTCAATGTTGCATGCTGAAATGTTGAAAAGATCAGAAAGCCCGAGGATGAGGCTAACATACAATGCATGTGCTTGTCTAATTGACTGCTACTGCACAGATAAAAGCAAGCTGGAATGTTAGACTACACTGCTACAATTCAACTGCATTTTATAAACAATTTTTTATACAACATTCCAGCCATCACATGACAACAATCACTAGCACAAGCCACTAATCAGAAAGCATTAAAAAAGCGTGCATACCTGTGGCACATGTTTATCGATGGTGTCAATGAGGGGCAGCGGACTGGGTGCGACCTCTGAGAGAACGTTCCAATCAATCTCCTCCTGCATGTACCGATCCTGCTCGGACGTAAATGTGAAGTCGTGGAACAGCATCTGAAGCCTCTCCTGGGCATAGTTCATACAAAGATCGTCAAAAGACGCCCCATCCCTTGCTCCAGCCAACTCCCTGTGCTGAAAGCCTGGCATATCGACAACGTGAATACTAGATTGTCTCTTAGCGTTGCTTGACGCAGGCGCCACTAGGGCTCGATTGATGAGCATCACAAGAGCGTTGAAGGCTTGATCGTAGAGACCCATCACGAACGCATCGAGGAAGGCGGTCCGGCTT